>WBMW01006308.1:260312-377811 GCA_013396635.1 Penelope pileata
AAAAAAAAAAAAAAAATCATGCTTCTGTAGCACAAGATCTGTCTAACTGGAGAAACTAGAACCAGAAAAGCTGACAGGAACTGACTATATAGTAGCTAACCTACATTAACATTTTGCAAAGGCACTGTGGATACAGGGTAAATGTATCCAGATGGTGAGTTATTCCTGAATAAGTATTGTCTTTTGAAATCTGGGCACAGCTTTTATCTTGTTAGCCTACTTGTGGGCAACAATTTGGCTGCATATTTTAAGCAACTGGGAGCCAGACAGAACTGGATGTGATCACCACGGCCTCAGATTGTTTGCAAGGCAGAAGATAGGCAGCATCCTGAGACTGAACAGATCACAGAATCACAGAATTGCAGGGGTTGGAAGGGACCTCGAGAGATCATTGAGTCCAGCCTCCCTGCCAAAGCACATTCCCTACATCAGGTTGCACAGGTAGGCGTCCAGACAGGTCTTGAATATCTCCAGGGAAGGAGACTCCACACCCTCCCTGGGCAGCCTGTTCCAGTGCTCAGTCACCCTCACCATGAAGAAGTTCTTGTGCATATTTGTACGGAACTTCCTATGTTCCAGTTTGTGGCCATTTCCCCTTGAGCTGTTACCACGCACCTCTGAAAAGAGGCTGGCCACATCCCTCTGCCTCCCGCGCTTTAGATATTTATAGACATTGGTAAGATCCCCTCTCAGTCTTCTTTTCTCTGGGCTGAACAGACCCAGGTCACTCAGCCTCTCCTCATAAGGGAGATGTTCCAGGCCCTTTATCATCTTTGTGGTCCTCCGCTGGACTCTTTCCAGGAGGTCCCTGTCCTTTTTGTACTGGGGAGCCCAGAACTGGACACAGTACTCCAGGTGAGGCCTGACCAGGGCGGAGTAGAGGGGGAGGATCACCTCCCTCGACCTGCTGACAATGCTCTTTTTAATGCACCCCAGGATACCATTGGTGATAAAATAAATTTTCAATTTGAGTGTTATTAAGGGAAGAAACAGAAAACAGGAGATAGACCTTTAGGAAACATTTAGAGTTTTCACTAAGTGATTGAGGAGGCTTTATCCTATTTTAAAAATTACACAGGTACTCTAGGACCAACATTTTTGAATTTTTCACACACATAGGTCTCATTAAATGGTTTAGAAACATTGTCAGATGTATGTAGGTGATGAGGATCAAGATTGTTTCTTCTCAAATTTTTTTTTGTAGCTTTTTTAAAGAACAAGTGACAACAGCTCTGACCAGGTACGTCATTAAATATGCAGTGTGCATTGCATTGCATTGCTTATTTGCTTAATTAAGGCATCCATTTTGAATTATGTGACTTGCATGTTTCCCTACTCTGATTAATGTCTTCATCACAGTGATTACTACACCATTTATATTCAATGGACCTTAATGTGTTATTTTTGTGAGTCAGATATTTTTAAGCATTCATTATAATCTTGACAACTTCAAGATTCTTTTCCTTCTTTTCTGATGAGTTATAATTTGTTTTCTTACTGTGTATCACAGCTGAACCTATATACCGTTTCAAGTTGCAGTTTAGCCATAAGGAAATTCAGACACTCTTGTGTAGTGTCTTCTTGTGTGGAAGACTTTTTCCATGCTCCTTGCCTTTCTTTTTAAAAGGGACTAAGATACCAAAGTGAATTCAGATTCTGTACAGTGTGGTTAAATGATAAGCAGAATCAAGATTTTTTTTGTTTTAAAAAATGTGATTCTGGTCATGCTGGAAGATGTGAGACAAGTCCTCACTGATTATCTGTGGCTTTCACCTACCTTCCCAGCAAAACAGGCAAACGCTCGCCTTGTTACTGAAGATGAGAGAGGAGCCGGAGTCCCTCTGCTTCCTTGATATTGTCCTTCTGCCTTTACCGAGTCAAAAATAATCCAGGTTGTCATACTAAAAGCCAGTGTCCTTTAGGATGAGTGTCTTACATTTAAAAACTTTCAGTGCTTCCACTAACCTTAGGTGCATGTGAATGCATTGAAGAGCAATTTCTGGAGCATGATTCCTATTAAATGTTTAGAATCGCTGTTTCTTTTTTCACCCTGGGGAAAAAAAAAAAAAGTATACAGTCTCACAGCTTCCTAACATGAACTGACATCTCTGTTAAATGTTCAGGTTAAAACAACAGATATGCCATTTCAGAACCCTAAGAGTAATAAAATCTAAAACTTTAAAGTGAATCTGAGGTTTGTGGTATATTTTCCTAATGACAGGAAAACTAAAAGAAGAGCTTAAATTACTGTAATTGAACCAAGTCACTTTAATGAGTTCCTACTCCTGATTAGAAAAGGTGCCAAATGATCTCTTTCTTGTTGTCTTTCAGGATTCTACGTAACTAAATTAAAAACAGTAATGATCATTAAGACTAGTAACTGTGATGCCAACTACTGGGAAAAATTAACACAAAGCTGCTGTGTTTACAGGACATCCACACAAATAATGGTTCTCTGTGCTGCTTGGTTAACTAGTGTGTTTCATTTTCTGAACAATCTTTGCAGACCTCTTGAAGTTGGTTGAAAACAAGGGATACAACTGAAGTTTGTTAAATTGGAGTTCTGCACAGCTGATGGGAGGTAAATCAATACTAGACAAATGGGAAAGAACATGAGCATTTAGAATGAAAAAATTTGTACTGAAGATTCCAGGAATATTAATGCAACAGAGATTAAACAAAAATAAAGCATTAAAAATATATCCTTTCAGCATCACTTCAAAAGGTGAAGAATTAAACATACCAGTGATTATTATGATTATACTCTTCTTTTTCAGAGCTTTGAACTTCTTGGAGAAACAAATACTGTTTAGACTGAGATGGTAGCCACAGGAAGCACTTTGAAAGATTAATGGTGCTGGAATTTTTTGTCAGTCACATTAGAACCATTTTCCTGAGCCCTCTATTGATGGCTCTATTAGCAGAATGAATAGGCTGGTATCAGTTGGGCAGGGAATAGTGAGCCAGCTCCAGTGCTGTCTTGGGCTCAGGTTTGTTTGTGCCTAGGAGCTGTGGGAACAGCTATGGGTGTACTGGTGGTACTCTTCCCAGTCTGAACTGGGTCTCAGATCCAGTGGCTGCATCCCTGTCTGCTCAGATAGGAACTCAAACCTTAATGCACCTAGGATTTTAGCATGGCCCCCTGGAAACTTGAGAGAGAAATGATAAATAACGTCAATTTTGAGAATAGCCAGTCAATATATGCATATCTTCTGTCATCCCTTTTTTTTTTTTTTTTTTAGCATTTCCTGTCAGGAGTTATTGGAATGAGCTGAAAATGAGGCTTCTCAGATGTACAGAAAAGCAGGCATTGTATGTTGACTCTGAGTCAAATTCCTCACCTCGTCATTTTGCACATATTTACCCTACCAAATCTGAATTACAAGACATCTGTAATTTCAAAATGTTTAGGAAGAGGCTGGATGGATGAAGGAAAGAGAAGTAGCGAAACAGATTTAGGATAAACTATCCTCCAGAGATTTGACATGGCTGTGAAAATAATTTTTGTGCCAAACCTTGAACCCCTGAAAAATATCTTTAATGCCTTCAAGTCTTGCTAATTTCTGGGACTTTGGAATTTTATCTATCCAGGATTTTAAACAGAACAGGATACTGAATCTGCAGTTCATTTCCACCAATTTTTTTTCTCTTCCATTTTGAACTGAACCTAAGTTTTAAATCTTTGTCACATCAAAACAGCTTTGAATCAAGGAAAATACTTTTTGATTACTTCTCTGTCTGTGTGAGGATTTGCATCATCTCACAGTCTCTCTCTTTCAACCTGCTGTTCCTACTCTGCCTCTCCCTCACCATGGCTCTTCAGCATGTGGAACATGAGCCCTTGTTTCTGTGCCTCACACTGCTGCTGGCTCAAGGGTGTTTGGGATTACTGGACTGTCATTGGCCTGAGCTGGAACGATTTTGTTCACAGCTAAATTTGGTTACAGCTGAACTGACTTGGGTGAGTAATAATGTAAGAACACCACATTCAGCACCAATAGCAACAGGAACATGACTATTTAACCACAGAAAGGATGTAAATTAATGAAGGGAAAGATGTGTAATTCCCTTTAATGAGCTGAAGTCGTGTTCCTTGCATGGGTGGTGTGAAGGAGTGTCAGCCTAGAGTCTGCCACGCAGTCTGAAGTTGATTATCACACATAATGATAGGTTTTCAGTACGTAGAAGTTCTGTTATTTATTTTATTAAAAAGTTTGTCATCCTGTTTTGGAAATGAGGTGAAAACAATTGCTAGGGAAAGTACATTGTAAATACTGTGAAGGTCAAAATAATAGGATAAGGGACAGGCTGGGCTTGAGGAACATGAGGTGCTTTGAACTTCAGAGTGAAGTGCAATAATTCTAGGGACTTCTTGCCAAGCAGATAGTAATGGACAGGAGGAGAAACAGTTGCTTTCCTTCAGATTATCTGTGCAACTTTTTTTTTTTTTTTTTTTAAATTTCAGCTGATAAAGCCAGGAAGCTGGAGCCTGCATGGATACTCTGCAATCATAATATAAATTTATTCAACAAAAGTCTGAATGAAACCCAAGTCTCTGAAGTTTAGAGTTTTTCAAATATTATTCCAAGGCTATTGTTCAGGGTTGCCTTTTTAAATGTTATTAGATGTCTGCCATGTCATCAAAGATGTTTCAGGAAGGACTTTTCTGAGTATGACTCTAAAACTTGTGAAAACCTTTGAAAATATACAGGGATAAAGGAGGCTGATCAGTGTTATATATGAAAGAGAAATAAAGAACAATTTGAAATGTCCTTTCATGACAAGCTGAAGAATTCTTGAGTCAGGTATAAAGGTCTGTTTTGTGCCTAGTGGTTTTGAAACAAAAGGTTGAATCCTTTGGGGCATGGAAATGAGCACTATGTACAACCTTTTCTTTATTAGAGAGTATAAGCAGCATATCCTCCACACGTGAGAGTCCCAGCAATAGGCAACTGTAGATTAAAGAATATACTCACAAGAGGGAAGATTCAAAATGTAAATGTCACTGAAATATTCTCTGTTTAGTATTAAATTTAGTATTTCCCTAAATCCCTTATTCTGAGTTCAAGCTGGCTTTGTGTTTTTATGGGGCTTTGTGCTGTGAAGGCTTCCTCTGACTGCAAAGGAATTTCATCTGGAAATGCTGTGAGGGGCTCAGCAATGGAAGCAGTTCCTGCCTAGATGTCAGGGAAATGTTCTTCTTGGCTGTGCTGGTGCAAATCAAAGGAGCCGGTCCAGATTTACGTTGTTGATGTAAATGAGAGTACATCAGAGTCCTAGATGTTTGTTTTCATATTTCTTTGTGCTTGTACTGTAGTCTAGAGTTAAAACCTTCAGAGTCATGGATTAATAATATATTGCCCTTGGGCTAAGCGAGGGTGAAGCTTCTGATTTTCTAGCTTTAAAATAAAAAATTATGAAAAGAGCTTACATTCAGTGCCTACTCCTGTCAGACTTGACCCTTTATGAGTAACCCTTATTCACACTGTTGTGGTTTGACGCTTTTTCTCATTCACTTTTTCTCCTTTTTCCCATTCACTTCAGTATGCAAATCACTCAATTTGGCTTCATACAATACAGAGAAGAAGTTCCAAGATCTGGATACCTGAAGGGCATGCAGTATGTGAGCTCTCATTTACATGGTGTGCCATCTCTTAGTTCTCTTCCTTATTTCAACAAGGATATGAAAACTTCTCAACAGAAAAAAGTAAATGCAATGAGAAGTACCCAGCACCCTGCCACACAATCCAGAGCACCTTCTTTCTCTTGGACCACTCATTTCAGAGGCTTTGCAGAAGATGTCAGGCAAGACTTTCAACACTTGTGGGGCTGTTTTGACAATGGGCTGGACATGGATCAGCAGTGTGCAGCCAAAGGGGTCAACCATGCTTTGAGGTGCATTAGGCCCAGCATTGCCAGTCAGGTGATGGAAGGGATTATCCCGCTCTGCTCTGTGCTGGTGTGGCCTCAGCTCAAGCATTGTGTGCTGTTTTGGGGCCACAATATAAGAAGGACATAAAACTGTCAGAGTGTCCATGGGAGGGCTACGAAGATGGTGAAGGGTCTGGAGGGCAAAACAGTTAAGGAGCAGCTGATGTCCTTTGGTTTGCTCAGCCTAGAGAAGGGATGGCCTTACAGCTTCCTAACAAGCGGAGCAGAGGAGCAGGTGCTAATCTATTCTCTCTGGTGACAGTGACAGGACACGAAGGAACGGTATGGAGCTGCGACCAGGGAGGGTCAGGCTGGATATTAGGAAAAGGTTCTTCACCAGAGGGTGGTCAGGCAATGGAAAAGGCTCCCCAGGGCAGTGGTCATGGCCTCGAGCTGCCAGACTTCAAGAAGTGTTTGGACAGTGTTCTCAGATACAGGATTTGATTTTTGAGTGGTCCTGTGAAGTCCAGCAGTTGGACTCTATGATCCTTGTTGGTCCCTTCCAACTCAGGGTATTCTATGATTCTAACTCTTTGCCACCATCACTTCAGTGATCTCTGCAGGATGTTGGCATCATATGCTACAGTCCTTGCCATAAAAGCTATATGAGCCCATAATGACCTGTTTAAAGGATTTTGATAGTACTTTCTTTCTCAATAACCTAGTTATTCTGTGTACCTTCCTTAGCCCAACCAACATCAATTGCAGGCAGAACTGTTGAGGAGGCAGAGTGTGTACCTCAGAGGAATTGACAGAAATAATTTGCAGTCCTGACAGAGAGCAACAGTTTCTTAATTGTCTTTGTCCATGAATCTTAAGAATCCAGTGGAGTATGTCACTTTATGCCACTCTTGTCATTCTCAAAAGTGGACCGTTAACAAAAAATAATTGTAGTATAGAATGATCCTAATCTACAATTTTTAAGTTATTCTATGCATCACTGGAGATTTCAGTGCAAAACAATGAAGGAAGAAAAACATCTGCAGTTATATCAGATAGAATAGAAATGTATAAATGAAATAACACTATTTTCAGAATGTAAATGAAAATGCAGTGTCTGGATTTGCCCTTACAGGGGCAAACTGCCCTTATGAGCAAGATAGTCATTATTGTGCATTATGAGATCTTTACATCTTATTTCCATTAATGAAAGCTAGTAGGGGAGATCTGAGTTTTAGCCATTTGCTACTGGACTTACAGATGTCCATCAAATGTATTAAACAGGCATAATATAAGCATAATGATGAAGTGCAAAACTGCATGGTCTGATATTTTGAGTTTTAAATGGTACCAGCTCAAAGCAGAACAACAGTGTTGAGGGTGTTTATCCATACATCTGGAATTATTAAACATAGGTTGCTCTGAAAGTAATGCCTCCTACTTATTTCCATGGCAACTACAACAGATACGAAGAGCACAATAATGCTATTTGATAGAGCAAATTCTCAGCGACACAACACTACACCATACACAGTTCCCTGGTCATAATCTGCTGATCTGAGCAGATGAGCTAACTGAGACGCTCTTCATTTCATGTTGTGACAGCTGTGCATGGCCATCTGGAACATGGCTTGTCTTTCATGCCACTGTTGCCACTGCTGAAATGCACCACCCACTGCCTCACCATGCTCACGTCCACTGTTTGGTCTCCATAAATGTTCAGCAAATGTAAATGAATGCCAAGAGGTGCAATTTTTTCCACATGGATTTACACACCTTTGCTTTATATGCATGTCCATGTGATATGCCATTTTTTTGGACTGCCCCCCTGCTATCACACAGGAATGATATGTAACAGAATATTGGCAGGAAGGTTCAACCTCTACTACCATACCACCGATGTCTGACACCATGGGCCAACATAATAAAATAGGAGGCATTGCTTTTGGAGCAGCCTTTGTCGCTTGCTTCTATTCCAGTGAGAGTGAGGATGAAAGATAATGAATGATTGTGCCAATGAAATGGATATCCCTCTGCCACTTCCATGATTTTATCCAAGCTAACTGATAAATGTCAAAGCATTTCAGCTTTAAAAAGGCACTGTGCAAAATAGCACCTCCTTATTTAGCAGATCAGTTTCCTCCATGGGTGCAAGACTATGTGCCCTAACTTTGATTTCGTAGAAGACCTAATTCGTTCCTTAATAACTGAATGAATTTGGTCTGGAAATAGAACATCTCAAGGTTTCTCTGACTGAAGTTTTTTCCAAAGTGGAAAGACACTATCAACTTCAAGACAAATAACGTATGTTAGAGAAGGATTTCAGAAGGCAGCATACCAAGATTTTATGCCAAACCCCTAGAAAACATTTCAGGAGTAACTGAATGCAGAATAAATAATCATGAAGAAGGAGTGAATTTACTTTTATAGACTAGAAGGATTTGAATTGGAAGGAACCTTTAATGCTCATCTAGTTCCGACACCCGTGCTGTGGGCAAGGACACCTCCCACTAGATCAGGTTGCTCAAAGCCCCATCCAGCCTGGCCTTGAATACTTCCAGGGAAGGAACATCCACAGCTTCTCTGGGCACCCTGTGCCAGTGCCTCACCACCCTCTTCGTAAAGAATCTCTTCCTAAAATTCAATATAAATCTACCCTCTTTTAGTTTAAAACTATTACCTCTTTTCCTGTTGCTACACTCTCTGATAAGGTGACATCTCCAGCTTTCCTGTATCCTAGATAATTGAAGGTCTGCCCAGAGCCTTCTCTTTTCCAGGCTGAACAACCCCAACTCTCTCAGCTTATCCTTATAGCAGAGGTGCTCTAGCCCTCTGATCATGGTCTCTTCTGGACCTGCTCTAACAGGTCTATGTCTTTTTCTGTTGGCCCCAGATCTGAATGCAGTACTGCAGGTGGGGTCTAACAAGACAGGAGTAGAGGGGGAGAATCACCTCCCTCACCCTGCTGACCATACTTCTTTTGATGCATCCTTGGATACAGTTGGTGTTGCCAGATACAAGAGCCCACTGCTGTTTCATATTCAGGTTTTCATCCACCAGCACCATCTAGTCCTTCTCCATGGGGCTGCTCTCAATCATCTTGTCACCTAGCATGTATTCATGTTTGGGACTACCCATGTGCAGGGCCTTACACTTTGCCTTGTTGAACTTCATGAGGTTTGCATGGGACACCTCTCAAGCCTGTCAAGGTCCCTCTGGATGGCATCCCTTCCCTGCAGCACGTTGACCTCACCATACAACTTGATGTCATCCACAAACTTCCTGAGGATTCACTAAATCTCACTGTCTGTGTTGACAACAAAGATGTTAAGTAATGCCAGTCCCAGCACTGACCCCTGAGGGATACTGCTCGTCACTGGTCTCCAACTGGGCATCTTTGAGTGTGATCATCCAGTCAATTCCTTATCCACGGACTGGTCCACCCATTAAATCCATGTCTTTCAACTGCTTCCAAGTTGGACAAATTCAAAGGAAAATTTTCCCTTAACTGTGAACACATACATCTTGGCAACATCTGCAGGCTGATGCTTCAGATAACCTCTTTCCTCTAGAGTGATGTAGTTTGAGCAGAGGCAGAAGGTCAAATAAAAGAAAAATAGCTCAATGTAACTAGTGAAGATTTTGGTTTTTACGTATGTGGCTCTTTTATGTTCAAATCAACATGACAAACACTCATTTCCAGATCAAAAATTAGAGCGAGAGACGTATAGAGTATTTAGTTAAATTTTGACTTTCCAGCATGTCGGTAATCTAGTACACAACTTGTTGGCCTTACCCTGCTGAAAATAAATAAATAAACAGATACTAAAATAATCTGTATCCAACTACCTTAGGGATGCAGGGTGGACCCTACGCAGTCAGATGGTGTGGTTTCAGTCAAGGTATTGGTGTATTGTAAAAGCAAGGACTTGAAGGAAAAGCTTAGAATTGCTTGTTATCCATTGACTAGAGGAAGGAAGAAAATAGGTTTGTGCTCAGAAAGGCATGAGCTTTGGTTTTTTTTCGGTTCATATAGTGTGTCTCAGGTACACTTCTCAGCATTGAATGGCAGATGAAATAAGACTAGTCAAGGCTAAGTAGAGATGTGTGCTCAAAATTTGTCATTTTCTTATCAAGATTACAGACTGTCCTTATGTCACATGGTGTTGAATTTTAGCAGACCAAATTCTGAAGACTGTTACAACTGCAAAGTGCAATCAATTGAGATAAATCTTTGAAGGGAAAAGATGCTGAGAGAAGATGAAAATCGCTCACAGTTAATTAACTTAGTAAACTGTAAGCCTAAGGGTTACATATGCCAGCTAACAGGAAGGAAGAAGGCTAGTGAAAAAAAAAAGGAAATTTGATACCAGTCTTTCTCATAGAAGATAAAAGATTATATGAGAAAAAGGGGCATATGGAAGGTTAGATGTATCTGTTGCAGCCACTTACAACAAGTTTCAAGCAATCAAATTTGCAGAACTAAACAAAAAGAAATGGATGAACTTAGAGTAACATGCATTAGAGCCTAAAATTACTTACAGGAAAAGGTTCCAGGTACAGAAGGAATGTAAGTCAGTAAACCAGAATGACTCTGAACTAGTGTCAATACACCAGTTATGCATCTGCTTTTGCACGCTCAGAATCTTACGGTAGTTTCTGACTGGATTTATTTCAATGAATGTGATTCTTTTTATGCAGAAACTGCAAATGCTGAAAGGAGTACTATAACAATACTTTATAATATTAAACCTTAGAATTTGTTACTAAATATGCAATATCCTCTAGATTTTAATAGCCAAATCTTTGCTGGGCTTCTGGTTTGTGTGCTTACATTCATTGAGATACGAAAAATCTACATTTGAGCTGCACTTGAGCAAGCATTTGAATAGTTGCGTAGCTAATTAGCTGATAGAGCTATGTGGGCATAGTTTTGCACATACAAACAAGGAGGCAGGAAAAATGTAACTTTAAATATCACCTACTCTTGTCACTGTTTGGATAATTAAATAGCTGTTAGTCATTGCTTACTGGAAGTGTCAGGAAATTTTCATTTTTTGCCCACAGATTCCCTCTGTGTTAATAACACAACAAATCCTGTTGCCTTAGAGCATGCAGCAATAAGCAAAGATGAAGAATGGATGACATCAGTGCACAGAGCAGTAAATGAAAAGGCAGAGTGAAATTAACTTATGAAACAAGTACCAAAGAAAAGTTTGCCCTCCTAAAAGCTGATTTAAGCCATCTTTCAAAAATCAATTTCAAGACCTGTGGGGATCAGATCACAATAACTTTGAAAGTAGGTTTTAGGTAATTAGAGAACAGATTTTCAAAATGCAGCTTCAGTAATCTGTATTCAGTCAGAGAAACTGTGGAGAGCAACTTTTACCTTTGTGGCTTAGATCTGAGGCTGGGGATAATTGGGATGAAGTTCTGTGATGGAAAACAGTTGCAGGACTATTTTTTACATCACAAGACCAAATGGTATGTGAATTAGATATGCTATATGGTATAAATATGAGTATGAATGTCTCTGTGGAAGAGAAAATGAATCTAGTAATGAGGAGCTCGAGCTGATACTTGATGAGCTGATACAGTAAGAGGTTTATTTGTGGTGAGTGATCTGTAAAAAGAGGAAAAGTATGTTGCTGTACTGGAGAATAACTTGTAGAGAGAGTAAAGAAATTACTTAAAAAGAAATTTGTTAGATTGAGAAGTAAAAAAAAGAGAGAAGTAGCAGAAATGAGGCTAAGAGAAGAATAGAAGGTGTTTTATTCTTGCTTTATTTAAAAAATGAGCTCATTATTTGGTTGAGAGACCATTAAACATTGGCAAGGGTGTTAAGAGTGTCTGTAAGGGAGGTGCTCATCAACAATTATGACATATCCAGGAGAATTTGGAATTGAAGTGTCTGTGACATCTGTAAAATTCCTCACCACTCTCCATCTGGCATGGCTAGGATGGAGGTAGTAGAGCTTTTACTGTTCAGGTCTGTCTGGGATGGAAATAAAGCCAATTGGAAGAGTGAGATAGGGAGTACAAATGAGAATACATGTTGTCGCTTCCCTCGCCTCATCCTCATCTTATTGTTGTGATTTTGCACTCAGTTTTCAGGAAGGGTCCTGTGTAGTGCTTTCTCATTCTTTACGTTCTTCTTTTTCATCTGATTCACTGGAGCCAGAAGGTCTACTGGAGCTTAGGAGGCACTGGTTTTTGTGAATGCAAAAAAACCCATAAATCTGAAAATCTTAACAGATTTACATGTAAAAAGAGCAAGGAGGTTCTGTGCTGTTCTGTATACAGAATTAAAATGAACCTTCTTAACTTAGATTCAAATAGGCCAATTTAGGCGCCTGTTTTAGCTGCATGTTTGTAACATTTTGACAGTATGACTAACAGCACAATATATAAGCATTCTGAAATAGCTACCAATTAATGCTCATTTGATGACACTAATTTTCTTTTGTTGTAAAAAATTCCAAGTTGCCTCAAATCAGTAGGAATACAGAGAATACATAAAACAGAGGCAAGAGATAAAAGCATGAGATCCTTACATATGTATTACAGAAAGGGTTATCTAGTTATCTACGATCTTGCAACCAGTTCCTCATCCATCAAACAGTCTACCTATCAAATCCGTATTTTTCCAACTTAGAGAGAAGGATGTTGTGAGAGACTGTGTCAAAGGCCTTACTGAAGTCCAGATAGATGACATCAGTGGCTTTTTCCTTATCCATCGATGCAGTTACGCCATCATAGAAGGCTGCTAGTTTGGTCAGGGATGACTTGTCCTTGGGTATGCTATGCTGGTTCTCCCATATCACCTCCCTCTTCTACATGCCTTAGCATAGCTTCCAGAAAGATCTGTTCCAACATCTTCCCTGGCACAGAGGTGAGGCTGACAGGTCAGCAATTCCCTGAGTCATCTTTTCTATCCTTCTTAAAAATGGATGTGACAGTGCCTTTTTTCAAGTCACCAGGGACTTCACCTGACTGCCATGACTTCTGAGATATCAACGAGAGTGGCTTGGCAATTACATCAGCCAATTCCCTCAGAACTCTGGGATGTATGTCAGAGTCCCAGAGGGTTTAGGGAGGGCTCATCCAGGAAGGTAATGCAGCCAGCAGCCCAGCTGAAGTGCCTCTACACCAATGCATACAGCATGGGAAATAAGCAGGAGTAGATGGAAACCGTGGTGCAATTAGGAAACTATTACCTAATTGCTATCACAGAAACATGGTGGGATGAATTGCACAACTAGAGTACTATGATTGAGGGCTACAAGCTTTTTAGAAGAGATAGGCAAGGAATGAGGGGCGGGGTTTGACCCAGCAGGTAACTGAGTACGACACAGTCCTTTGCTCACTCCCACCCCTCAGTGTGATGCGGGAGAGAATTAGGAGAAAATAAAGTAGAGCTCATGGGTTGAGACAAAAACTCTTTACTAAGACAGAGAAGGAAGTAAAAGAAATAATGGTAATGATAATGTTATATATATACATATATATATACAAAAACAAGTGATGCACAAAGCAATTGCTCACCACCCACCAACTGATGCCCTGAGCAGCGGCACCTCTGCCAGCCAACTCCCCTAAGCTTTATAGTTTCTCTGTGTGATGTCGTGTGTTTTGGAATATTCCTTTGGCCAGTTTTATCAACTGTCCTGCTTCTGTCCACTCCCAGTTCATTGTGCCCCACAGCCCTCTTGCTGACAGGACAATATAAGAAGCTGAGAAACTAAAATGTCATTGGCTCTGCACAGCACTGCTCAGCAACAACTAAAACATCAGTGTTAGTAACACTGTTTTCTCCTGAAACCAAAACATAGCATCATACCAGACACTATGAGAAAAACCAACTTCTGTCCCAGCTGACACTAAGACAGTATCCACCCCTTATTCCATACCATTTATATAATGTTCAGATCCCACTATTTCCCATGCTCCTGTGGAGCAACCACAGGGCCTGTCTAATCGTGATAGTACTAAAGGGAATGACTTTAAACTGAAAGAGGAGAAATTTAGGTGAGATGTTAGGACGATATACTTTAATCAGAGGGTGGTGAGGCACTGGAACAGGTTGCCCAGAGAAGCTGTGGATGCCCCTGGAGGCGTTCAAGGCCATGTTGGATGGGGCTCTTGGTAGCCTGATCTAGTGGTTGGCCACCCTGTCCATGGCAGGGGGGTTGGACTAAATGATCTTTAATGTTCCTTCCAACCTAAACCATTCTATGATTCTATGNTTCTTTGAAGAGAGGATACTTGGCTGTCCAGTCTGGAGAAGAGGAGGCCGAGAGGTGTCCTTTTTGCTCTCTGTAATTTAGAAACATTTCTGGCTGGTGAGACACTGGAACACGCTTCCTAGAAAGCTGGTTGATGCCCCATGCCTTGTAGTGTTCAAGAGATTAGAAAATGCCATGTTTAATATGTTTTAACTTTTGATTAGCCCTGAAGAGGTCGAGCAGTTAGACTTGATTATCTTTGAAGGTCCCTTCCAACTGAACTTCTCCATTCCATTCCATTCCATTCCATTCCATTCCATTCCATTCCATTCCATTCCATTCCATTCCATTCGAACGTGCAGAGATTTTCAGAGGGCCTTGCTTACCTAGGACAGGTTTGCTTGCTTAAACATTGGCATCCAGCGCTTTAAGATGTGCTAGCATATCTTTCTTGGTATCCAGCTATTGCTTCTACATCACATCTACCATACTCAGATATCGCAGGGCATCTCAGATTGCACTAGATTGCAGTCTGTGTGGGCACCAGATTAAACTTCCATATTTCTACTGGAAGCCATTGGGAATTTATGGCTGTTTTGACCCTTGTTCCTTTCCTGCCCTGTGCTCCTGAGGGCTGTGCTTGGAAACCCACAAGTGTATAATGTCTCATTCATGTCTGTCATTCCTCTATCTGTTCAGGGTAATATGTGTGTGTAATACGTATGTATGTATATATATGTGGAATATATTCACGTATGGGGGAAATAGAAGGGAATGCATGTACATGCACGTGCATGTGCACAAATGCACACACACAAAAACGCACACACACACGCACATACTTGTGCTTAGTACCAGTTATGCATTTACTTGTTAACTGTTTTCTTAGTTGATATTGCAGACTAAGGGCCTGATTCTGAGAGGGACAGAGAGCTTCATTCGAGATATTTGACACTTACTAACTTACATGAAAAGTGCAGGGACTTAGCATATGGTTGGATTAGTCTCTAAAATAATGTAACTGCTTTATACCAAATTTGTCTCCATTGAAAACCTTCTGTCCTTCATTCCTCCTACTACTTCACAGTGTTTCAGGAAATAATGTACTTCTTGTTGACTTATTAGTCATTGTAAGCATAAAACCACCAAGTGATCTTATTTCATTATCATATTTTATGTGAAGCAGTACAAATTACATTTCTTATTTGACCACAAGAGATTTAGCTAAGTGATTTCTCTTGCCCACTGTCTTTCTATAAACCCATTTGGTTTTTTTCATCTCATGTTTATTTCACACTTTGCTTTCCTTCTAGATCATGAAGCTATCCTTCACAGCCACAAAAAATGTTCCTGTAATTACTACAAACACATAAATTTATATTATGAACTGGATTCATTGTGTAGCACTGATAGGATCTTTTCGGCTGATCAGTTCTGTTAGGCAAGTGTTGCCAGTGATCCCCTCTGTTTCAGCGTTGTAAAAGCCTGAGGATTTACCTCTACAGAAGCATGTTTCCATAACCCTTTCAATTATTGATTCATTTGAAGCTAGGGCTTATGCAGTATGACGATATACTTCAGCACAGTGTTTGTGAGGCCAAACAGGGCTGCAAGTTCCTGTCAAGGTATAAAATTATTCAGCAGCCCAATACTTATTTCATGCAGTTGCATGGGATTGAGTTCGGAGAGCAAATTTTCTTGTAGGTTTGGGGACTGAATAAATTGGAGGTCAGCTGGTTGTTCAGAGTGTAAGCACAATGATTCTGTGTCAGTGTAAGCTCCTGAGACTGCTGAATGCCTTAAATAAAATGAGGTCATTTAAGCTGCAAAATAAATTATACAAAAACAATGATGTACTACAGATCAGATTATATGCTTTCTTTTCAAACATCCTCATTAAATATCTGTTATCTACTTATTTACCATTCTTCATGTCGATGTCCATGTTTGCTGTTTACTTGGTGACAAAGCAAATGGAATATGAATTCGTATTTTATGAAATGTTATATTTATTGAATCATTTTCTGGAGAAGAGAGAAAGAAAGTGACTTTTTTGTGCATTTCCTGAATAACTGTTTTTCAGGAACAACAGGGGTGGTTTGTTAGCAAGAAAATTGTAAATGAAGTTTTGTTTGGAAGTAATGCCATAGAATAAGTAAAATAGAAGTAGGTGAAACTGGGGTGTTAAGTTGTATTGCATGATACAAACATCACAGAACTGTTAAGCACATAAACATTGCACCGTAGAAACACTTTTACTCAGTACTGTCACTGTGGTAGAAAGTGTATTTATAGAGAGTAGGCCTTAAATTCTTTAGTGGACAAGGCATATATAGATATTTTCCACTCATGGTATAGACTTGAAACTGAGATGGTGCATACCTTCCTTTTTGTTAGTATCTTTGAAACTCCACTTTCTCACTTAGCAAAGTATCAAGCTTTCCTTTCCCAGCCATGCTGGTAATACAGTGCTCTGCCAACAAAAAAACCTGTGACCTGATGAGTTAGCGCAACTTACTCAACTGTAGAACGTGTTATTTGGCACTCAGGAAGCATAGTCTAAAAGAAAGAGGTACAGAATTGTTCCTACATATGGCAATCTCCAACATTTCTAAGAGCATGTTGGAGCTTCTGGCCACAAAGAAAATAAGAGCAGCCTTCCACTGCTGGAAGTGAAATACTCGTATGTATCCTTTTAGCTGCAAAATAAACTGGCTAGCTACTTCACTGGTAAAAGTGGAATGAAGAAGGACAAAGCAACCTAGAGTTGTAAACTTACAAAAGCAAATTCCTCAGCTCTGCAGGCCCAGATCACCAATTTCTTGATCACTTTTTTCTTTTTCTGTTGGTAATGGAGTTTCCACAAGTCTCTTGCCACAGATCTGGTACATCTTATGGTGAGCAAAGTCAACAGGGCAGGCACTATGTTAATCCTGCAGTGCACAATATTCTTGTTCAGACTTGGAGTGACAGTTGTGCACAGATATCCAGTGTAATCCAGATGCAGGACAAATTAGTTTGTATAGTCGTACTACTTTTGCCTATGTGAAACCCATTTCATAGAATCAAAGAATCATTAAGGTTGGAAGAGACCACTGAGATCATCTAGTCCAACCATCCACCCATCACCACCATGCCCACTAAACCATGTCCCTAAGTGCTGCATCTGCTCTTTTTTTGAAAATCTCCAGAGACAGTGACTCCACCACTTCCCTGGCAGCTTGTTCCAATGCATTACCACTCTTTCTGAGAAGAATTTTTTCATAACATCCAAAATGAACCTCCAGACTCAGAGCAGAAGTTCCCTGCAGACCAGGAGAAGCCCATGATGGAGCAGGCTGTCCCCCTATAGCCCATGGGGCACCACAGAGCAGATCTCCACACACAGCCTGTGGTGGAACCCATGGTGAAGCGGGTGGATGTGGTCTGAAGGAGCCTGCAGCCCATGGAGAACCCTCACAGGAGCAGGCCCCGGACTGGAGCTGCACCCTCTGCAGAGAAGCCCACAGTGGAGCAGGTCTGGGAGTTCAGGAAGGTCCCTCCTGTGAGACTGGACACCATGAACTGGAGGAAGAGAATGCGGAGGAAGGAGCAGCAGTGACAAAGCTCATGGACTGACCGCAACCCCCATTCCCTATTCCGTATTCCCCTGCGCTGCTCGTGAAGAGGAGGAAAAAGAATTGAGAGTGATGTTAAGCCCAGCAAGACGAGGCAGTGAAGGGGAAGGTGTTTTTACTTTTAGTTCCACTATCCTACTTTGTTAACTGGCAATAAATTAAATTAATCTTCCTTAAGTCAAGTTTGTTTTGCCAGTGACAGTAACTGATGAGTGATCTCCCTGTCCTTATCTCAACCCATTAGATTTTTCATCATAGTTTCTCACTGTGTCCTGAGGACAGGGAGTAAGAGAGCAGTATGTTGGGTATCTCATGGCCAGCCAATGTTAACCCACCACAAATGGGTTACTACAGGGTGGGTTCAATTTGGGACAGTTATGTCATCTATATTTTGCCTGTGTGGTCTCTGTGCTGGTGTGATACCATGCTCAAATGGCTGAATTTTAAGATTTCAGAAATGTGTTAAAATTTGGAGTGTGCTTTCACAGTGTATTTCAGTAAGGGGAACTGATGGATCCTAAGCAGTAAAAAACTAGCAGAACCTACAAAGTTTAGTCAGGAAAGTTTTTCCCCTACAAAATTATTGTTACTTTTAATAGAAACAAATCTTATGTCTACACTATGTTTTTTTTGTTTAGGTGTATTAGACCCTAGTTTGGTTATAAGAAGAACATGTGTTTGTGAGCTGTGTTTTCATCATCAGTTCATGTTTCCAGAAAGTCTAAACAGGACACCAGATGTGCACAAATCTAGTGATGGCTAAAGTAAATAGACTTCAGATCAAGAGCTATGCTTTCCAGAGTCTGAGAAGACTACATTGCATTTGGAATATTGTTTGATCCAGCTCCTGTTAACTACGAACATGAATTAAGTACACAGTCTCAAGAATCTAAAATGTCTAAAATTAAAAAGTACTCTATGCAATGATGGTAATGATAAACTAAAGTCATTTTGATTTAAAAGGAAAGGCTTCTTTAAATGGAGAACATGGGAATATTCTCAAGGTCAATGCACAAATAAGTTACGAAACACGGGAGAGCAAGAATGTCAGCTGCAGAAAAATAAAATGAAGATGCATAAAATCCAATTGTAGTTAATTAAAGCTTACAAAAGGAGCAAGATGTATTTGTGTACAAACACTGTTTATCTTCTCTGTAAAGGATTTCATGTAGAAGATAAAAAAGCCTACATCTTTATTTAAAACCTACAGGTACTTGATAAAAGCATTTATTTGAACATGTCTATCTAATAAATATTCATATAAACTTGTAAATGGCCCCAAAAGAAATATAAGAACAGTCAGACCCACTCATTTATCAGGAAAAGTGCCCCAGCAAATCATTATGAACATCTGAATGTGAAACTGGGCCAAGAGTAGCATCATACAGTTAGAACTTATTTCCGGTCAGAAGTCGAATTGCTATGTTTTGTACTAAATGAAACATATTAATGATCTGGGTGGGAAGCAGTTAAGTTAGAATTGTGAAAATCAGTTGGATAGATCAGAAATAAAAGCTGTGGGTATCAGAGGGAGATAAAAACTGATTTGCCCACTCAGTGGTACGCAGACCCGCCAGAGCTCCTGAATCATAATTATATGACAGGCAAAGACACCATAACTCCTTTCGTTTTTCATGCTGCCAGAATTTTGCAAACAGAAATGAGACAATATCTGTTTCATTTCTTGGATGAGAGGAATAAACAATGCTGTTTTAACATACTACACAATCTGTCACTTGCATTTGATAGTGCCATTCACATTGGCTAGCTATGGGTGCACAGTCATAAATGGAATAGATATTTCAAAGAAAGGATTTTGATGATTACTTATTCTGAAATATAGCAATCTAAAGACCTGGAAATAAGTATTTCAGATTGGCAACTAACACCATCATAAGTAGCAAAGTTTAGTCCTCACACGCAACCATATCTTGAGTCTCTTAGACAGGTTGATTAAACAGGAACTAAAAGGATTAATTGTTAAATCTCCCAGAATAAACTTGTGCCTGATTCATGAAAGGATAGAAACTTCACCGTCTAGTATTTGTCAGGATTTGAGGTCAAAGGTACTCTGTTAGCATGGCTCAGTCTCTGACCACACAAGTGCGAACAGAACACATTTTAATTTTATACTCCTGAGACTGTATACATAATCCATGTTTGTAGTTAACAGAAACTGGAACAATGCTCCACATTCAATCTAATCTACTCAGACCCTGGAAAATATAGCTTTGCTCTCCTGAGGCCCCACGTGCAGCACTGCATCCAGGTCTTGGGCCCCCAGGGATCCACAGCACAAGAAAGACGTGATGGAGCAGGTCCAGAGGAGGACCATGAAGATGATCAGAGGGCTGGAGCACCTCTCCTAGGAAGACAGGCTAAAAGAGTTGGAGTTGTTCAACCTGGAGGAGAGAAGGCTCAAGGGAGACCTTACAGCAGCTTTTCAGTACTTAAAGGGAGCATATAAACTGGAGGGAGATGGACTTTTTACATGGACAGATAGTGATAGCACAAGGGGGAGTGGTTTTAACCTAAAAGAGGGGAGATTTAGATTAGACATTAGGTGAGGAGCTGGAACTGGTTGCCCAGAAAAGTTGTGGGCGCAACATCCCTGGAGAAGTTCAAGGCCTGGTTGAATAAGGATTTGGGCAGCCTGATGTAGTGGGAAGTGTCCCAGCTCATGGCAAGTGGGTTGGAACTAGATAATTTCTAAGGTCCCTTCCAACCCGAATCATTCAATGATCCTATGACTCTGCTCTATGACAGCCTTCAACTACTGTGCAGTTGAAACGTGCAAATAGCTTCGTAGAAACAATAAATAAATTCTGTTTAAAGACATTGAAAGCTTGTGGAAATGCAGAAAAAGGTTATTTAATGCTATAAGGGAAACAGGTAAGGATCCCATACTTTCAGGTAGCTAGTAGGACCAAGTCTCTGATTTCTTAAGAATTTCACAGTAATAATATTTTCACTATACAGCTCTGGCAAGTGCAGTAACCCTAGATAACTCATAATCTGCCTAATGGAGACAAGTAGCTATAGATGCATGTCAGATTAATTAAAGTTAAGTTCATTTGATTTGTTCATTTTACAAATTGAATTGTTTCAGCTAATTATGTAGTGTGGAAAAAATACAGTGAGGGCTATTCAGACAAGAAAACTTCCTTTTTGTTTCTACTAAATTAATGAAACGAAAGAAAAATGTGCATTCAGGATATGCAAACAATGTCCATCTTCACATACTAAATTTTGCTGTGACTCTTCCTGTTTTGTTGTTGTGTTTTTGTTTTGTTTTATTTTATGTTTTTGTTTTATTGCCTGATGCAGCAATCTCACTACAGCCCCAGACTACTCTGGAGAAGTCTACTTTAGCTGTTCTGCTCCAGTACTGCACAAGCAGCCTGTCTTTCTCCATTAGATGAGGACATCACTACTGTCACAGCCTTCTGTAACTCTGATAAAGAAAAGAAAAAAAATAAAGGAATGTTCAAAATTTCACCTTTTTGGGCTACTGTCTTTTCTAAGTGGGTCTAAGAGATTATGGGTACTAAAGTTTATTGATAGTAAGTAGAAAAATATGAAAAATTCAACTTGTTTGAGTTACATAGAAAATACTCTGGGTGAAATTATCTAGTCTCCCCTTTTTTCTTTGTGGGATACCCTTTAATAGTTTACAGTAGTTTGTACTAATTTTCATTTATGCTTTTTTCTTTTTTCTCCTGAATGTTTGGAGAGTAAAGCCAGCAACATATATGATGATGTAAATGTCTTCATCAAAAATCATGATTTTTGAAATCTAGATTCATTCCGAAACTCCTTTTAGCACTGATGCCTCTACTTAAGAAAGTTTGCAGAAGAATGCTTTAGTTCATGGGTGACCAACCTTTTGGCTTGCCTGGGCTGCATTGAGTGAAGAGGAATTGTCTTGGGCTGCATATAAAATATAATATAGTTAATGTATATAACTAGGAAAACTTTATATATTTTTTTTTATTAAAACATAAAAAAGAGCAACAAAACCATAAAGCTAGTAGGATATTTGACCTTGTTTTTGTGAAACTAATGCATCATTCTGGTCCAATTTCCATTGGACCATGGTTGCAATTCTTACAGAGCTCTCAAGGTGTTCATTAGAGATTTTTGATGAAATTTTGCTCTTCCTGTGCTTCATCCTTGAAAGCAGTTGATCACAAATGTACGTACTGCCAAAAAGCGATGACTTGAATAAGGCATGACTGTGACATGGGATACTTTTCTCTGGCAAGACAGGTCTTATAACAGTCTAGTAGAGAGACATGATCAAATTTTTCTTTGAGTTGAATGTCTGATTGCAACTCTATACATTCCGTTTGAAAATGTGCAGGTAATGTATTTATATCAACTGAAATGGAGTCACAAATATACCAAAAAGTTGGTGATATTTT
Organism: Penelope pileata; assembly: GCA_013396635.1. NCBI lineage: Eukaryota > Metazoa > Chordata > Aves > Galliformes > Cracidae > Penelope > Penelope pileata. Next base: position 282,450 of record WBMW01006308.1, read on the forward strand.
TGGCAATCTTGAAACCTCTTCTCAAATTCTTTTATCAAAACAGAAAGCAAGGCTACATGTTTTTTGCTGTTCACAGGACTGTGTTTAGCCATTGTATCAAAATACATAAAATGACCTGTCATAACAGGGTTAGCTCTGCACTGTGTCCTCCCCATGTCCTGGCTGCAGCTCAGACAGTGCTTGTTGTGGAGTGATAAATGTGGACCTGGGGCTGGGCCTGGCCACTGCCATGATGGCTCGAGAGCTGGGGGTGGGCCGCATTGCGAGCTATGCCAGGCCGCATGTGGCCTGCAGGACACGGGATGGACATGCCTGCTTTAGTTGCTTCTGATTTAACCAGTGTTACTGCCCCACTTTCATTCCTTCTGAAACAACACTTTTTGTGACATAAAAGTAGGAAAGTAATAGGCAGAGTTCAGTCTCCTGTTGTACTCAAAGGGATACAAATATGCAGTAAGATTGTTCTTGCTCAGAAAACTTAAAAACTTGAAGAGAAGTGTGAGACAAATACTGTCCTTGTCTTTGTAGAATGGTGCTTTATCATGGATTGGAGAGCTGAAGTAGGCAGTCTTGGATCTGTATTGCTGTGGTTGACTTCTTCCCAATTTTGTGTCCAAATTGTAGTCCCCTGTTCATCTCACTATATATGTCTTGGTGTGTAGTTTAATCTACTTGAGTGCATGTAGAATAGTTTCTTTAGCAAGGGAATTTGAATGTAGACTTATATAACACCATTGCCTGAAGAAGTCTAATGCAGCCCTTAGAGATACAAATGCTCTGTATACATGGAAAAGTATCAGACCATACAAAAATGTTCTACGAGGACAAACTCAGAAGATAATCCACCAAATCAGAAGTCTGCTTTTTGTTAAACTGTGTCAGTTTTATCGTTTCCATATGCTCCTAGTCTTCTTTTCTTTTCCTTTTTAAATTTATGTATTGCATCCCATCTGTTCTGTATTTTGCAAGCCCCTGAGGCAGGTGCTGTTGTCACTTCATTTTTCCACTGTGCCTCACCGGAACTTCGAGTTCTACCAGAATGTAATAAGTACAGGAGTAAAGTGGATCTCCTGAATGTTTTCATCCAAAGTGTTAACTCTACCACCACCAAATGCAAGGTCAATTGCATGTGTAAGCTTTACTATTAAAATAATTGTGTACATTGTAAATTATAAATAGTGTCACAGTAAGATGTGGGAATTGCTTTGGTAGCAGATAGCAATGTCAACTTCCAACATGTTTCTGACTGAAAATGGCTGAGCACTGTAGGATGGATTCACTGAATCAACTCTCTTTGGACTTGAGAGAAGACATCTTGTGTTCACCTTGATCTATGTTTCATGTCTGTGATTTCAAATTATGACATGATAACCTGTGCTCTCTCAAAGCGTGTTTCATTTCACATGGCAAATTTTAAAATGATAATTACTAAGAAGCCTCATGACTTCCTTTTGCTTCTATAGTATGAGTGCAAACCTTCAGAACTCTGTAACTTACAGCAGAGGTTAAAAAGAGTATTTGCAAAATAGTTGAGGTAGGAGGGGACCTCTCAAGTTCATTTAGTTTGACCCCCACTGCTCAAAGAGAGGTCAGCTAGAGATTGTATCCAGCTAATTTTGAATATCCCCAAGAAGGGAGACTGCACAACCTCTCTCGGCAACCTGTTTGGCCACTCTCATTGTACCAGTTTCTTCTTACGCTGAAGAAGAATACAGGAAATACAAGAATTTCCTGTATTTCTATTTGTGCTTCTTGTCCTTTCACTAGACACTCTGAACCTTTCTCTTCTCCAAGCTGAACAGTTGCAACTCTCTTAGTCTTTTCTCATAAATGGGATGCTCTAAGCCTTTAATCATCTTTATGGCCCTTTGGTCTTTCTTCAAGACATCCAAGTTTCACTTGTACTGGGGAGACCAGAATTGAACATCACTCCAGATGTATCTCACCAGTTTCTCACCTGCTGGCAACAATCTTCCTAATGCAGCTGAGAATGCTGCAAGGGTATGTTGCTCAGTCTTGGCCAGTTTGTAGTCCACCAGGAACCCCATTTCCTTTTACACTTTCTAGCTGCTTGGTACACAGCATGTACAGGTGCATGGGGTTATTCTTTCCCAGGGGCAGGACTTTACATTCCCCATTTGTTGAAATTCAAGAGGTTTCTGTCAGCCCATTTCTCCAGCATGTCCAAGCCTCTGTGAGCACTGCCACCTAATACATCAGCAGTTCCTCCTGATTTCATGTTCTCTGCAAATTTGCTGAGCATGTACTCTGTCTCATCATCCAAAGTCGTTAATGAAGATATTAAGAAGTATTGGACATCACAAGTGTCTGCCCTTTTGTGCCATTGGTCACTACTGTTTGAACTCAGCAGTTCAGTTTTCAGCTCACCACACCATCCACTAATCTAGTTTGTATTTCCTCCATGTGTCTATGAGGATGCTGTGTGCATCCCTGTCAGAAGTATTGCTTAAGTCAATGTATAAAAGAAGAATATCTACTGCTCTCTTCTAGTCCACCAAGCCTGTCATTTTGTCACAGAAGGTTGGTCAGGCATGTTTCCTTCTTCATAAATCCTTTCTAACTACTCCTAATCGCCTTCTTGTTCTTCATGTATTTGAAAATGGCTTCCAAGGTTATTTGCTTCATCACATTCCTGGGGATCAAGGCAAGGCTGACTGGCCCATAGTTCCTCTGATCCTCCTTCTTTCCCCTGTTGAAGGTAGGAGTGACATCTGCTTTGTTCCAGTGCTCAGGAATATCTCCTGATTCAGCTATTGTCAAGGGTGGCCTGACAATGACATCAACCATCTCACTTGGTGCTTGTGGTTGTATACTGTCAGGTCCCATGGGTATGTGTATGTCCAACCTGCTCAGGTGTTTCCTAGCTGGATCCTTCTTCACAAAGGATAAGTTTTTCTTGCTTTATACTTTCCCTTTGGTCTCAACAGCCTGGGAGTCCTGCAGGCGAGTCTTAACAGTGAAGACTAAGGCAGGAGACATTAGATAACTTGGTCTCTTCCATTGTCATTATGTCCCCTGTGCCATTCAGCCAACATTTTCTCTCACTTTCATTCTGCAGCATATACACACCTGTAGAAGTTCCACAAGAGGACAGGGCTTATTTAAGTTGTCTGAAGAAGGCCTCATCTACTTCTGTCTGTAGCATACACCCCAACAATGTTGCCTACAATAGCTGGACTGCCAGCCCTGACCCCTTAGCTCTTGACTGGCTCATCGTTGTGGCTAGGCAGAGCACCGCCTGCTCCCTCACATGCAGGGCAACTCTCACTCCTTGCCATCCCAGCCTGTCCTTTTTGAAGAGCCTTTATGCAGTCATGGTTGCACTCCTGTTGCATGAGCTATCCCACCTGTCCCTGTGACGCCCATGACATTATAGCTCTGCAGCTGCACACAGACCTCTAATTCCTCTGGTTTGCTTCCTAGGCTGCATGCATTAGTATACAAGCACTTCAGAGGCACCTAGATGTGATGATTTCCCAGAAGAGGTAAGAGTACTCTGCTCGTGGTACTCTGCCATAGGCATGCCATTATTTATGTGCAAGGTGGTGATGCTTCAGCCCTCTACTGCTGATCACAAGGTCTCTTAGGCTTCATCACCCTGCTGCACCTTTGCTCCACCACTTCCTCCCTTGACTCCTTCTCCCATTATCACTGATTTAAAGTTCTCCTCACCAGGCTGACCAGTCTGTTGGCAAATACGCTTTTCCCCACTTTTTGTTCTTATTCAAGGCAATTTGGGACCAGTGGAGCCGTGTGCAAAGCCATGTATGACTTAGATGCAAAAATGGTGATAAAACAGGATGATGAAGAATGTTTTTGAGAGGGAGGGTGATGAGAGCAGGCAAGGTGAAAAGGCAGTAAGTAGGGAAATAGCCCCCTCTCAGCTGAGAAAATAATTCAACAAAACGGGAATATGATGCTGTTGTATGCTTCGGGCATTTATTTAAATACTTTGATTAAAAATATCTGTATTTTAAAGTTCTCAATGATCTGCTGTTCGCAGAATTTGGCTGAATTTGACTGAACACCCACTGCATGTGTGTGTGTAAACACACACATGCATACATACAAAGGGCTAAAGAAAGTAGTTCTTAGCGAATAAAAATTGTTTGACTCTACTTTTAAAAGAATCCACAATATGTATGACCCACCCTGTGTGAGATCATCAAACTGAAACATTTTTGTAGCATTTCTTCCACAGCATTTTAAAATGATGAACAAAAAATATAGTCAAATTCTGTCTTGTGTCACTGCATAGGACAGCTTATTCCATTTTGACAGTATTTTAGTCGTCCTTCCTGTACCCGTGTGTCTAATCAAATGGTATAAATGCCACATGGATAATAATGTAGTATCATTTCTGGAAGTATTGGCTTTTAAAGTTAATCTTAAATGTGATGCTTTACTGTAGGCAAGTACATAAATGGGATCACCCTGGCATTCAGAAAGTATTTTAAGATCCACATAATTTTGAAATATCCATTAATATTCACTGATGGTCGTGATATATTCCATGCACATAAGATCAGAAAGAAACCTGCTAGGATTATTTTACTTCTCAGTATTGATTTCAGATTGGGAGCCTACATTAATGTCTTTTGTTCTTTTATACCCAGACCCCAGGTCTTTCTCAGCTGGGCTACTCTCAGGGATTTCTTCTCCCGGACTATATTTATTCCTGGGATTACTTCGACCCAAGTGCAAAACCTTGCACTTTGCTGTGTTGAACCTCATTAGGTTCACCTGGGCCCACCTTTCAAGTTTATCAAGGTTCCTCTGGATGGCATCCCTTCCTTCTCATGTGTCAACTGCAGCACTCAGCTTGGTGTCATCAGTAAACTTGCTGAGGGTGCTCTCAATTCCGTCATCGATGTCATTGATAAAGATGTTAAAGAGCGTTGGTCCCAAGACAGACCCCTGGGGGACACTGCTTGTTACTGGCCTCCACCTGGACATAGTGCCATTTATCACAACCCTCTGTCTGCGGCCTTCCAACCAATTTCTTATCCACCGAATAGTCCACCCCTCAAATTCGCATCTCTCCAATTTAGAGATAAGGATGTGATGGGGGACCATGTCAAAGGCCTTGCATAAGTCCAGGTAGATGACATCAATTGCTTTCCCTTTGTCCATAGATGCTGTTACTCCATCACAGAAGGCCACCAGATTGGTCGGGCAAGATCTGCCCTTGGTGAACCTATGCAGGCTGTCTCGGATCACCCACTCTTCCCTCATATGCCTTAACATGTCTTCCAGGAGGATTTGTTCCACGATCTTTCCAGGCACAGAGATGAGGCTCACCAGCCTGTAGTTCCCCGGGTCCTGCTTCCTCCTTTCTTATAATGAGAGTGATGTTTCCCTTTTCCAGTCACTGGGGACTTCGCCTGGTAGCCACAACTTTTCAAATATGATGGAGAGCAGCTCAGCGACCACATCAGCCAGCTCCTTCAGGACCCTGGGATGCATGTCGTCTGGCCCCATAGACTTGTGCACATCCAGTCTCATGAGATGGTTTTGGACTTGCTCTGCCCTTACAGTGGGGAAAGGCTTGCTCCCCTAGTTCCCACTTAGAGGTCCAGGGATGTGAGAAATATGATAATCCTGGCTGTCAGTGAAGACTGAGGCAGATAACTCGTTAAGTACCTCAGCCTTCTCCATATCTGTTGTAGCCAGTTCTCCTTTCTCGTTTATCAAAGGAGGTACGCTCTCTTTGGCCTGTCTCTTCTGACCAATGTTCCTCGACATCACAAACTCAGCCAGAGCATGGTCGCTGCAGCCCAGGCTATCTCTGATCTTGATGCCTTTAACCATCTCCTCCACACTGTTGAGCACCAGGTCCAGCAACACTTCACCTCTGATACCTGAGCCAGAATGTTATCACTGATGGACTCCAGGAGTCTCCTGGATCTCCTGCAGCTCACCATGTAGTTTTCCCAGCAGATATCTGGGTGGTTGAAATCCCCCATCAGGATGAGAGCCTATGAGCATGATGCCTCTTGCAGCTGAAGCAAGAAGGCCTCGTCAACAGGCTCCCCTTGATCAGATGGCCTGTAGAACTCTATTCACATACTTATTTTTTAACTGAGATTTTGCAAAACAATTGGTGCCAACTAATAATAGAGTTATGAATTATGAGATCTTTGAGTGTTTCTCTACAAAGTCTGAGGACAGAAAATTTACGCTAGGAGCTGAACTTCAGCAATCTGATGTCCAGAATCAGCCTTTTAAACCAAAGGCAACAGTGTCTCTAACTGCTACTATTAACAATTTCTATTTATTCAATGATGATGAAAAAAAAAAAAAAGAAAGAAAGAAAGAGAAAAAGAAAAAAGAAAAAAGAAAAAGTAATGCCTTACTTCTTAAGCTTTACATTTAGTCTAATCATTTTACAGGGATGCTCTGAAAGTAATGCCTCCTATCTTATTACATTGGCTCACAATGTCAGAGGTGGATGGTGGTGGTATGGCAGTAGAGGTTGAACCTTCCTGCCAGTATCCCGTTCCATTTTGTTGATGTGCAATAATTGGCTGCAGAGGGGCAGTCTGACAAAATGGTGTCTGACATGGAAGTGCATATGAAGCAAAGGGATGTCACTGAATTCCTCCATGTGGAAAAAATTGCACCCACTGGCATTCATTGGCGCTTGCTGAACATTTATGGAGACCAAACAGTGGATGTCAGCACAGTGAGGTGGTGGGTGGTGTGTTTTAGCAGTGGTGACAGCGATATGAAAGGCAAGCCGCATTCCGGACAGCCACACAGATACTTGCAAGCATGACATCGCTGGTGAAAATTCATAGCTAATGGTGGTGACTATGTTGAAAAATAGTGTCTTGTAGCTGAGAGTTTGCTCTATCAAGCAGTGTCACTGTGCTCTTTGTATCTGTCGTATTTTCCATGGAAATAAATAGGTAGCATTACTTTTGGAGCAACCTACATGTATTTACAAAGGAAAATGCCAACTACTTGTAAGTCATAGATTTTGTAATAACAAATGTGCTTCCAGATTTTCACATTCAGTTAGCTGCTGCTTGGAAGAAGCAGATATAAGATTAGATTCAAAATAAATCTGTGAAATGTATCTGGTTCCTTTATGCAACAAGCTGCTACATGGAGGAGAGGAGAAAAGCAAATCTGGGCCTTGATGTCAAAACAATGTAAATTACTTTTTAAATGTTGACTTGTGTAACAGGCAAGGCATGAAAACAAAAGCACAGTGCCTGGAGCAGTGGTGGTGAATATTTTATCTTACTGACAAAAAGCAACAAGAGACTAAATCCTTAAAGCAAATACTGTGCTGACAATGCACTCTCATTATGACAGTAATGGTATTTGCAGTCCCAGCTGCACTCAAGCCTGTGCTATAAAAGCACCCATTTCTCAGAATGCATGTTGCTACCATTTACCCTTTACTGGCCATTTGTCAGTGGAATGAGCTTTGGCATGTATAAAGGGATGTCTGAACAACATTTTTGCCCTAAATGAAGCTGGAGGCATTTTGGCATCATTAGATCTTCTGAAATTTTCTCATTGCCAAAAAGTATCCTTTGGTGTCTGAGTACCTTTTTTGTATGTAACCCAGCCTTTCTCTGACTTTTTACAAATATACAGCACAAATGTGTTTCTAAAATTTCATGTCTGTATTTCAGTGAAACATAGAAGTGGGAGTACCACTGCTACTGCTGTGATTCTGTTGAGTGTGGCTGCTAATATTTAGAGGATGACTCGTGGCCTTGAGTAGCAAGCATTCACCACTTTTTGTAAGAGATTGTTTTGATTAAGTCTAATGAACTAAGAGGTAATTAAGTGATTATGGGTAAAGGAACATGCTTGTCTGGGTATGTGTTCTAATGCGTGCTCTATTTTTTTTCCTAGCACCCACTTGTTCAGTATTCTCTCCAGGCTGAAATGTGAGACTCAAAGGGAATTAGAGAATGTTGCTTATAAATTATGGAATTACTGCCTTGTGGTTACCATCCTGTCATAAGTCCCATTAGACCATCTTTTGTACTTAAACTTTTTCTCCTTTCTTTTTTCAGCTTGCAAGGTTTCTACATTCTCTGCTTAAGATTGTTCACCATCACTGCATCCATTCTTTGTCCAATCTTTTATGTGGAGTCCACTGATTTAAGAAGTTGAGGAAATTCTAGGTGATTCGCTAATGCAATTGCACAGTAGCATTTCAAGAGATAGTACCTAGTACCGGTTTGGAGAAACAGCTGTGGAGAACTTGGGTGGAGAGCTCTTGTAAAGGTGAGGAAGCAACATAGCAGGTGAAAAAGTATGTTCAAGATATCTGTGGATTGTGGTATGATAAAGTAGGGGTAAGCAGAAAGCACAAACTGAATCCAGGAGTTACGCATAGTTCTAGATTTGATAAGGCAGAGTGCAGTAGATTAGCCTACTTAGCCCCTGGAGCAAAGCTTCTTGTAACAGGAATCTTTTGCCTTACATTAAAAAACTTCAAATTTTCCTCTTGTCTTGTACCCTGACTAGGAAAAGTAGGGTAAAGTCCTGTTCCCAGCCTCTTTTTTTCTGCTGCCCTTTTGAGATCAGTGGGAAAAACGTATTTTATTTCATCCTAGTTATTTGTTCAGGAATGTCTGTCAGGAAGTGGGCAGAGCAGTCACCACCTTACACCAGCCTCTAGCTAAATGTGATGAGCTAGATTCTGCATTATCCAGAATTGAGAGCAGCAGACAGGTTGCTTCCAGCTCTGCTTTGTTCTGAGGCTTGTTCTCTCATTTTGGAGCTGCTGCAGGACACCCTTTCCACCTCCATCAGTCAAAAAGACACCGGAATTCCAGGCAACACCCAGGGTCCCAAAGCATTTCTGTTCCTGATCGCCACCTCACTCAGAGCCAGGATGTACAGTTCCCTGCAGGAGATGTCATTAGACTTTATGGCAGTTACCCCAGTGCGAGAGCACAGCTTTTCTACTTTTTAGAGATGGGAGTCTTCTAGTCGGTATACTCAATATAGCTTGTAATCTGAATCACTGGGAAACCAGTGGCAAATGAATCTTAGTAGTACACACCTTGCACTCAAGCACCCAAACCAGTGTGGGTGCTGGCTGCAGATTCTCAGCTCCAATATATTCATTGCTGTTTGTATCTAAGCTTGGTGAATTTAAAATAGGAATTGCTAGCATTAATGCAATCATACTTCTGATTGTACAGTAGGCATACATTTTATCCTTACAACTCAGGCATTTTTAGAATAGGTACATTAAGTAGAATCATAGAATCATAGAAACACTAGGTTGGAAAGGACCTACAAGATCATCTAGTCCAACCATCCTCCTATCACCATCCCTACCCACTAAGCTACTAAATCATATCCCTTAGCACCTCATCCAGACGCTTCTTGAACAGCGCTAGGGACGGTGACTCCACCACCTCCCTAGGCAGGCCATTCCAGTGCCTGACCACTCTTTCAGAGAAAAAGCTTTTCCTCATATCCAATCTAAACCTTCCCTGGTGCAACTTGTGGCCGTTCCCTCTCGTCCTGTCAGTAGTTATCTGGGAGAAGAGGCCAACCCCCTCCTCACCACAACCTCCCTTCAGGAAGTTGTAGAGTGCGATGAGGTCTCCCTTGAGCCTCCTCTTCTCCAGACTAAACAATCCCAGCTCCCTCAGCCGCTCCTCATNAGCCTGTCCAGATCCCTCTGAAGGGCCTCCCTACCCTCAGGCAGATCGACACATCCTCCCAACTTGGTGTCATCTGCAAACTTACTGAGGGTACACTCAATCCCCTCGTCTAGGTCATCAATAAAGATATTAAACAAGATGGGCCCCAATACCGACCCCTGGGGGACACCACTTGTAACGGGATGCCAGCTGGACTTAACTCCATTAACCGCTACCCGCTGGGCACGGCCATCTAGCCAGTTCTCTACCCAGAGAAGAGTGTACCTGTCCAGGTACAAGTAGATGGGCCAAAATAATATAAATCAGTTTGCTAGTAAGTTTCTTCCTTAAGTTGCTAAAATGTAAATTGTTATTTATCTAAAAGCCCTGGTTTCTCTTCCCTTAATGTCTGAGACATTGCTTAAACCTCTAGAAAAGAAATTTCTGAAAATGATAATACACTATTTTTGTTTCCAATCATTCACTGACTAAACTCTCTAGAAGTACAGGCATATCTTCCAACTGTACTGCAATTTAAGTTCTTACTCCTCACTGGGTGTAGAGCATGTATAGTTCTAGGATAATAGGATAAGTAGTAATGTCATAGAGAAAAGTTTCTTGGGATAAGATAGTTTTTCATCTAGCAAAGCCCTCAATTTGTTGTCATTTAAAAGTTCTGTTTCAGAGACAGACTCTCCAATCAAGGTCCAAATGCTATTGTTTGACTAGCTTCCCAATGAACTCAACAAATGTAAAAAGAAATGGCATTACTGACTGGGAATGCAGATCCTGTGTTCAGCTCCTACTCCTTCAATAAGTTGGAAAACCTGTGTGAAGTGCAAACCAAGAAAGGATTTTTCTACAGGAAGGCCAAACTTTTGCACCCCGGTGAAGACTTGTGCTGCTTAGCCCACCTGGATGACCGGACCAGGTTTGTGATCATCAATGTAGGTGGTATTAAATACAAAATTCCATGGACCACCTTGGAGAACTGCCCTTTGACCAGGCTTGGGAAGCTAAAATCTTGCAACAATTATGATGAGATCATGAACATCTGCGATGACTATGATATTAGCTGCAATGAATTTTTTTTTGACCGTAATCCTAGTGCCTTCAGGACGATCATGACTTTCCTGACAGCTGGGAAGCTGAGGCTTCTCAGGGAGATGTGTGCTCTTTCTTTTCAAGAGGAGCTCGTGTACTGGGGAATTGAAGAGGACCACCTGGAGTGGTGCTGTAAAAAGAGATTGCGACAGAAAGAGGAGGAGGCAGCTGAAGCCAGGCTGTATGAAGGGGAGATGGTCTTTAGTGAAACTACGCAGTGTGCCTTCCAGGACTATAGCTGGTTGAGTTTGTGCATGAGAAAGCTCAGGGATATGGTGGAGAATCCCCACTCAGGGATCCCAGGAAAGATCTTTGCTTGTATTTCAGTCTCTTTTGTTGCCATCACTGCAGTCAGCCTCTGTATCAGCACCATGCCAGATGTCAGAGAAGAAGAAGATCGGGTGAGTACAGCTTTCCTCAGAGTAAAGTGTGTTTTGCATTGTTGTCTCCCCGGGGAAAGTGATAGGCAAAGTCACTCCAGCAACCATGCAGGTACTGTGTTCAGTGCTCAGCTTCTCAGGTTGCCCCATCCCTGGAAGTGTTCAAGGCCAGATTGGATGGAGCCCTGGGCAACATGATCTAGCGCCTGATTTAGTGGTTGCCAACCCTGCCATGGCGTGGGGATTGGAACTAGATGATCCTTAAGGTCCCTTCCAGCCCATTCTGTGGTTCTATGATTCACGTTGTCAAAGGCTGGACAGAACACAGGAAGCATTATATCACTTAATATTGAGGGAAGACTGGGCCAAGCTCTGCCTTGCCTGAACTTCTTTGCCAGTTCACACTAGCAGACAGCTTTATGTAACAGATTTGTTTTCTGTTATCGTTAACAAGGTGACAAACTAGCTGTTGTGGTTATGAAAATGAGCTTTGCTTGAGACTTAATGCTTTGAAGAGTGTTAAGATCAGTTTTCCTTAAAAGAACCTTAACATACTGCTTTTAATGAACTCTCAGTACTGACTGTAGAAAATACATTTAAAAATATTTTAATGCTATAGGTGAGGTAAAGGACAGGGAAGCTAAGGCAGCAATGCAATGGCAGAAACAGAGTAAGTGTCCTGATTTTCCGACATGCATAGTCTTGTCAATTGTAATCTATGGATGCTTCGTGCCCTTGAAAATCAAATCTATGGATATTTTGTTTATTCTTTATTTCAACAGATTTCATAAGGATTTAGTGCTTTCACGTTCCTATGATTAGCTGTATGTAGGCCAATGATAGCTCATTTGAAGACTGACAGAGAAGGGCATTCACATTTTCATTAAATCTATTCTGAAGTGCAATCTAATGTGTTTGGGTAGGCACTCTAGAAGAGTTTGTGGCCTCTTTAGTTTTACTCAAATCCAAGCAAGATGCTAAATGTTTGGGCATCTTTTCCAGCCCCATAGTCATTAAATGTGATTCTGAACTTGGTCTACCAAGACAGTACTTCATCCAGTCAAGTTCTGTCGATTAACTGAATGCTAAATTCACCTTAAAGCAGATTTCTTCTTGTGTGGTGTCATCCAGGTGCTGAATGGCTTGTCACTCCCTGCTGTTAAAAGAAAGAGAGCAATCATTAACTGACAGGAGACATTTGGTGTTTTGTACTGTTGAAATGAAAAGCATGCTGACAGAATGGATCCAGCAATTCCTCAGAGTCCTATGCTGCATTTGACTAAGTACTTCATGTGCCCTTAAGCCCTATGCTTTGCTTGTTTGCTCAGGTTAGGTGTCAACTGAGTTGATTTGAATCAGACTCACTCAATAGCAGCAGTTCACACAAAGAAAAAAGACAACACATTTGTTATGTTGCTTAACGGTTGATTTATCATAAGATCTTTGTTTTCAAGGCTTTTTATCATCTAAAATTTGAGGATAGCTAAACAGGATACTAGTTAAAGTGATATTATGCTAATAAATAAATATGAAGATCGTTTCCAAAATGCATGCCTTTTACTCTAATTAACCAACAGTGCTACAGTATGCTGGAATTTTAAGCACAGGGGATATTTTACTGTTGAAAACTGAGGTGTATTTAGTATTTAGATGTCCCTGGGTTTAAGTGAGAGCGGAACAATTGCTATCAGAGTAATCAGTTAGAGATCAGGCACCTTATATTCTTACTAATGGTCTAAACATAAATAGGGACGATTCACAAATAATTTCTTGGGTGGAGCAGAGAAATAAAAAGGCTAAGGAAAACATATGAGAGAATCCTGGAGTTCTTGGTAAGCTGGAGCACATTTCCACACAAGAAATTACCAAAAAGTAAATGAAAATCAATGCAAATTTGTTCTCGCATAAATGGAGAGTCTTAAAAGGATTTAGAGGACAAGGAACTGAATGCAAGTTCCTACTGCAGTATGAAGTCAAAGGGTTAATGCAGTCTGTGAACAGGGAGTAGTGATTAGAAGCTGGAGGAATGTTTTGTGCCTGTATGTGGCATTGGTGAGACTGATATCAGAATACTGCTGTCAGTTCTTGCATTCGTATTTTTAAATGCTTTTTCCAAAAAATGGGAGAGGATGCAAAAAACTATAAATATTAGAAACTTGGGCAAAATGCCATACAATAAGAAACTTAACATTTCCATTTATTTAGATTATCAAAAGGAAGATTGTAGGGTGACTTGATGAAGTGAAAAAGAAGTTTTTATGGGGGGAGAGAAAATGTATCTACTAGAAAACCTTTAAATTAAGCAGAGAAAGGATGTGTGATTAAAAGCTGAATCCTGAAAAAATCATATGGGAAACTAGTTGCCTGTGTTCAGTACCATGGTGATTAATTACTGGGGCAGACTTGGAAGAGAATTAGTGGATTTTGTATTTTTTGATATTTTCCTTCAAAGCTCAATGTCCTTCCGGTTGTTAGCCTTCAGCTAAACACATTATACTTAAATCAGAAATTAATTAGCGATTTCAGTTCAGGTCACAGAGGTGAAATGCATGTGATATAAAGGAGATCAGAGTAAACAATCTGATGTTTTTCTGTGCCCTTAAATTCTAAAAACACAGAGCTTCTGCAAATAAGCTTTGTTCTGCCCTTTGCACAAAGAAGGACTGCAGACAGACTGGAAACTGTTATTTTGTTTGAGACAGTGATAATTCTGTAGCAAGTGGGATAGGTATGGGATGGCTTCTTACATAGCTTATTTCATGTAATGTTCCTTGCCTGCTACTGAGTCAGTGTAGGTCAGCATTCTATTTGAGCTGTAATTAGTCATGCCAGGAGTCATACACAGTGACTGATTTTGGTCCTGTACAAATGGATGTAAATAACCTATGCAGATGTTCTCAGTCTCAGTAAGACTGAGAAAGGAGTCAGGCATCACCCACATGGAATGCCTTGTAGGGTCAGACCTAGGTTGCAGACTCCTTGCATTGCTCAGCAAGCCAAAGCAGCTCATAAAATAATAGGTGTGAAGAGAGCTCATGTGAATTCAAAGTCATGTTAATCATCCTGATCTGTGTCCTTAGTACCTAGTATAAAATTTGTGCTTCGGCATAGCTCTTTAGTCCACTTTGAGCAGTGGGCCAAGGAGAACCTCATGAGGTTCAACAAATCCAAGTGCAAGGTCTTGCGTCTGGGTTGCAGCAACCCGCACTAGCAATACAAGCTGGGGGATGAAAGGATAGAGCACAGCTCTCCCGAAAAGGATTTGGGGGTACTGGTGGATGGCAAGCTGGACGTGAGCCAACGATGCGCCCTTGCAGCCCGGAAAGAAAACCAACCATATCCTGGGCTGCATCAAAAGAAGTGTGGCCAACAGGTCAAGGAAGGTGGTCCTACCCCTCTGCTCTGCATTGGTGAGGCCTCTCCTGGAGTACCGCGTCCAGATATGGAGTCCTCAGCACAGGAGAGACACGGACCTGTTGGAGTGCATCCAGAGGAGGGCCGCTAAGATGATTCAAGGGACGGAACACCTCCCCTATGAGGACAGGCTGAGAGAGCTGGAGCTGTTCAGCCTGGAGAAGAGAAGGCTCCTGGGAGACCTGCTAGTGGCCCTTCAGTATCTAAAGGGGGGCTACAAGAAAGAAGGGGACAGACTCTTCAGCAGAGTCTGTGATGATAGGACAAGGGGAAATGGTTTCAAACTAAAAGAGAGGAGATCTAGGTTGGATTTAAGGAAGAAGTTTTTACAGTAAAGCACAGTGAAGCACTGGAGCAGGTTGCCCAGAGATGTGGTAGAAGCCCCGTCCCTGGAGACATTCAAGGTCAGCCTGGACCAGGCTCTGAGCAACCTGATCAAGCTGTAGATGTCCATGTACACTGCAGGGGAGTTGAACTAGATGACCTTTAAAGGTCCCTTCCGACTCTAAGGGTTCTATGATTCTATGTTCTTGTACTGATTAATGGTCACTGATTCATCTCAAGTGTTACTCTTTTTAGAAGCAGTATCAGATTTAAGGTTCTGCACAATTATTGATAAAGCTGGCAGAATCAAATCCTAAACTACTTTTTACTTAACAAACTAGGATATATGTTCTGTGATTTTTTTTTATCAGTTAGCTTTCATTTACTGATTAAATCAAATAAAACCCACCAATCCAGTAATGTGCATTATTAAATGCATCTGAAAAAGTGAGGAAATTGAAGTGGCTTAACTAAGTTGGGAATACATTACAGAAGAAGCTTTAAGAACACAGTAAGAGCTGAACAACCAAATGACTTTGAGAGATTCATCTGAAAACCAGATGAGCATAATGCTATACTCTTCATGTTTTCTTGGTGAAAACATAAATTTTATCCATTTCTATCTGAAAATTTGCTCCTCACAAAAAAGGTGGTGAGCACAGAGATTAACATCAACCATTTTGTCTTGATTCTCAATAGCATTTATAGGCCCGAGTCCCACTGAGCTCAATCATTTGTAGGGATGTTGTGTAAAAGCAGAAGAGGAAAGTTAAATGGTAACGGTACTTCCTCCTTCATTGTGCTTTCTAATGTATTGGGAAATGCTAGTCTAATTAAAGATGCTCTGGTAGGAAATTACAGTTCAGTAACCTTAAGCTAAAGAATATTACGACAGAGAGAGATTCATAAATAATGCAGTTAATAATAGCTTATAAAGAAGCCTGAAACTACTTGACCTCCTAAGCTTAATTTACATGCTGTGCTTCAACTTTCATGAGGAATAAATTGTGAATGTGCGTTTTAAACTTGAGACTAAAGATTTCATTTTTCAAAGCTACACAACAAAACTAAGTTCAAATAAGGCTAGGAGGGTCTTGTGTAATGAGTCACCATGAGAAGCTGTTGATGCTATGGGATGAACAAGCAGGTGTCTGGCTGGAGGCTAGCAACAAGTGGTGAACCTTTGGGGTCAGTACTTGGTGTAGTCTTATTCAACATCTTCATTAATGGTCTGAATGATGTAGCAGAGTGTACCTTCAGCGAGTTTGCTGACAGAAAAGCAGAAGTTGAGTCGACACAATACTGTGAAGACTGGCTAATATGCCTTAAGGTCATGCTGAGGGTCATCTAGAGGGGGCAGACTGGAGAAATGAGCTGGCAGGAACCTCATGAAGTTCAGTAAGGAGATGTGCAGAGTCCTGCACCTGGAGAGGAACAACCCCAGGCACTAGGACATGCTGAGGGCTGCCCAGCTGGAAAGCAGTTTGACAGAAAAGGACCTGGGGGCCCTGGTGGACACAAAATTGAACATGAGACAGCAGTGTGGCTTTGCTGTCAAGAAAGCTAATGGTATTCCAGGGTGTATTAGGCAAAGAATTGCCAGCAGGTCGAGGCAGGTAATCCTTCCTTTCTACTCATGCATTGGTGATGCCACCCCCAAAGTACTACATCCAGGTCTAGGCTCCACAAGAGAGTACAAGAAAGACACGGAGCTACTGAGAGTCCAGTGAAGGGCCATAAAAATGATGGAGTGGAGTCCTAGGAGGAAAGGCTGAAAGAGCTTCTCTGGTTGTTCAGCTTAGAGAAGGCTCAGAGGGGTCTATAAATCTCTGAAGGGAGGGTGCAATGGGGACAGTGTCAGGCTCTTTTCAGTGGTGCCTGGTAACAGGACAAGAGTCACTGGGCACAGACTGGAACAAAGGAGATTCTGTCTGAACACCAGGAAGCACTTTGTACTGTGCAGGTGCCTGGGCACTGGTACAGGTATCCCAGAAAGTGGTGGAGTCTCCCTTCCTTGAAGTAGTCAGATGCCACCTGGACATAGGCCTGGGCAGCCTGCTCTCTATGATCCTGGATCATGATGATGATACTGGAGTATTGTTTCCAGTTCTGGGGCCCCCAACACAAGAAGGATGTGGAGCTGTAGGAGCGGGTNCTGCTTAAGCAGGAGGGTTGGATGAGCTGGACCCAGGGGTCCTTCCCAACGTCAACCATTCTGTGACTATTAATGTTTATTTCTTTAGATTTGTAGTCTAAATAGGTCGCTAAATGAGAAATAAATAAGTATTCAGGGCCTCCGTGTTAGAAATGCCAAACGTTGTTGAATGAAAGGTGCTACCTCATCTCAAAAGTCTTCCAGTTTGAGGTACTTCTAGATGGGAAAAACTGTCACTGTTAGGTCAAGATGTTTCCTGATTTCAATGAAAAAAATATGTAGAGGAGTTGTTATTGTTGGTGTTTTTTATCCTTAGATGGCATGCCGCTGGAGACTCTGGAATGTCTTCCATTTCTGTGGAGTTCTTGGTCTAGTACTTTCTTTTGTGACTATTCAGCTACTTTTCTGCATAAGATACTGGGACCTTAATTTTAACACAGTCACATTTGTGTTACACAGATAATTTTTAGTGAATGAAAGCCTTAATAAAATTGTAACTTGTGTTTTTCTTAAGAAGCTGTTAAAGGAATTACCACAGAGTCAACATAAAACGTATTTTAAAAAAATCCCCTTTTGGAATTACAGATAACTATTTACAGTATGTAGACACTGAGAGTGACTTTTTATAAACAGAATCTTAAGGAATTGCACTTACTTATCTCCTCCGGGATCATCTGTCAATGCTTTATACCATTTTCACAGATCTCCTCTGTAAATGCAAAAGCAATGAGCTTTGGCAATATCAATAGTTCTGGCATCTGTAGTTGTCCCTTACATTGCTAGTTTGCACGTTGTATTTACTCTGCGCCTTTCAGGCCACAGCTAGCTGTTGTCCAGGGAAAGACAAAGTCACTCGGTTACATTTATGACCTGCCTGTTCTACAACATCGTTGACAGTGAAGTTCCTGCAGATTCCCAGGATTCATGTCTGCTTTCACATTCACATGTCCTTGCTTAATGGACATAGTACTCACAGCTCTGCAGAACTGTACTTTTACTAAAACTGAAGTATTCATTTTTTTCCTTCATAAGTTTAAAGTAGGTTTTCTGTTCAGATGGTGCTTACATAAAAATGGTAACATAAATGTCAAATTACAGGCTTTGAGAGCATCCTTAACCTACAGCTTTAGTAATCAGAAATAAGCAAAAGCCTGTTTGATGCTCCGCTTATGTGGATGGAAACAACTACACTGCACTTGTAAGAGAGAACCTAGAATATATTTGATATAATATGGATAAAAATATAGTGATTTAACAAAGCTTAATTGTAAATATGGCAGCAACATAACAAGATTTGAGATAGCTGGATACACTCGATTATTTATTACGTAGAATGTACGGTAAACAAACTCATATAGGAGACCCTTCACAAAGTTCTTGTCACAAGGTTCAGAGCGGACCCTCATGCTTTCTAAACTCCTTGAACCATAGAGGTAAGGAGCCTAGGTGGGACTGAATCCACTCCTAGTCCCAGAGTTGGTTAGTGGTTGTAAAATAATAACAAAAATTGCATCTGTTCTGCTTTTCTGATACATGTGTGCATTCCTCATACATCAGCTGGAGAACTAGGTTTCTAAGCAAGGAAATCTTTGTTATTATTTTCATTAAAAAAATTAATCTTAGCTCATACAAGATGCAATTATTGTATGATAACTTTACTGTCTCAGACTGAGGAGTAGATACAAGGCTCTGCAGTGGAAGTCTGACTCATCGTAATGTGGTCTCCCAGCTCCTATCTGATGGTCAGAGAAATTTGCTGTGTATGTTGCCTTTCAGACAGCTCAGGTTTGACTGAAAGCTGTTGAAAGTGATGAGGTTTGAAAGATAAAATGGATGTGTCTTCCCTGGGTCACACACATAGCTTTACAATCAAGGAGTCGAGGACCTCTGCTCTGTACGATCTAAACCTTAAATGTTGAGTTATGTGGGGGTTTTTTGAGTAACAACTTTTATCTTTTATCTGACTCCTATAGAATCTGCAAATACTAATAGCAGTGTTCTCCACAAATATCAAGAAGTGGTCCTTTGAGTTATTTACAGAGAACTGTGTACTTTGCCTGTGAGTCATCTGAATTACACAGTCCTCAATGTAAAATAAATGTGTATTTGTGTATTAATCTTTCTTTCGTGAATCCACATCTGAATCTTTACTGGTTGTCCAAATCCAGCTGTTTGTGTGGAAGTATCACTTAGTTTAGTTTACCGAGTTTAGGATTGTTGTATTCACACATCAGGGAAACACATTTGGTGCTGTGTGTCCTCAGCATTGCTGTTTGACAAAGCATTGCTCAATGCCCCAAGCACTTGTGTCATCATCAGTTGCTCTGTCCAGCTCTGCCCAGGCCCTCAGTTGCCTAAGAAAGCATCTGGTCAGGTAGCACACCAGCTTTGCCAGCACTGGTTAGAAATAACCTTTTGCAAGGCCACCTTAAGCTGCTAATGAACAGAAAATGGTTTAAGGAATGATTAGTTATTCTTGATAATGGAGAGTGCTGCATAACGACTCATATTTAGTCATGACTACTTTTGGAGAGTTCTCTCCATTTCTCTTTCTTCTTGTTGTCTTACTTGCTCCTCCTGGAAAAAGAAAAAAAGAATAAATATTTTAATTTCTACAGTGTTCCCTCCCCTGAAAAAATTTCCAGCCTTCTTGTTTTATTCAACCTACTTAAACTTCCGCAGAGATACCTAATTGTTTTGTCATGGCAGCTCCATTAAGATAAGATATAGGAAACAGTCCCAGTAAAAAAATGAATATCTTTCTCTGTTGTAGCAGGAGTGTTAGGAGAACCTAAGAGTTCACTTTAGAATGCAGGCGTAGCACGATGCTGTGGAACAGATTTGCACAGAGGCCCACAGTGAGACAGTCTGTGGACCCTCTGCTGAAAATTCCCCATCACAGCAAAATTACAGCCAGTGCTGTTCATAACATGGCTCTTACTAGTCTCAGGGCAGGGTCCGGAGTAGCTTCTCCTGGGTAAAGAAATATGATTTTATGAGAGAAGGAGCTGCCTTGGAAGATTTTGAGGACAGTAGGTTACAATGTAGACTTTGGGAACCACCTGAGAATCTGTGCAGTGTTTTAGGCTTAGAAATAAAAAAAAAAAAATGAGAGAGTATTTCTCTGCATTGTTAGTTTGGGGATGAAGCAAGAGCTGGGTAAGATAAAGTTCCTGTTAATGTGTTAATAACTTTATAATGTACTAGTGAACTCTTTCTGTCCACAGGATGTCTTCTCCTGAATAAATAGCGGGCTCAGGTTTTCTTCTAAATATTTTATAAATATGTTTCAATATAACATTAGTGATAAATAATTAAACAGCTAAGACTCTTTGCACTGGTAATTCTGTCATGTTATTAACTGGTTTGTGTTTGGTGCAATGTGGCTTACCCAGCAGAATTTGTTCATATTTAGTTTATTTTAAATTTCTATGATTCCGCTGCCAAAAGTATCTATATCTACCAAATTTCCAGGTAAATCACCCAGAGAGTGTTCAAAGCATTTTGGTGATAACAATTGCTTAGCCTCCAGTCATGCTTGTAAAATCAATACAGCTACTCAGTCTGTGTTGTAATATCCTCAGGGTACAGCAAAGCTTCTTCACTCCATAGATTGCTCCACTGCCTTTCACAAGACAGCTTGTATTGTATGGGCATATTGAATACTGTCCTAGTGTTTTGAAAGAGAGGAATCTTTTATTTATTTGTAATAAAAATAGCATCTGGGTATTCATCTCAGAATTCCAGGGTATGTTGCTATCCATCCCAGAGGTTTGGAATGAAAGAAAGTGACCCCATTTATGTTTGGCTAGATCTCATAACAACACTGAGGCAATGAGCTGACTGATGTGCACAGGACTAAAGCATTTAACATTATACTTACGTTTTCATAGTGAAATATGGTGATTGAGATGAAATATAAATGTTCTTAAGTTGAGGACTTTTTATAGTGTTCATGGAGACATTTAAATTCAAGACAAATTAAGACTGGAACGGTATACAAATGGAGGAAAAAGGTTTAAAATTTTGCAGTAGCTTTTTAACAAAGGCTGAAGAAAGGACAGCAAGAAAACTCTAAAGCAGGTGGACTTTAAAAAGGTAAGCATGATATTAGTTCCAAATAAAACCATGAAAAATTATTGAGTGCTATCAGCAACATTTTTGAGGACAACAGCATAATTAATTCTAGTCTGTTCAGAATACCACTCATTACTCAAAATTAATATAATTTTTATAAGGCATTTTTCAAAAATTTAGCTCAATATTAAATGTTTTACAAATTTCTATTATATCTCGAAGTGGAAAACTAACATAAGAAATCATCTCCTAGTGACAGTGTATATGGAAAGACATACAACTGTCTCTGATTTTGGCCCAGAGCTACTTAGGCGTTTTATTGGTGATTTGGGAGAATATATAAAATTGCAAATGAAATTTATGCATAGCATAGAGACAACACATTAGTCAGGTGCTAGAAGTACCTGGCACAGTAAACTGAACAGAATTGAATGTGTGTCATGGGAGGGGTCTGGAACCCTGATGTCAGGATCCTGACCAAAGAACCTTGTCCATCGCTGGCTGTGCTTGCAGGGTGTGCTGCATGAGCTGGGACGTATTGCACTCAGGACTTAGTCCCAGTGCTTCGTTCTGTTCAGACTCAGGCTTGTGGGTTCATTCATGAGCAGAATGCTTCAGTCAGAACAGACTGTTCACCCTCTGACCACTCTCTGACATTCCCATGTGTGCAGACACACATTCACACCCCTTCTCCCTCTGCTCCAGCTAGTTTTCTAAGCTTGGATACAAAGAGGAAATACAGAGAATAGTTTGAAGGTCACAGGCCTCCAATAAATCCTGAACTGTGACTGGCACACTGTACAGAGATAATGACAGAACAGAAATTCCAGCACCTTTCTGAAAAGTCCACACACAGAGTTTCGTTGGGCAGAAGCTGTGGATATTTTCTCCCAATCCATTGCTAGCTGCCTTTGCACACGATAGAAGTGCCACCTAATTGTAAGGTGAATCATGCAGTTTTTCTATTGTGCTTCGGTGTCACTGTGATCATTGCCTTGAGCAGAGGGAAGAAATATGAAAGAGTGCAGACTTTCTCGGTGGTCAGATACATCTTGCAAAAATTCAGCCACTTCACAAATTCAGGAATACATCTTATAGCGTTGTAGTGCAAGGGCAGTGCAGTAGCAAATTGCCAGCTGAGACTGAGCCACTACCCAGCAGGAGAGCAAATCTACCCAGAGGCAAGATGTGCAAATCCCTTGGTTGCTCTCAACTAATAGGATAAAGGGAAAGAGGGGAAAAGAACAGGCTTGAAAAAAAAATGTAGGAGTAAAAGAATAAGCTTGACTCTGTCCTCTTTTCCTCCAAGTTGAAAAAACAGACACCCCCAACATTTGTAGCAGGTTACAGGGTTGCAAGAAACCGTAAAACTAATGTGGGTCAGTAAAATAGAATCAGCAGTGAGTGGGAAGCAGAAAGAGGAGAATAGCCTACAAAATGAATTGAAAGAAGGGGAAAACTGGGGAAAATAAGAAAGAAAATAAGCTTTGAAGTGTTGTAAAGAATCAATTGTTCTTTTTAATCCTACTGGTAAATTACAAAATGTGTGTGTATAAGAATGAAAACAGACTGAGATTTTTTGGTGCATGAGGCAGGCCTGAAAAGAAGAAGAGGATGATGCCAGGCTTAGGAAACTCAGAGTTGTAGACACTGTGTATCTGTTCATGAGCACAGCTAGGTACAACAGCATCATTTTTTCCCAGATGTTAAGTCAATGGGAAAAAGGCCATAATCCCACTGCTTTGTAAGACAGCTCTGTCTCTCTTACACTCTTCCTTTCAGAGAAAAGTGTTGGCTCTACATGTTGTCATTCCCTGTGCAAACTGTTCAAACTGCACATAAGCAACCTTGGCAAGTAGTCAGCCCCACACTGGTTCTGAAGTGTTTTGATTTATGCTGCCACATAGAGGAGATAACCCCCATCTTTATTTTTGTAATCCTGTCGTGTTTATGAGAAGCAAGGTGTTCTGTAAATGCTAAATGTCATTGCTCAAGTTTTTTGAAGTAAGGCTAAAGAACTGAGTCTGCCTTGTTTTCAGAGTGCTAGAATAGAAATTACTAACTAGGATTCTTCAGAAATCAAGAGATGAGCAAGGTAACTGGACTTCACATAAAAACTCAGGGCCAAGCATTTATAGTTATTTACATATAACTACATATACATATTAGTTATAATTGTTACATATAATTGATTTTTTTTAAAAAAATATTGTCGTTTCCAAGTCTCAGGGGCTATGCTTGCCATTCAGCAAGACCTGGACAGGTTGGAGAGTTGGGTGGAGAGGAACCTGATGAGGTTCAACAAGAGCAAGTGTAGAGCCCTACATCTGGGGAGATATAACCACATGCATCACTACAGGTTAGAGGCTGAACTGTTGGAAAGCAGCTCTGCAGAGAAGGACTTAGGTGTCTTGGGGTGCATTAAAAAGAGCATGGCCAGCAGGTTGGGGGAGGTTATTCTCCCCCTCTACTCTGCCCTGGTGTCTTAGTTTCTAACAGAAGTTACTTTTCTCATAGTGTCTGGTATGAAACTATGTTTTGGTCCCAGAAGAAAAACAAAACTGATAACACTTGGCAGTGTTGAACGGAGCCAGGGACAGATTCAGTTCCTCAGCTTCTTGTATTCTTCTGCCAGCAAAGCAGTTAGGGGGACACAAGGAGCTGGGAACTGGGACAGGACAGGACCAGGGCAGCTGACCCAAACTGACCAAAGGGCTATTCCATACCATATGACATCATGTGATTTTTACGGAAGGGAGTTAGCAGGGAGGAGGGGTTGCTGCTGGCTGGGTATCAGTAGTGAGCCCTTGCTCTGTGCATCATCTATTTTTTTGTATATTTATATATATGTACTGGTATTTATTTTGCTTTCTGTGCTGTCTTAGTAAATAGCATTTATCCTAACCCATGAGTTCTACTGCATTTTTCTCTTAGTTCTCTCCCCCATCCCATTTGGGAAGGGGGGAGGGTGAGTGAATAACTGTGTGGGACTTAGCTGTCTGCTAGGTCAAACTATAACACCTGGTGAGGCCACATCTGGAGTACAGTGTCCAGTTCTGGGCTCCCCAATTCAAGAACAAAAGGGAGGGAGTCCAGTGGAGGGCCACAAAGATGATTAGCGGTCTAGAGCATCTGCCTTGTGAAGAAAGGCTGAGAGCCCTGGGACTGTTTAGCATGGAGAAGACTGAGAGGAGATCTTATCAACGTTTGCTAATATCTAAAGGGCAGGTAACAAGAGGATGAGGACACGCTCTTTTCAGTGGTGCCCAGTGACAGGACAAGGGGCAACAGGCACAAACTGGAACACCGAAAGTTCTGCATGAACATGAGAAAGAAATTCTTTACTGTGAGGGTGGCAGAGCACTGGAGTTTTTGAATAGTAGTGATTTGGGGCTGTGTTGTATTGTGGTCAAAAGAAATCAAGAGAGAGAATTCTAAAGTAGGTATAGGTCCTGCCCAACTCTTCCTTACTCATCAATAACGTTCTATGGAAACAATTGTACAACAGCTATCTCATGTTAGTAATACCACTAAAAGCTGTTAGTGACAAACCTTCCCCATAAAGACAAGGCTCTCCTTGCCTTTTCTGGCAGATAGATGAAGCACAAACTGAGCTCTAGTTGCAGATCAAAGTGTCAACAGAAAAAAGCAGAGGGCTCTTCTGTGGCCCTTTGGTGACTTTACAAACAGAAACCATACACAGCCAGAGAGCTTTGAGGACAGTCTGTGCCACTGCTGAATCATTTGTGCCTGGGAGTACAAGAAATGCTCGTAGCAGGCTGGCTGCAATTTCAGACTGATCCCATCTTTAATGACAGGTGTACCGAATTACAACAGTGGAGTCTGCGGGTGGTCATGAGGAGAGAGAAGCACACCAGTACCCAAGGGCAGGGGGCTGTTCCAGCACTTCAGCAGCAGGTCACATAGAGAGAGTCCAGCACTCATCCTTACAGTGAAAATTGGCTGGAGAGTTTAAGGAGAAAACCTCTTTTTGTCAGGAAATCTATTCTCGTCAGAAAACGCTAGTGTGAGCAAAATATTTGGGTTTTCTTTGTGTGTGTGCATCTGGTAATGTTTCTGGTTTTGCTGGAACATTTCTCAGGAAAGGGTTCTTCATTTCAGAATAATTCCTGAGACCGTGATTCAGTACGGTAGTGCCAGGCTGTGGCAGAGCCAGCGGCAGATTTCCGCACTGCCTGCTTCAGAGCAGAGCTGGGTCACTCATAAGCCAGGTGAGCACCGTGACTATTAGGCTGCTGCATAACTGTGTGTTTGGAGAGGGAGCAGGGAGGAAAGGGGCATCCATCCTCTACATCTCTGCAGGCATTCAGTGAAATGAGCAGTTCAACCTCACGTCCAAATCTGGCAGGAGTACCATAAGCCACTGGGCTGGGGGCTCTCTCTCACTTTGTGACACTGCAGCCAGGCTACCGGCACACCTGGTATAAGGGCCTTTTTCTGCAGGTCTCTGTGACACTGGCCTCTTGTGCTGCAACCTTGGTTACGTCAGAATTTCAAGTTCCACATGTTTAATTAACAATTTGGTCCGGCATGCACAGAGCAGCATTTGAAAAACATGACCCAAAAGGCAAGTAGAAGAGAATCAAAATAACTTTTAGAAATGTCATGATTTAAAAGCTTATGTAAGGATATTTGTATGCAATTCTTGTGGTTTTGGAATTTCTTCTTAATATGGAAGTTTGACAGGGAGGGAGGGAAATCCTTCTGTATAGGGGCAAAGAGGGTGGCACTGAGACTTCTTCCATGAAGGTACTGTGGAGCTGCTGGCTATTCAAAAATAGGTGCAAAACAACACAAGAACTGGGACGGTTAGGAGTGATCTGGCTTTTGACATCTATTCATATCAGAAGTGGGGAGGTGGTGTCAAAGCCTGGAAGAATCTAGCAAAAAGTCAGCTTTTGTTCTCAGCAGAGATCAGAGGACAAAGCAAGAATAAAGAAGTCACATATCAAAGTCTAAAATTTTTCTTAGGCACAGTGCAGGCAAGTGCCAGTGAAAGGGACCCTGTGTCCAAACCAAAACATTTTTGAAAGGGGGCTGCAATATTTAGACCATACAGAGCAATAAGTACAGTTGGATTTGAACTCTGGTGACACCAGCTTTTCTTTTTGTAATTTTCTCAGTAGTTCCTTTGGCAAAGAAAATGTGTCCCCGGAAGAAAGACTGCAGTTGGCTTTTTGACAGCAATTTCTATAAATCCTAGTGCGAGACACTTTAATTTGATTGCACAGAGTTATTCACTAAGATTTTCTTTCTTTTTTTTTTGTATCCCGAGTTGACATTAGCATATGGTTCCAAAATCCTGTGCAACTGCAGATATATTTTTACTATGCCACTGCTTTTTTTAATCAAAAGCTTAGAACATTGTTTGTTTAATTGCATGGTTTTACACACATTTAAAAAATTATGTTAATCTTTTAATATTCTGTACTTCTTAATTCTGTAGGACTCCTGAATACATAGTTAAAAGTTTTAGAAAGAAAAATTGCTTTTGTTTCAATGGTGTAATCAAGGGTAAAAAACTGTAGGCGAAAGCAGCTGCAGCTAAAAGAAGCAAAGTGCAAAGAGCATGAAAGGCATTTTTGTTGTTTTTGTTTGTGATTTCATGTGAGGATTGTAACAGGTCATGCGTAGATGCGATTGAAACACAGTCCAGGGGAGGGGAAGACAGTTAATAAAAAAAGGGCTTTGGCAAGTTAATTCACATGCAGGTCTGCTTTCCAAGCCCTCTTACTCTCAGGACAGCTTTTGGACAGAGCCTGCCCTGTTCAGATTGCAATAGGTTAATAATGATATTGAGAAAGAGTAGCACTTTGCTGGAGATTATTATGCATTAGCTAAAAGAGGAGATTGTTTCATCCCATTAAAATGAACTCTGTAGCAGAGCAATATTGCTACACTCTGCTGAAAGTAAACATTGCAGCATCCACAACGTTAGCTGTCAGCTGTGGAAAGTGGGAAGAGTGGAGAAAAGCCAGAGCCCACCATCAGCTCTGGATGGAGTACTTTTCATCTGTTTGTTACAGTGATGGGCAAAGGTGCTGGTTTGGTTCTGCTGTACTAGATGGCCCAGCCTTCATATGCAGCCAAGACTTTCGTGCTCAGCTGATGAAGCCTGGCAGGCTGCTCTTGCTCATGCTTGTGTTTTTGATATAGTTCTGCAGGAAAAGTGGAGATATAAAAAGCTGTAGGTTTGTGAACCTACACAGGATAAACATGTCACAGTGTAGGAGGGCAGATAGAGTCTTATGGAAGATGTCTCTTTAGGTGTTCCATTAATGAGGAACAATTTTCACTCCTGTTTGCTCCCCCACCAAAACTCATACAGAAGAATTTTGGAGGGTTACCTTTCCTTCTGCACCAAGTGGAGAGCATGGGGGGCACTTAGATGCCAAATTAACCATTAAACATCTTAGCAACTTTGTGGGTCTGTTCCAAGGCTAAATTATCCATAGGCTTCACTGACCTTCCTTAAAAGTTTAATGACATGAAAACTATATGCACTGCATGTCAGAATCAAGAACACCTCCTGCCATCTGGGTCTCCTAAGGCAAGCTACATTTTAGTCTCCATATGTGGTGGACCAGGTACGTTTCAGAGAAAGTAAATGTGCACACTGGATTTTCCTTCTTGCCACTTCTGCTGCTTCACTCTAGCCATATTTACTATTCTGTGTATTTTCTTCAGAAAGTCCTAGCTTGATCCTTTTCTGCAAGTACAAAGATAGTATCAGGAGCTGCAATTCACCTGCAAGCATTGCCCTTAGGTGTGAGATCAAGTGTATCCTGAGAAGGGATTCCCAGGCAGCAGCACTCTGCAACGACCTGTGGTTTCCTGGCAATGAGATGAGACGTTACCATGGCACAGGCCATGGTTCTACTGACCTTGTGAGCTTTAGTTCTGGCCCACAAAGCCAGATTTGTGCAGTGGTATGAAAGCATCTTAGTTCTTTACGTAATGGGAGAGCCTCACAACTTGGTTACGTATGATATGATGTCAGAGAAGCCCCTCAAAGCAGTATGTTTTGTCCCATACGTTATATTTGTGGGGAAAAAAAAACAAACTTACTTATGACCAAATTATTTCAGTGAGGCAGATAGAAGTTCTAGTCTTCACACATATCAAAATTAGAGAGGAACTTAAAGGCACTGAACTACTATACTAGTAAAACAAGATTCTCTCTTCTCCTTGCAATATGCTTAAGATCTTGACAGCAATTTCAGTGGGATTCCCTGGGTATCAATGAGATATATATCATGTTAATAAAAGGTGGAATAAAAAAAATCTCAAAATACAAGGCCCTACAATCTTTCGTAGTGTTCAATACAAGGACCATAAATGCAGTCTCTGAAGATTCCTTTTCAGTTTTTTCCCTATGGATATCTCTTTATTCATTGTCTCAATCTTTTCTTAAGTGTGAAAGAGGAAGAGTGCCTCGGCATTTTGGGTAACATCTTCGGGTAACAGGGCTGTTAGGCTCAATGTGATGACGCTGCTCTTGATGCCGACAGTGCAGCAGTCCTAGGAACATGCATCCAGTCACTATCCCACATTTAGGGGAATGCTGTAGGTAGCGAAGAAAGTCCCATCACTCCTTTACTGATATGTTTCACAACAAGGATAAAACAGTGTATAAACACTTAAGGAGTGATTAAATTAGGATGTGTCACTGTGCAGTAAAAATTTCCTCTGCTCTGCCTAGCAGAAGACACCTGTGGTTAGTGTGTGGGCAGAACTGTTCGTAGGTGTGCTAGATTCTCAGTTAGTCCAGAGTTGAAATGGGAACTAGCTTGACACAGCCTGACTGCTCTTTAATGAGATTTTGTTGTTGTAGTTTAGCATAGGCAAGCAGAATGAAGTTTTACATTTGTATCTAATACCTGTTGCGTTCAGTGAGAGTTACATACTCCACTACTGTGGATGGACTCCTGTGGGGTTACAAGAGTTTTCATGAACTGTTTCAAGTTGAATTAGTTCACCAAATAAATACACACGTCCCTTAAATAAATATACACTTCCCTTCTGCTCAAAGCCACCAGCACATTAACGCTTTTATATGAGCATTTCAGAAAAAACAGCACTACCCCTATAATTGTGCACATCAAAATATATTTAGGGAATCTGATTGTTATTCTGCTGGAGTAGCTGGCAGTGAAGTAGTGGAGAATTGCCATGGTATTTTTGCTTCTGTATTAACAATCAAAGAGCAGTCGTCATCACCATTATTGTTCATTGCTGTTCATATGCTCCAAGGCAGGTTTTTTAACAAAAGAACCAGGGTTCTGTTTATTTATTATAAGCTACTGAGCTTGTGGCACTTTATTTCAATACTTCTCTACCTCAGAAAGCTTGAAGAGGTCATCATGGTCCAAAGAAGGGTGCAGAAGTCTTAGGAGGATTGGCTGAGGGAACTGGAGTTATCTAGCTATCTTAGAGTTATCTAGCTATCTTATCTTATCTCTATCTATCTTAGAGAAAAGGAGGCTCGGGGTGACCTTATTGCTCTCTACAACTTGCATGTCACAAGGTAGGCATCAGTCTCTTCTCCCAAGCATCAAGCTACAGGAGAAGAGGAGATGACCTCAAGTTGCACCAGAGGAGGTTTAGGTTGGATATTAGGAATCTTCACTGAAAGACTTGTGAAGCTTTAGAACAGGCCACCCAGGGAAGTAGCTAAGTCACTATCCCTGGAGGTATTGAAAAGACATGTAGATGTGGTGCTTGGGATGTGGTTTAGTGGCAGGTTTGGCAGTGCTAGTTTAAGGGTTGGACTTGATGACCTGAGAGGTCTTTTCCAACCTAAATGATTCTGTGATTCTATGGTCGTTATTTGTTACAGGCTAGATAATTAAAAATGGTCTGTTGAGCCCCTCCTCTTTTGCTTTTAAGAATACCTACATTTATCAGTACTTCATATAAGGTTTTTGCTTTTAGGCTAGTGGGTTAATAATTGCTCACCGACATTTCAAAAACATTCTATATGTTGTGAATATTCTGTGGATGAAGCATTTATATGCAATCAGGAAGGAAGGACAGAATCTTCCATTTATCAAAATCTGTGAATCATGTACTAATCATTTCTAAAGGGTGTTAAAGGCTTGCTTGGAAATGAGGTGTGAGCCACCAGCATTTCAGCAGGGGACTGTCTGGCTGACAGCTGATACCATCACACCGAATTCTTGGCAGCTTCCAGAACACTTAACCTGTCCTGCAGCCTAGGGTACATCCAGTTGCTCTGTTTTTCAGTTATCCATTCAAACTGCTCTTAGCAGAGATTATTTTACTTTGGTAGCTAGCAATTTGTATCACTTTCATGGTACTTTCCTTTTAAGAACTACAACTCTATTTCTTTGGTTTGGTTCTTCTCTGGCTAAATTTTTTCCTCCTCCCTTTTTTGTTTTTCCTGTTCCTTTTCTCCTCAGGGTGAATGTTCACAAAAGTGCTACGACATCTTTGTGCTGGAGACAGTGTGCGTGGCTTGGTTTTCATTTGAGTTCCTCCTGCGGTCCATCCAGGCAGAGAACAAGTGTGCTTTCCTGAAAACCCCGCTCAACATCATTGACATCATGGCCATCTTGCCTTTCTATATCTCTCTCGTTGTGGATTTGGCCTCCACAAAAAACATCAGCAAGCCTGGTGGGGGTGCAGCAAACAAGTACCTAGAACGAGTAGGCCTGGTGCTGCGCTTCCTACGGGCCCTGCGCATCCTGTATGTGATGAGACTGGCACGGCACTCGCTGGGGCTGCAGACTCTAGGGCTCACTGTTCGCCGGTGCACCAGGGAGTTTGGGCTCCTCCTGCTCTTCCTTTGTGTTGCCATGGCCCTCTTCTCACCGCTGGTGTATTTGGCTGAGAGTGAACTGGGAGCCAAGCAAGAGTTCACAAGCATCCCCACCAGCTACTGGTGGGCTGTGATCTCCATGACCACTGTTGGCTACGGGGACATGGTGCCTCGTAGCATCCCTGGACAGGTGGTAGCCCTGAGCAGTATCTTGAGTGGTATTTTATTGATGGCCTTCCCAGTCACTTCCATCTTCCATACCTTTTCTCGTTCCTACAGTGAGCTAAAAGAGCAGCAGCAGCGAGCAGCAAGCAGGCAGATGAGCCAGCTAGAAGAGAGCACCAAACTTGCAGGTGGTGGAAGTTCCCAGCAGCTCAGTGCTGCATCCCCTCCAGATGCTGCCAGAGAGCTGGGTCAGCCGGTGTTGGACCAGGAAGCTGAAAGAAGTTGTTGACTGTTGAAGAAGTGAGCTGGGAGCACAAGAAGCAGTGAACACAAGGGGGACAATCAACCTGCAAGCAGAACCCTCCCAGACTGTATAAATTAGTGGCAGACATGCACAAGATTGTTAGCAACTTTCAATTTTAAGGGCCCACTGAGAAGTGCCCATAGAAACTACCAAGTACAGCTGTGTTCCATCGCTAATTGTAGGGCAGTTCTTTTCTATTGAGCGCCTGCTTTTGGCAGCCCCTGGGGGCAGTCACTGCGCACAGCCAGCCAGGAGGCCATAAGGAAGCACGGAGGCCAGGCTGGCGTGCCACTGCCGGGGCAGCACGTGTGCCACCTCCTCCCTGCTCCTCCACTGCCTGCAACATTCCTCATGTGCACCCCACGCCCAGGGATTTTGTTCTGGCAGCTCTGCCAAGGAACCCAAGGAATGCAAACCTCAAACAACTAAATGGATGAGGGGACAAAAATGGCAGAAATATTCCTTCAGCTTTCACAGGGGCTTGGTTTGGTCCTGTCTTAGAATTCAGCACCGTGGTCTGGGCTGCCAGCTGCCTGCTCCAACTTGTGCTCTAGCTCAGTATGCATTATTTAGTAAATATGCATATTTATCACAGTAAGCTTTGTATCTTAGCCCCATGACAGAAATAGACAATCTTCCTATGGTACTGAATATTAAACTGTTGTGTTTTTTTTTCTTTGCTCACAGTTCAATATAACAAATACCTGTACAAATCACATTTCTCCGCCATCTTTTAATTCTTTCCATCTCAAAAGCATATTTAACAGATGAATAAACCTCAAATACGTGCAGCCCAACCAAGAAGGGGAGGGTAATGTTAAGCCAGCAGTGACTCCCAGCTCTGCATACTCTTCCCCAGTGGTTCTGTCAGTGACTGCAGCCATGTGCAACCAGGACTGGTCCAGGCCGCGGGAAGTCAGTGAGGCTCCTCCAGTGGGCGCTGGCCCAAGCTGCCGCATAGTAGCTGAGACCTACATTAGGAGTAGCCTGTTGCTTTTTTTTTCTCCTACTAAGAAAAAGACAGTCCTCTCATCTAAAAATTTAAATTATTTTTCTGACTGTTCCTCTTGATTCTCACAAAAAAAATCAGTCAGTTGAAAGGGAAAATGAATCTTATGGTGGCATCTGCATGTTTTTTTACTGATGCCATTCCTGAGCTTTCCAGTCCTTTACAGTGTGGTTTCCTACTTGGAGGAGCTGTGTAGCTGGCCTTAGCACACACTATGCATGTCAAAGTCTGTTTACAAGTGGGATACTTTCAGGGGATAGAAGGAGATGGAGCACAACTGCCTCCTGTACTTACACCTCCATTGGCATTAACAGAGCTGTAGAGCCAACCATGGTATTGCCCTTCCTATTCACCTCCTGCCAGAAAGGGAACGAGAGCAGATATATTAAAAGTGGGATTTGTTGGGTTTTTGTTTGCTTTTGCCTCAGCTTATATTATACCAACCTTACACTAGCAAACTTCTGTATTGAGTCATTCCTTATAGGAATGGAGCAAGGGAAAAAAAATGTTACACTTTATTTTAATAAAAATTGGAAGATTTGTTGTCAAACAAGTGCCTCTGGTAGCGCTTACAGTTCGGGTGACATGGGGGAGGCGGTGTTTCTCCATACTGGTATGAGGGTGGGTGTCCCAGTGTTCAGCCAGCATCCCATGCCCCTGTCCCCTCCAGCCCATATGAAAGAGCAGCCCATGTCCCTGCTGCGTGGCTGCAGGTGGTGCCCACTGGAGTCAGCAGACAAGACACACACAGGCACATGCATGGACAGGCTGTGAGCAGCCACTGCTTGGAATGGCCACAGATGCAATCTACAGGGAGGGGAGGGCTTGGCCCCCTCCTGGCACCACCCACTGTGGGATGGTAGCTCCGTGGATCCATTCCTTGGGCTGGAATGGGTTGTGGAAGTGCGCAGCTACACCAGGCTCTCGGGGCTCTGGGCCCTGTGCCTGTGGCCAGGGGAACTGCAGCGCTAGTACTGCTGCCTCACTGCTGCAGCAGAGGGTGCCGGGAGTTACAGCCATGACAGACAACCCCAAGCAGAATGGCATGGTCATCAGGCCAGGTATTTCCTTTTGGTGCATCTAGGAACAGCAGTTATGTCACACAGCTCACTGATGAAACTGCGAGACATGAAGGGTGCAAACTAAGCCCCTGCACTCTGCAGGCTGCACCTAGGTCTCCCATCATGCGGCTGTGCTGAATTACCAGCAAACCTAACACAGCTGCCTGCATCAGGACTCTACCCCCCATCCGCAGCCTGCCACCACAGGGAGCTAATCTTACCCCAGCGGAAGAGCCAGAGGCTGCTGGATGCTGCTCAGGCTGACTCAGACTCCTGGCAAATCAATACCAGTATTAGGTTGCTGTGACTCATGACAGATTTTAATTTTTTTCAATCCTGACACAGGCATTTCTTGCATTAAGGCTTATTAAGGTTTGGCATCGAGGCACAGCATTGTGGCTGGCTAAATGCACACCAGCAAGATGAAGGGTGTGTGGGCAAGGCCTGGCATGATTATAAGTGTGGGCAGTGCATTTTATGATGGCATTCATGTGCTCAGTCTTCAGGTAGGACTCAACAGATTCAACAGGCGAACACCCAGGTGAAAGCCTTTCATGGTACTTTACATTCCATGCACATCATATGCTGTTCGGAACTACATCTCTGGCATGAATACAGTGATCAGGCAGCCCTCTGTAGGGTGCAGAATGCATCTCCTCAGGGTGGTAACAGCCATGAATCAGCAGCATTATCTTACCCTTAAAAGAACCATCTTAGAGCAGGTATCCTTACAGAATGAAGAGTTACAAGCATGTCCAGCCCACAGGCCGCATGCTGCCACACAGCTGGGTGGACTGGCCCGGCCCGGCCCCAGGCATGTATCTATCACTCCAAACCATCAGTGCACTATTTAACGCTGTCTGAGCTGAACCCAGGACAAGGGGAGGGCGCAGTGCTGTGCTAACTCAAGTTACGGCAAACAATTTAGTGCATTTTGATACACTGGCTAAACACAGTCCTGTGAAACAGTGAAAAATATGCAGCCTTGCTTTCCATTTCGATAAAAGAATTTGAGAAGAGGTTTCAAGATTGCCAAAAAACCGATCAACTTTTTGGCATATTTGTGACTCCGTTTTTAGTTGACAGGAACACATTACCTGCACATTTTCAAACGGAATGTATAGAGTTGCAATCAGACATTCAACTCAAAGAAAAATTTGATCATGTCTCCCTATGAGACTTTTCTAAGACTTATCTTACCAGAGAAAAATATCGCCCACTTCACAATCACGCCTTATTCATGTCATCACTTTTTGGCAGTACGTACATTTGTGAACAACTGCTTTCAAGGGTGAAGCACAGGAAGAGTAAAGTTTCATCAAAAATCTCTGATGAACGTCTTAAGAAGACACTATGAATTGCAGCCATTTCCATTGATCCAGACTGATTCATTAGTTTTGCAAATACAAAGTCAGATATCCCACTAGTTTTATGTTTTCGTTGCTCTTTTTTTGTTTTAATAAAAATATATTTTTAAAAAGTTTTGTTAGTTATCTACATTAATTACATATTTTGTATGTGGCCCAACACAATTCCTCTTCACTCAATGTGGACCAAAGGCAAAAGGTTGGACACCCATGAGTTATACGCAGGCAGTGCTAGCAAATAACCATTAATGAATGCTTCTTTTGGTCCTACAGCATGAAAAAACTGCACTGAGACACCTAACTGCAGCTCCGCAGCTGTGTAGGAGATCACACACCATAAAGCTGGGGAGGGACTTTTTACAAGGACAGGTAGTGACAGGACAAGGGGTAATGGTTATAAACTGGAAGAGGGTAGATTTAGACTAGAAATAAGGAGGAAATTCTTCCCTGTGAGGGTGGTGAGACACTGGAACAGGTTGCCCAGGGAAGTTGTGGATGCCCCCTCCCTGGAAGCGTTCAAGGCCAGGCTGGATGGGGCTTTGGGCAACCTGGTCTAGTGGGAGGTGTCCTTGCCCATGGCAGGGGGGTTGGAACAAGATGATCTCTAAGGTCCCTTCCAGCCTGAACCATTATATGATATGATTATTGCTGTGCTCCATTAAGCTGGTATTGTCCTCCAGTAGTGAGTTCTTTGTAATTTCAGAAGGCACATAATTAATTCCAGCATGGACAGAGTTTTAATGAAGTGACAAAATTCACTCATTATGTCTGTTAGTCAAGGTCTGGCTTTTAATAAAGTTTCATTTTATCTATTGAGGTGACATCTGAGGAAACAAATGTAAACCAGGAACCACTTAAACAAATTACTTTTGGAAGCTCTATAATGTTCTGATGCACACATTGCCAGGAATAAAAGATACCCAGAGGACAGTGGGTTCTCCCCTATGCTGCTGTTATATGAGCGATGCTTACTACTTTCGATCAGCAGCTGGAGAAGTGTTGGTTTCGTGTATAGTTGTTGTTGGTTTTCCTTTGACACAGCACACAAATTATTTAAGGCTATTTATCTCTCACCAGAATAAATGCTGCACTGCTGACTGCATGCATGTCAGTGCCACTAGGTAGCTATATTTGTTTCTTGTGAAGCACAGCCTAGCGCTTGATGGGTGTAACACATTCTTTTTGATTCAAAGAAAAACAGTTTCTTCTCTCTGGTATGGGACTGAGACTCACTGCACACAGGAGCAAAGCTGCCTGCTGGCAGCGCTTGGTGATGGCACTCATGGGCCCACGTGCCCATGGACCAGAAAGCCCCTGGGCCCATGGGACAGGAGCTCTGTGACCTGAGCTCCCTAGACCCGAGGCTGCAGAGCTGCATGTGTGCTGGCCAACAGGACTGGGTAAAATGCAGAAGCTGGACTGGAAATGCAAAATGCTAAGTCATAATAGGTCAAAAATGTGTCAGTAAACTTATATTAAGGTACTTCATTTTGCATCTGACATATGAATTCTGGCAGCTTCCAACAATAATCATCTGAAAAACCTACACTTGAGAACTAGAGATGTGGTTACAGTGTTAGAGGGAGAGGCACAGTTGCTCATATGGCACATCTACAGCCACAACTGCTCATATGGCACTTCTCCTCTTAAAAGAGTGAAGTGACTATTGTAAGAAAGGTTGCTGTCACACATTGACCAGGGCCAGAACAGGCAGAGCTTATGGCAACCTCACAGCAGATGCCTCATGGGTCAAAATATCCATCGCTCTCACAGCACCTGACTCCTGCCTAACTACAGCCTTAAGAGAGTATGAAGCATTGGCACAGAAGAGAGAAGCGGTAGATGAAGAGACTGATGGGTAAAGAAAACCAGTGTGGTTCTGCTGGCCCATCTGAGGCTAAGCAAACACCTCTCTTTTAGCTCAGCACAGCTAGGCCAACGCCTACAAGAGTCAAATTCAAGTAAACTGGGGCACAGAAGGGGCAGGACAGGGATTGGGAAGACACAAGATTTTGTTTTACATCAGGGCATTTCCAGACACAGTTGCCTGCTTGGGACCTGGCTGCTTTACAAGGCTGTTTGCTTTACAGGCTGTCCCGTTTCTGGGTGTGCCTCACATTTTGTTCTAGTCCATTTATCTTATTTACTGCTGTTGACACAGGTATTCAGACTGCATGTTTATTGTTGACTTCTGCTACAGAAAGCCACCAGCAAAGCTAAAGCTGTCAACCCTTGAAGTGTTCTTGGCATTTAGGCCTAAGCTAAGGATCACAATCCAATTTAAAAAACAGCATCTCGTTGCCAAGTTTTGCTTTACTACACAGTGTGGACCAGAAGTGCCAAATCTGAGCTTTGCCTTTTAAGTGTTTTGACTTCCACCTAGCTCTGCATGTGGCTACACACCCCCGATATGGAGCAAAGGCTCCCAGAGAACTAACAACGAGACATTCTGATCTCTTGTTAGCAGGTATTCTTTATTAGTGCGCGCGGGTCATGCTGGGGATCAGTTCCACCTAGGCATTCCCTTAGTATCCCGGCAAGCATGCTGTTTATATTACCGCATTACATATTCTCTACACTCCATTACATATTCATTATATTACATAATTCTCTATGCATGTTCATACAGTCCTTCCTTCACATGATCCTTCTTCCATTTTTGGTCCTCTTCTTCCGGGTTGAATTGAGTGGGTCAGTTCTGCTCATCTTCCTCAGGGGTCTCAAGGTTACCTGCATTCAGACTCTCCTCCAGTCAGAGGCCAGGCCTTGTTTTCTGTGGCTTCATCCTCAAGTTATGGGTACATTCTATTTTTTTCGCTGGGGCCTGTGCTGATAAGCTCCGCTAGCTGGGCAAAACATCCTGCCCTAGTCAAACGGCTACTTATCTCCCTTGAGGCCCTATACACATGCTGATGTGAAAATTCTCAGGCCTTTAGTTCCCTTCTTTGTTCAACTGTTCAAAGCGCTGCTCCCCCTTGTGCCACCTGTCCTCTATCACCCCTGAACATACACTGAAATACGGACACTCCGCGCTGCTAAGCTGCAGCTCTCAGTGCTGCCTGGGCGCCAGCGAGTTTGGTTCCTGTGGCCACTGGGACAAGGGCTCCCTGTTGGCCCCGTGCCGAAGGCAGCTGTGAGTGCTTCCATTTACCAAAGGGGCTCGCTGTTGTTCCATCTAGGGCCAGTCCCACCACTGGCTTCCGTTCACTGAGTGCCAGAGCAGCAACCAGTAACTGTCTGGGACAGGACACATACGGAGAAATGAGTGCATGCAGTCTCAACTGTTGTGGGAACAGCTCGGGCCAGTGCCCTCTGTGGCCTCTCCACTGCACACAGAACAGGGCAGGCAGTTTTCACACTTAATTCCCTATCATATCATTTTCCTCCTTCCTTACCCCCACTTCACAGATTAACCTACCTTTATGCTCTCTTCCAGGAGTCTCCCTTCAGCCCCTTACATCAAACTCAGTCTCTCTCACGTCTCCCTTCTCTCTCCACCCCAACCTTCCTTCCCATGCCCCCAACCCTCTCTCCTCACTGACTCCTCCAGCCTCCTCAGCCACCACAGAGAGCAGCAGTAAATCCTCTTCTCACCCTGGAGCCGCTGGAGGCAGCCCAGCAGTGCCCAGAGCCATGCATTGGCCCCAAGGGACAAGCTGTTGGCCATGAGAAGATACTCAGTTTCCTCATCTCCCAGGTAAAGGCTGAAGAGGAGCACATCCCTCAGCTGTGTCCCATCTTTGACCTCCTTGTGTAGTTTGCATGGTACATGTGAGTACCACAAGCATAGAAGAGGGTAACTTAGAAAAAAGATTGTGAGGCTAAGTTCACCCCAAAATGTATGGAAGAGCTGGGGACAGAAATCAAGAATTCATTGTCTTGTGTCATGACCTAGGACAAATTACACCTTGTGCTTACCCATCCATCAAGAGGAAAAAAGCATGCTAACTAGTCCTGTGGATAATCTATACAAGATAAATTACAGTAACAGTTAAGAAACGTCTTATATCTGAAGAAAACAAAGAAATGCTGCAATTTAATAGGTGACTTTTATTTAAAAAAAAACATTGCAACTGTCAGAGAAAACAAACTCCATGAAATGTGCTATACATTTGAAGAGATGTATTTAAAGTAATTCATTTCTTATTCTCTGAGGTGATCATTGATACAGATACTTCTGACAATTAAAGAACAAAGTTCTGTAACATTTTCTTTGTAAACTATCTTGCAAAGTGATGTTCAAGAGTTCCCTGGCCAAGAGTCCTACCGTATTAAATGCCACATGCAGAAGATGACTTCAGATGTGTTTTCACTGGCTTCTCTTCTCGCATTTGCAGCTCTGATGTGAATGAGAGTGGTTTGGGTACAGATTCAATAATCTGCCCAGGGAGAAGTCCCATAAAGAAAAAACAAGTTATTTTATCAGTAATCCGAAGAGGTGACCACAAGTGTGCATTCCCAGGTGAAGCCATAACATAGAGAAGTGTATTTCTTAACAACAATGTATTTCTGCTATCCCCATTTAATAGAAAAAAGATTACCATATACAAAAATCTTATCATTACAAGTTATTAAAAAAACATCAGACCATTAAAACACACAAGAAAGTGTTCATTTGCATATAGTAGAAATACAATCCTCATTAAAGCAGCATACCAGAGAAGCCAGTTGTTAAGTTTTCAATTAAAAAAGACAAAAGCCCAGCTGTTCTTTAAACATAACCAGAACACTGGAGAAAAAGGAGCAACAAAACATTCATAGTCTGCCATGCCAGGGTACATTGTCATTTTAAGGTCACTTCAGGCCTAAAAGAGTCGAGTGTCAAACAGGGAGCGCAGAGGCAGCACCCAGGCAAAGCAGCTGTGCCTAGACCTTGGAAACAGCTCTGCTCTGCCAGGCCTGCTGCGCAGTGGATTCCCAAAGAGGCCCCTTCCCTCCCCCTCCAACAGCGCTCTGCTGAAAGAAGGATGGCCCAGTTTCCTGGCATGACCTGTGCCCTCAGGGTTGGGCCTCAGTCCTTTGGCACCAGCATGTCTATGCCAAAATGGCAGATGCAGTGGGAGCCCCAATATCAGCCTAGGTTGCCTGGGAGCAAGAGGGGCATGGGTCTGCCAAGCGGCACAGACTGCACGGCCAGCTCACTGCTCCCTGTCTTGTGATGAGCACTCCCAAATCAGGGTCGTCCAGCTGCTGCTGCGGCCTGCTGCTGCTTCCCCCACAGAGGACAGCTTGCCACCCCTGAAGACAGTCTGGACTCAGGTTGTGAGAGTCTCAAATAAAACAGGGTAGGGAAAGTACCTGATTTACACACAGAAGGTACTACACCTCAGAGTCGCTGCCATCAATAAGAAAACATAAGCTCTTGTGCTAATCTTGGAGAAAAAAAAAAATTCTTAGGAATCTGTCCCATCTCTGTCACCATGCCTGCAGTCACCCAGGGCTTGCTGTCAGCCGAGAAGGAATGTCACCTGGAGGAAGGCCAACCACAGCTGTGCTGGGGTCCTGCTGAAGCTGCCTCACACCAACCATGGCAGTTTCCTTACAGCAATGGGCAGAAGCCCAGGGGCTTGGCCACAGTTTCCTGCGGGTCTCACACCACACGCAGCTTCCAAAAACATGCAGTGCTCAGAAAGGGCATGGTGACCTATGCTGGCAAACAGCCAGCACAAACAACATCTGCGTCTATAAATAAACTGCCTGGGTCCCTCTGTCTAACTACAGACTGTTAGATCTCCTAAGAACTTCAAAGATCTTAAAAAACAGAAAAAGGAAAACGTGGAATCATTCCTTGGTGGGTCAATGTAAGTAACATTCTAACATACAAACTGGTTCTTGTTTGGCATTAAGCAGCATGAACATGAATCTCAGCCTCCACAAATCAAGTGATTACATGCTAATCCTACTCCATAGAAGTAGGACTCTTTGTCTCAGACCTTTTCACTGCCTGCTCTGAGGCAAGGAAAGTGGAGTCACTTCTACCTCCATGGCTCTCACTTGCCAACTAGAAGCACCTCCTGGCAATACTGGCAATGCACATCTACTGGCCTCTGCGTCTGTGACAGTGCTGCATCCTGAGCATGGGGCGGGCTGTCCCCAAACCCCACTGCATCAAAGAAAGACTCAGTTACAGCCCCTTCTGCAGTCTCCTGTTCACTTCTCCACAGACCACCTGACTGGCTGCGCCTGCTTTATGTGTGGTGCAGCATCACCTGTAAACAGGCCCCATTCCTCACCCTGATGCGTCTGCTTGCTGCATCAACCCCGCAGCCAGCAGACATGGACACCTACCGCTCACTCTTCCACATGCTGACACTGTACATGACAGTTCTGTTTTCAGCTGCTCACCTCTTTGCAAGGCCTCCCTTTCTCCTCCTCCCTGCTTACCAGACACCCTTCTTCAAGAGAAAAAGAGAAAGCTCCTGCATTTGCTCTTTAACACTTTTTCCTACATCATGTATATCATGGAGATACTGAATGCTAACATGCCGCAACCTTCCTGCCAATATACAGACTTTTCAAATAGGTAAAAGTTTTAGACAAAATATCCTATAATTTCTGTGGTGTAACATTTTTAAATAGCATTAAAAACACAAAACATCCAGCCCTTGTGATTAATAAACAAACATATGTGAACTGATAAGGCTCATAGGTACATATGCAAAAATAAAGTGCCACCCCCCTCCTCCCCCCGGAAACAGTTCTGTACAGCAAAGTCTGAGAAGAGAGAGAGCAAGTTATTTCAAATAAAACCTCCAGAGCTGGTAGGACATTCAGATTTTCAATCCTTGTTCTCATTTCTGCTTTCAACTCAGCAATGCATGAGTATTTACAAGTGGAAGAGGAGGTGCATGGCTTACTCTGCAGTACCACGGGCCTGCAGCCCACCCTCCTGTGTGTCTCACAGGGCCTTGGTGCTGGCAGGGTGTGCAGTGTGGGAGGCAGGCTTCTGAGGGTAGGAGCTGTACAAGTAAACCTGCAGCAGGATAGCCATGTCCACAAAAACCTGCAGGAGTCCACAAATGGAGAACTGTAACGGGGCCTGATTCAAGATGAAGTAAATAGTCTTGAAGGTGTCCCCACTGGTCCACATCAGCACCATCTTGACACTAAAAGATAAAACAGAAGGGGAAGATTATTCATTGAACGGAAGGACTTAGTGTGTGACTAGAGCTGAACCAGAGGATGCTACCAGAGCTGTACCACTGACTTTTCTCCACCAGGGCAGACCACTGGCCTAGCTGTGAGGTGCAGCACTGTGCTTGGAAGGAAGGATCAAATTCACCACCCCCCAACCTCCAGTGCTCTGACCTCAGCAACTATAGCTACTAGTGCTTGCGGCTATGATGGCATCAACATTTGAAAATATCCAGCTAGGATATTTGTCTCAGGTGTGCTCTGTAAACATGACTGACACATTCTGACAGCACTGACCATGAAATAAGGTAATCTACCGCATGGAAAAAAAATCAGTTCATCCCAGCTTCTTCTCGGGCATGCAATTTTGTGCTCACACAACGTAAAGTAACATATACACATACTCTCTCATGCATGCACATATTTTTAGCATCTACAAAAACACACACTTCTGAGTGAAGAAATCTTTTCTTACTGTAGAAAATGCAAAACCCAAAACCCAGAAAGACAGATTGTCCAGTAACAGAGAAAGAGGGAAAATGACACGTGTGCAGCTATTTACCAGAAGGCTGAGTATCACTAGGGATTTTCCTCAAAAGCAC
The DNA here is from genome assembly GCA_013396635.1 of Penelope pileata. Classification (NCBI taxonomy): domain Eukaryota; kingdom Metazoa; phylum Chordata; class Aves; order Galliformes; family Cracidae; genus Penelope; species Penelope pileata. The sequence continues at coordinate 324,998 of WBMW01006308.1, forward strand.
AGAGCAAGAACAATGACCACCCAAACTTCCTTTAACTAGGCATCCTTGCTTTCATTTTGCTGTATTGCCAAGCCATTGCCTGTCCTACAAATCAGCTTCTGCTGATCAGGATTGAGAAACTCTGGATAACAGAAGCAAATCCTTCAGAGTTCACATAGACCAATTTCCAACAAAACATGAACAACTAGTTCCTGAAGGCTGTTTCTGAGCTTTGTGTATAACTGGAGAGCTTTCTAAGCAGACAGATAAGTGGCAGTGGACAAAAGCTTTGCAGTTCACAGTAGGAGCATTGCACATGATTTCTCATAATTATGAAAAATTACATTTTGCCAACACTGACTTCAATTCATCAAATGTGGTTGTGCACATGCAGCAGGGTAGGACTTAATTTCCCAAACATTCACGCAGGGAGCTAGCACAATTTGTATTTTGGACGCAGGTACACAATGCTGTTGCAAGCCAAATGCTGCAGCCAACTTTCTCCCCATACCGGAAATGTGGCCAAGAGTGTCAGTTTATACTGACCCAACAGTCTTTAGAAACTGAAGCCTTTTTAATTCAGGTCACACCAATGACAACATAAAACAAGAAGTCTACAATGTTACAAACACTTGAGAGAGAGGCTACATGTGGAAGTGTAAGCAAGTCATCAGTCATTCCCCACTCAAGGTCACTCTAAAAATGCAAATAATCAAGAAAAGAAGGAAAACAACTGCTGACCCCACAGCAGCTGCTCTGCACAACAAGCCTGCACCACTTGCCTTGCACACATTCCAAGTCTCAATGGATCACGCTGTGTCCCACTTACAGGAGGTTCAAACACGCAGGGGGTGGTGGGGATTGTTTGGGATTTTAATCAGGGAGGGTGATGAACTCTGAGAACTTTTATTACTATAAAACTGCCACTTTGCATGCAGGCAGCCAAATTTCCTTGTCCAGTGCTTATCAGTGCTTATTGGGCAACTAATCACAATTTAATTGTCAATCTGTCCTAGCATGGTTGGAGACTGGCACTAGAAGAGCAGTACATGCTAACCTTGTCAGATCAGACAAACTAAATACTGTCAACAGAAAGGCAATTTAGGCATGCCAAAAAAGATCTGAGTAGAATTGAACATATATAGGATGTCTTTTTTCACATCTTCCACATGGAGAAAACTAGCGGGATTATAAAAATGACCTCACAGTGCATTGAAGATATGGAGAAAATGCACATTGTCAGATGGTTTATAGTCTGTAATAGTTTAAAATCCCAAAGAAGGAATAATCACTGGAGGAAACCTTACAGATACCTGCAGTTCAACAGCACCTTAGGAACCAAGCCCTAGAAGCACACATCTAGCTGTGTCACACATTGTGCTGAGTTTGATTTAGATCTATGTGGCAAGGTTTTGGTAGCGGGGGAGTACAGGAGTGGCCTCTGTGAGCAGAGCCCAGCAGCTGCCCCACGTCAATCAGAGCCAGCTCCAGCTGCTTCAAAAGGGACCTGCCGCTGGGCAGAGCTGAGCTACAAGCAATACTGGTTGTGCTCTGGGAGACCAGATTTAAGGAAAGGAAAAACTGCTGTGCAACAGCAGCTGGGAGAGAGCAGTGAGGACATGCGAGAGAAAGCCCTGCAGCTGCAAAGGTCAGTGCAGAAGGATGGCAGGAGGTGCTCCAGGCGCAGAGCAGAAGTTCCCTGCAGCCCAGGAGAGGTCCATGGTGGAGCACGCTGTCCCCCTGTAGCCCAGGGGGCACCACATGGAGCAGATCTCCACATGCAGCCCATAGAGGAGACCATGGTGCAGTAGTGGATGTGGCCTGAAGGAGGCCGCAGCCCATGGAGAGCCCCCACAGGAGCAGGCCCCAGACTGGAGCTGCAGCCTGTGGAGAGGAGCCCACAGTGGAGCAGGAGGTCTGAGGGAGCTGCTGCCTGTGAGAACCTGTACTGGAGCAGTCCACTCCTGAAGAATGGGCTCCATGGTATGGAGCCATGTTGGAGCAGTGCTTGGAGAGCTCCAGCCTGTGGGAAGCCCATTCCCAGCTGGGAACGATGGCATCCTGTGGGCGGGACCCTAAATGGAGCAGGGGCAGAGAGTGACCATGGAGGAGCAGCAGAGACAAAGCGTAATGGACTGACTGCAGTCTCCATTCCTCATTCCCCTGTGCTGCTTGGGCGAAGAAGGTAGGAGAGGGTGGATATGAGGAGGTGTCTGTAGTTTCTCACTGCTCTAGGCAGTTATCAGTAGGCAATAAATTACACTCATCTCTCTTAACACTGAGTCTGTTTTGCCTGTGATGGTAATAGGTGAACGATCTCTCTCTCCTTATCTCAAGCTTTTTTTCATTATATTTTCTCTATCTGTCTTTTTGAGGAGGGCAAGTGAGAGAGTGGTGCGGTGGTGCTGAGCTACCCATTGGTGTTAAACCACCAGTTTACTAAAGCAAACTCAAGATTTTGCTAGGAAGCCACCTGTGAACTCAACAGCTTGCAATATTGACTGGGTAACTTGCTGCATGCCTCTGCATGTTCCAGTCTCCCTCTTCAGCTGGTATACCAGACACTCAAGGAAAGCTGTGCAAGTAAGCTCAGCTTCATTGCTCCGTGCAGCATGAGCTACACAGCAAAGCAGGAGTTAGAAGTAAATAAACTGGTGCCCCTCCTGTAATCGCTCAAAGCCACAATGGAGAGACATGGCAGGCAGGAAAAGTTTGCCTAGTTGATACCAAGGACACAGTCATTAGGAGAGCCCAACAGCCATTCTGCTCTTAGCACAAATGAGCGAGTGGGTATGGGGTGAGCAGTGCCACAGAGCAAGCTGGGGAGGCAGAAAGAAACAAATGGCAGCATTTGTGGTAACAGAGATGCCAATGGGAGAGGCAGGAAGCAGGAACTGCACAGAAATAGATGGTATTGCCAGAGGCTGAAACAGACTTGAAGTAAAAATAGCACTTCCCAGTAATGTAAATCAGGACTGCAGTATCCAATGACAACAGACCTCCTAAAAGCAAGCACCTTCCTCACAGCTAATCTCATTAAAAGGAGTTGCTAATGCAGCAACAGTCAGTGTCAAGTCTGTGTAAATTGCAAATGACCACAAAGAGGAAAAGCTGTTATTTTTCATCTGCTTTTAAAATCTGAAAGAACATATATTTATTCTGCTGTTGTAATTAATTCTCAAAAAAAAATCATCACTTCTGATCAGACACAGACTAGCATGGGTTGCTAAATGCTATTTTTCAGTGCAGTAATATAAAAATGCCCTACAGTGCTGCCATTCTGTGCCACTGATAGTACATTTCATGAACACACTGTACCAATCATTGTTTACTGAATAAATAAATGGCATGCTGGAAAACAGCATTCATTGTTCCCAAGAAACAACTTGTCTCAATCAGGTTCTCTGTATTTTGTGTATTAATTCTGAGGAGACAGCCATGAAGAATAAAAATCTCAGTACATTGTATCTACAGTCAGCCAACAAACCATAACTTTAAATACTCATCAAATTATTCATGTGTTGAAAGAATTTGTAAAGTAAGAAGAAAAAAAGAAAAAAAAAAAAACTTTCTTCTCCGTGAGTATAACTGTATTAAAGGCTGTGTAATTTACAGAACAATGAGAATAACAAGATATTTAGGCTTAAATACACAATATACAAGCTATACAGGTCTAATTCTGCTTTTCAGTTTCTTCATTCCTTCTGTTCAAAATCTGTTTATCAAAATTTCAAATCTTTGATTTTCTGCTGGAATCTTGTTCAGCATGCTCTGTTCAACATTAGCCATTTCTTGGTCATTACACCTTTCTTCCGCCTTCATCTGAAAGAGCAAAACTACAAAAAAGATCTTGAAGAAAAAAATGACACATGAAGCCTCCATAAGACTAGCTGCAATCATCTATCAAAATAACTCACAAACAGTAGCACATTAGCAGAGCTGCAGAGCAGCTGTTTGCAGAGCATGGGCCCATGCTTGGCACAAACCTACACAAAAAGAGAGATGGCAGTACTCCTTTCCTGCTTGCTCTGTACATTTTCTCACATCAATGTTATGATTCTGCATGTTTGTAGCTTAACACACAAACCCAAAAATACTCTGCAAGCTGGAAGACACAAAGAGAACCAGACGTTAGACATTGACTTCTGCTGAGAAATTCTGTATGGGTCTGACCAGACATATCAACAGAAATAGCAACAGGAGATACATGTTGCCCTGATGTAATTACATCCTGCTACAGCCACAAACTTTGTACTAATTGTGCTCACACAGTCAGTGAACACCAATCTTATTTTCAATAACAGAAAAACAAATATGATGTATTAATCTTTATCCACTTCAAGTGTTTTTTTTTTTTTCCTTCTGTCATAGGTTAAGTGGAACTAAAAAAATAAAAGGAGAATTAGCTTGGACTCCTTTTGTTCAAGACTCAGTGGAAGGTGGCCATTGCTTCCCCAAGTCATGGCCAAGACACAGGCAAAGTTGGATTCACTGATTTTTCAGATTGCCACAGTTTCAGGCATTTATTCATATACTGGCACATGGCTTCCATGTATGTTAAAAGATGTCAACAGTTCTTGGGATATAAAAGTAGAATAAAATAAGAACTGACAAACTAGTATCCCCTTCTAGAATAAGGTCCACATCAAAACAGCTTCTAAATGAATGTTCTGAACACTGCATTTGGTTTTGGGAAGGGAGGAAGAGGGGACAGAAGGAGGTAGAGGGTACAGAAGGTATCTCTCTTGCAGCCTTTCAAGCTGTTACCTCCCACAAGCTATTTGCATGGGAATATTTGGAAGAGAAAGCAGACTCAGTTAAAATATCCTGACTCCAGAAAACTTTCAGCTTCCATCTGATGCTCCAAAATAAGTTACTTAGACAGCAAGTATCCCTAAGACTGCACTTCAGTCAGAGGGTGGCCTGCCTTCACCGATGCAGTACAGATCAGAAAACAAGCAACTCTGATGCCCCAGTATTTTTAACACTGTACAGAACAAACAAAAATCTGTAAATACTGCATTTGTTCCTAGCAAAAAGCAGTATGGCTTAACACAAATGGAGCTCTCCCAATGTTAACCAAATCGTTCAGCATGCCAAAAACTATTTTTAAAAGGCCAGGGGAGAGAGAAGAATCAGATACCCAAAGGCCAGTGTCTGAAGTTTGAAAATCTGGGAAGTAAATGGGCATATCTTAAGACAGGACCTTCCTTCTGTCCTGTCAAAGCAAGCACAGATCTTGTTTTTAAATACTGCACAGCCAGATAGGAATTCAAGCATGAAACCATCCACCAGTCCTACATGCTTTGCCTTGGAGAGAGCCCCTCACCTCACTTTCCAAGGCTGAAACAGCACCGACAATCCCCAGAGGGAGACAGTTGTCCAGCCCCACACTGCTAGCACACGAGGAGAATGCAGGCAGAGAGATCTAGCTTCATTTTGGACCTCTGGAGCTGAGTTAAAGCCACATCTGTAAGTAATGGACATCACAGAGGGCTATATACAAGAGCAATCTGAAAGCTCCTATAATTTGCAAGGATTGCATATTTCACTGAGGAAAGACAAAATGGATGATTTCATTCTGGAACACAAAGACTAGCCCAGAAAGATGCAGTCTAACATGATTGGTTTTGGTAGCTTCTTTTTTAATATATGCATTTTATGCAGAAACACAAATAAACAAAAAAGTGTTATGGAAAAGCAAGACAAACAGATATTTATCGTTATCTTTCCTCCCAAAACATGTTTCCTAAATTCCAAAGAGCAGGAGCACCTCAGGCATTTTGACAGTGCTGAGTACATACACACAGAAGTCAGTGTTCGTTAGAACATACCTGCCAAAGGAGATTTAAGGGGAAACTACAAGACATGGTGATGGGGCCAGTGGATGGTCCAGGATCACTGCTCTGGCTATTTCAAGCAGCTATGCCAGAAGTTTAGTTTGTATGGTTCCATAGACTGGTAATCCTTAATGTCTACAAAGCATTTCTAGTGCTCTGTGGCACTGCAGGAAGAGGGGCAGCAGTTCTTAACAACCTCAAACACCCTCACACTGTGCAGCAGGTGTTAAAATAAAATCTGGATCAGATTAAAACTCGAACTGCAGTTCACACAGATATCCTTCCTTCCAGGAGATGGACAAATGGACACAGACCAGACTGCAAAGTTCAGGTCTACTCATACATCCAGCACAAACACGTATCAGGAAGACTCTGAGTTCTGCTGTTGATGGATTTGGAAGTTTCAAGAATTGTCACAAGAGGAAACTACTTTCCTCAGGTGAAAACAGGGGCTGGGAAACAAATCACACCTTGCACTGCTCATATTATCTTCTGCAGCACTGTATGCTGCCAAAACAGAATAGTGCCTTTACAGTAGTGTCAGTTTGATGGAAATGGTGTAGAGCACACCGAAGTTACACCATCCTTTAGGATCTCACTCACCAATTTGTTCCTGAGCATTTTTCCCCTTTCCCCTTCTTCTCCCTCCCCTCAAGGCACTTTAGAGCTGCAGGCACAGCTGCTGGCTAATGCTGCTGTACACACTGTCCTGCTGCCCATCTCCAGCAGCTTTGCACAGCAAGCTGAGCCAGACTATGCACCCACGTCTCCCTTCCCAGCACCTGGCTGCTGCAGCCTGCTTGCTGTGAGAGGGACCCTGCTGCCGGTCCCACTGGGCCTGTGCTTAGAATAGGGAAATAATGTCTGTATTTAACTACATTTAGAGTCCTTCTTTTTTATAAATAAGTTGGGACACTATCTGTTTAAAGATGAATAAAAAGATGGGACAGAAAATAGTATTGCTTCAGCACAGCTCTATATCCCAACACTCAAATCGTAACTCTCTCAAATCTTCCTTTCCTCCTGCCCTAAACAACAAAGAAATCATCAGACTCTTAGCCCCATTTAACTTAAGGTACTTCTAGCACATTTTTCCCTCCATCATATGGTAACCAGGATATATCCTAAGCACATTTTTAGTACTCTAATTATTTAAAGCTGCAGTTATCACTTTGGTCAACATATCCAAAATAACAGGCCTAGTTCTAGTTCCCCTCCTGTTCTAGATGACTGGCATTCAGTGGTCACCTCCAAGGACAGCAGACCTAAGAGGACAAAGTCTCATAATATTTCAGTCATTATTTTTTATGAATTAACCACATCCTTCAGCTTCTCCTATTTTAAGGAAACACTGGAAAAATAAGAATCCCAAATTAAGAGTTACTGATCAGGAGAAACAACTAACATTATTCTACAGCCACCTTGATGACTGGAACTAAGGTTTTTGGAAGACACGAAGCTCAACATGCTTCTCAGAAATGTTTCACCATTACAAGAAAATAACCCCTTGCAAATTCCATATAAAGATATGTCAGCACCTATGTCCTATGAAATGCCAGGTTTTCCCCTTTCCTTTCACATGATTGCACACAAACAATGCAGAACTGCAGATCACAGTGACAGCGATGCACCATGCACCTGTGCTATTTCTCAGTGCAAAGCCCAGTGTTCTTGGTTGCAAGTGAAAGACTATGCTTTGTCAGAAGACATCCACCACAAACCAACACTTTGTGAGCTGCTTCCTACTTCCAGTGTGACCACTGATGCACAAGGGTTCTACAGCAGTGCTTCAGAGCCCTGCTGTGGGCAGAACTGAACGCTACTGGGAGGAAATTGAAGTGTCAAGGTAGCATCCTCCACAGTAACATGACACAAACCTTAAAATTTCAGCCCTGACAGGGTCTTTGCAATCCAAAACGGACACACAATCCCTAGTCTATCTTCATTCCCAAACTCTTCCCTGTGTCCCCCTTTGCTTACTATGAATTCTGTTGTAGGAAATTCTCTTTAGGTATCTGAAGGGCCAGGGCTTCCACCACTACCGTGAAAGCTTGCTTGACAATGCCAGGATATCTTTTTTGGCATTTCACTTAATTCCCTTATGTTCACATATATCATTCCCAGCCATTCTCCCCAGAACAATTTAAAACGCTACCTTTGAGCCTTGTTTAAACAGCTTTTTCTGACGGAAAGTTTCACTTCTTTCAACATCCCATTCAAGAATGTTACAAGCACTTCTTTGCCTCAGCTTTGCTTTGTCTCAGCTTTTGCGTAGACCATCTAGCATTCCAGCCACAGCACAGCCTGCTCTTCTTCTGTTTGCTTATCCCTCTTTATCTGAGGAGCAGGGACAAAATGCACCATTGCGGATCAACCTGTTACAGAAAATCTCTTTCTGGACCATTCTGCAAAGTCACTACCCAACCTAAGTTCCACCAATGTGTTTTTCCTGCTGTTATAGTTCATCTATTAACTGCTTAAATCACTCACTACTGTGTTCACTTTAAAAATCCTCATCACATTCAGTATCACCATTGTGGATGTCTACAACTTCACATCTCAATTTACATTTGACCCAAGTAGAATATCATTCTACTTCCACTCCAGGTTTCTAATCTTGCTTTGTCCTACTGCATTGAGGGGGATGACTAGGCAGCCACGTAAGTAGATGACTCATCCCTCTTATACAACAGGCTGCCATGAACTCTAGCAGAACAATCCAGGTGCTAGATTCTCAAGAATCAAAGCAGTTCTGTTCCCAAATTTCTTAGGTAACAGAGGAACAAGGCATTTTTAGAAAAGAGTTTCCTCAGATGTCTTCCTGACCAGAACAACTCTGATCCTTTGTAACTTCGAAAGACCTGACTTTACACAGAATACCTTGCACTAAACTTCCTTGCCAGCAGAAAACAGCACGACCAACATTAATGGTATGTTTTTGTAAAATAAGTACAAAAAATTTTCTCTTGTATTTCAAATTTTCAGGGCACAGAGAAAAGCACCAACTGAAGAGAGCACTGATTAGACATGCCAGCAGTGCTTTATTCTTATTACTGTGAAGAAGCCTTGAACTATTTGTAAAAGATGAATGCTTTTGGTTTGAAGTTATTTGCTTTGAATTTGCTTTTTTAACTGATGGGATTAGGTGCCAGGGGAAGAGAAAAAAGAGTGTAATATGTCCAAGAGCTTTAGAAATCCACACCATGCTACAATCTGGATGATCATTAATGGAAGTGGCTACTGCCACTCATACTGTCCTAAGTGCTGGAAGAGTAAAGTAAGGATATTCTCACTCTCCCTTGTGAGATTTTCCACCCACCTCTTCCTGCAGTTCCCGAAATTCCTACATGTGTTGGGTGCACAGGGCTCACAGAACAGTCTTTGGAGCCCCACACTGTGAGGGGAAACAAATCCTGAAAACAAAATCCTGAGATTCAAATCCTGAGAACAGCTCGGGGGGGACATGGCGGGCAAGCACAGAGGTGAGCACAATGCTGAGCTCAGCACAGCCACCTGCAGGCCACATATCCACAGAAAGCAGAAACTGGAGTACGAAAAGGGAAAGGAAAAGAACATGGTACTAAGAGCAGAGAGATCACAGGTTTGCTGGAACAGAAAAGAGTGGGTGGGGAACAGAAGAGAAGCTGTTTGCTTCCTGGGAACAAAAAAAAAATGGTTTTCAAACCATCTGCTTCCATTCTGAGAGGACTCCGTCTCCGTTCTAAGTGCACTAAAGAGAGACCAACCCTGTTTATTCTCCTGATGTAGTAACACCTAGAAAAAAAATTAGAACTCTTCTGAGTACTTACCATTTCTTTAACATTTTAGCTTTAAAACAGCCAGATTTGGGAAGGGAATGTGATGTTCCTGTTATTCTTCAGAACCACAAATGAAAAGGTGAAGAGAGAAGAGATAAAGAGAGAAGTGGTAAACCTTACAGTTGCACCAAAATCTGGTTCATTTTATCATGAAAACTGTTTACTGTCTACTGTCCAAATTCCTGCAAGACTGGATGTATATGCAAGGTCCAAAAGTCAGAATTCTCGAAGTCTATTTTATATAAAGGTCACTATAAAGGACAGTAGTAACCAGCTGATCAGTGCCACAGTAGCAAAAGAAAAAATACCACCAAATTAAAACAGTGAAAGAAGCATACTTTCCCCAGAAAATCAAATGAATGCTGGCTAGAGCCTCAGAAGCAATTAAAATGATTTTTGCAGACCCAAGGAGAAAGTTAAATACCTGAGTAGAAAGAACGAACGTTTAGGAAGAAATAAGAATACAACAATTGAACTACAGCAAATTGTAAGAACAGCTTAAAATAGGCAACTGGATTAACTTTGTACAATAGGAAAGACTGTAAAATTCGAGAATGACCTATACAACATCAAGCTTAAGGACAAACTCCTTTTAAGTAGTGCTACTCACTTTGCATTTACCAAGCATCTTTCTGGCTCACACTTTAAACCTCAATTTTCCCATTTGCCATAGTCCCAGATCTACTTTTTAGTTCCTAATTCCTAGTTCTTGAAAACTGCTCTTTCTTTTGTAACTTAGTCCACCATGACTGTTTACACATTTTCTGCAATGAAAAATTGCTCCTCAGTAGGGTTAGATGATTTGAACCCATACATGGTCGTTTTATTTTTTCAAACTAAATGGCTGCACCCTACTGTGGCCCTTCCATCGCATTATTCATTTTGACTGATTTATATATTAATCAGCTACTATTTTAAGAGTAGACACTATGCTATACAAGCATCTGGGGGCTACAGTTCCAAAGATCCTCTCTCAAACAGTTCTCTCTTTTCAGCACCTTCCCTAGTTAAAGTCCTGGATGGGACACAGTACATGAATAACTCAAGTCGCCATCACACTGGACAGTATCTACTTTAAAATTCTCATAAATGCATCTCTTATTCCTATTTCTTTGATTTTGATCCACACAAGTTCTGGCAATGAAAAACGAGCTGAGGGAAAGATAGTCAATACTGCCATTGCTTGCATCCTCCTCTCTTCATTCTTCTTCCAATTAGCGCTTTTTAAGTAATTTTCCAGTTAATTTGTTTCTCCTTTCCTGAACTTCCCTGAAGAAGCACATATACATAATGAAGCTGCTGTAACAGATATTTATTGCACCTAATATCTCTTTTAAATGGAACTATATTTATTAAGAAAATAATGTATAGCTTGTGCCTTAGTGGAAACATCCACAACTCTTGCTAGTTCTCTCTAGTTTAGGGTTTTGTTTTCTTTTAAACAGCAGAACTCCAAATAAAGTAACACTTGAGCTGTTTTACCTATTCACTATTCAAAAATTCCTTCCATCTAAAAAAAAAAAAAATAAAAAAATGAAAAAAAAAAAAAAACTACATCAGTGCCATTTTTAGAGCACTTGCCCAATACGCTTAAACCCAAAATCTCATTACAGCAGGTGACCAGAAACAGGATTACCCATTAGTCAATAAAGCCTTCTACATCTACTCATCACAGCACCTAGCTAATCTAATACAAGCAAAAAGTCTGGCAGCTCACATTAACCTTCACAGAATTTGGATAAAACAAGGATTTGTCTCTGGGCCAAACACTGTCCTCAGAAGACAAAAGCTTCCCTTACAAAATGATTCAAAGAACTGCATATGGTATAAAGGAAAAAGCCATGGAGCAGTATCGAATAAAAGCACCCTATAATAAAATTTTATCTCCCCAAATACTCTCTTCTGGTATTTTTTATATTACCTATATTGGAGAAGAGGAAATAATATTACAGAATATACACTTCATATCATTTCTTTTTCTCTCTCTTCACATTGCACCTATTTTACTGGATACATTTCAAATAAATGCTTGCTTGTAACTAGCTCATAGTTGCAGCACATCTCATAAAACACTTCTGAATGGAAAAGCGTTCTTAAGATTTTCTACTCTTAGTTCCATTTGCTTGAAGCAATACAGGCTGATTGTTTCTCCTTCAGTGACTTGTTTTTTTAAACAAGATAATCACAGTGACTAATTCTGCACAATAATGTGATTCAAGCTTTTCAGTTCATAAATTCAGTCCTATGAGTAGCACGGCTGGACTGTCAGATGGTCACTTCAGTGCTTCCAGGATTGGGGTCTCTTCTCTGACATGCTTTTAAACAGAGAAGCAGGCACAGAAAGGGAAGATCAGAAGAAACACTTCCAACTGCTTCTCCAACAGAAAGTAAAACACTTGCAGAAGTCCCTATCACAGCAGCAAGAGCCTGATAATGCTTATAGACCATCAAGTCAACTCAGGACTGTATAGTGCTAGAAAGTATATGTGGTACTTGCAACACATATAAAACTGTAATACAACTTGGTATCTTAGTTTCTAATAGGAGTTACTTTTCTCATAGTGTCCGGTATGAAGCTGTGTTTCGGTTCTAGAAGAAAAACAAAGCTGATAACACCTGGCAGCCTCAAACATAGCCAAGGACAGTTTCTCAGCTTCATGTATGCTCCACCAGCAAAGAGGTTGGGGGGACACAAGGACCTGCGAGGAGACAGGATCAGGGCAGCTGACCCAAACTGACCAAAGGGATATTCCACATCATATGACATCATGTGATATAAGGGAGGGGAGTTAGCCAGGGAGGAGCTGCTGCTTGGGGCCTGGCTGGGCAGCAGTCGGTGGGCAGTGAGCCCTTGCTTTGTGTATCACTTAGTGTATAATTACTGCTATTTCTATTTACTTTTTTTCTGTCCTAGTAAACAGCCTTTATCTCAACCCACAAGTTCTACTGTATTTTCTCCTAATTCTCTACCCCATCCCACTGGGGGTGGTGGATGAGCAAGTGACTGCTCAGCCACAACATCTGGAAAAAGAAATATATGAACAAGTGCATTTGCATGAACATACCCCAGCTACAGTAAAGTATTAGTATAAGCTGTATACTGTCTTATCCATACCCAGACCCATCAGTGTCCAATGCCACACAAAGTACTGCTTTTGGAATAGAAGCTGGGGGGAAACCTGTAGGCACAGCTGATAACAAGGGTGACCATCCTTGCACCTAGTTCTGTTTGATGGCAAGGGAATGAGAGCTTTTATGCCGTTTTGACTGAATGCAGCACTCTTTACCAAAACAGTTTTAGAAGACAATTCTGAAGTCCTGTGCTTAATGCTTTACATGGAAACCATTCTTCTGAAGCACAAAGTTTTTGTTTTTGTTTTTTTACCTCCTTTTACTAAATAGCAAATACAGGAAATTGGAGAAACGAAGCTCAGGTCCCCAGAGAGGAGCTAAGGAAAAGCAAATCACTATCAGACAGCTATCTTAATATGGCATTATGATTCACAGATAAAAAACATAAAGGGAAAAGTCAAACCAGAGTATAAATAAGGCCTAGCAGGTAAATTACCTTCTGGATGTCACAGGTACAGATTTTTCCAAGGCAGTGTGTGTATTCAAAATATCCAAATATTCTGGAAGAAAATCTTGACTCTGTGTCAAAGGAACTCCCAATCAGAAAATGTTCTGAGCATCAAAGCAGATTTCTGAACATTCCCTTAAAAGAGTTCAAGTTGGAAAAGAACTTACCTAGCCAACATAATTGTCTCCAAGTCAAACATGCAAAGGGAATAATGTCAACAGACACAGGACATAACTGCTTTGGTTTAGGGGAGGTGAGGGTGATCTTTTCATCAAAGTAAAAACTACGCCAGCAAGTTTAAAATCAATGAAAGAGGAACTGTTTCAGAACAATGAAAGAGAAGACAATCACAAACGATCAAAGCACTTAGCAAACTGAATTTGTTGCTGCACTGGTGCACTGATGCACTGCGGTAAATGTTTCCTTTTTTTTTTTTAAACAGCTTTACAGGTTGCCTTTGCAATTTGGAAATCTTATTGTTAACACTGACATATATGATAAACAGTATGAAATGGTAATGTAGTTTAATGCCTCAATGGTGAGCATAAGATGAAAGTTTTCTGTCCCACACTTGTTTACATGACTGTAAACTTCTTGTTTGAGCTCTTTTAAATGTTAGCTACAAGTTCTTACACAAAAATAAATATTGATGATATTGTTACTAATAATATATGACAAAAAAAGTGGTAAGTAAATTTGTGAGAAAAAGTGATGGGTTACATATATGTGAGTTAAACTGACAGTTACTAGCTGCAGGCTCAAAACATTGTCTTTAGTACTTCGAATAAGCAAGATCTTTGCAGACCATTTCTAATAACAACTGTAGCACAGCTTGAGCTGAACTACAATATTACTAGTAGTTTTACACCTTTATTTTAATAAAACACCTTGGAACTGTCCAGCTGGGCTTGAACAACGGGTCAGATCTTCGGGATGTAAAGGAGCTGCTACTGCCTACAGCAGTGCTGCACCTGTTTGAACTGACAGAGGGTCTACTCCAATAGCTGCTCTACTTTAAAGTAAAATTTAGAAAGCTGACATTGCCCTGCACAGAAAAGCATTTCTACACTACACAAATATTTACCTAAGTACACACGCACACACTTACTTGTTTTATTTAAGACAAACATCATACCTCATTCCTTCTGTGGACCTATTCTGGTAGTTACGGTAGAGCTGGGGAACGCCTAACATAGCCTCTGTGAAAACTGCAAAGAAGCCCAGGGTTTCCACAAAGAGAGATGAGTCAAGCCAGAGGTAAGTGATGTAACTGGTCACACCAGTGAAGGTCAGGACACACTGCACGTAGTCTGTAAACTTGCTCCAATGCCAAAAATAGTTCAAGTCAAAATCTGCAACAGAATAGGAATGGAAGAAGAATAAAATAAGTTTTCCCAACCTGATTCAAAGTCTATTAGAGTAGAATTGAGAACTAGTAAGCATGAGGGAGTCACTGACGGTCTTTATGGGCAGGAAGAAGTTGAATGTGAGAAGAAAAGAACTTAAAGAAAAAAAAAAAGTCAACTAAATACCAACAAGAAAAATAGAAGATTTGATCTGGAAAACATTTTTTTGTGGGAGTGTTCAACAAGGAAACCATAAAACAAAGATTTGCAAACTATCAATTTACAAAGATGAATTTCAAAGACAAAGTTTCCTTCAGACAGGAAACATGAATAACTACGGATGTGAATCTAACAGAGTTGGCACAGAAAGTGCTTCACAAAGAACAATGCCAAGTACAGGTCCCAAGCACATGAGCACAAGTGTGCTTTCATTTAGGACCATTATCTTTACTTTCAAAACTGCCTCAATCCAGGTTGACAGAAGGTCATCTCAAGTCCGCAGCTCTGCTCCCTGGTGTGTTACTGCTGCCTGCAGTAAGGGCAAGCTCCTGTGCACAGCAGCACTGAGGAAGGTGTGGGGCTTTGAAGAGAAACCAACCTGGAACAACACTTCCTGCACATGTCACCACTTTTCACTCCAAGGGCAAAATGCACTCTAACATTTGTGCTTTTGCCAGCACAAATGAGCGCGGGGTTTACATCCATTTTTACATCTATCAGAACAAATCACTATACTACAAAACACAATACCCTGTCTCAAGAGAGAATAAGAGGATGAAGCCAAGCATGACATTTGCTTACATCAATAACATACTAGTGGAAGATAGCTATCTTACTGATGAATAATAAAATATACAAATTTATGTCACTGCCTCCTAAGTGGAAGTACACAATGCAGCAAAAGAAGTCTTGCTGTTAATTCAGGCAACAAAGATTCTGACCATTGCTGACTTATGTTAACACCAAACTCAGTGAAATGGGAACAAATCTGCACAGGCACTTAGGTACCTAAGGATACATACATACTCCAACTTTTCTGCATCTTTTCATACTTAATATCATTCTCAGTCTGGTGGACACTATTAACTTGTCTCTTTTTTAGTACTTGGCAAAACCATTCTTCAAGAGAACTACTGCATCCAGTTAAATCATTTTACTTTGCCATGCAAAGAGAAGGGCAAAACCAGCCAGGAGCCATACTCAACCTGTAACATAATGCATTTTGTACCATTAAGTCAGCCAGTACTCATAACTAAATTAAATGATCATTAAATTGACAGAGCCACTGTCAATGAAATGATAATGTCAATAAAATGTAATGTTAACCTTCAGTATCTTATGGCAGTGGCTCCTCAGCATCAGAACTCACTGGCAGGGATGCTAGACTAAATAAAAAGGTGACTCAGTGCTGGCACAGCCAATCCAGCATGAGTGCATCACACATGCATTGCGTGCTCTGTGAAGGCTTTCCTTTGTGGAGGTGAAGGAAGAACAAAACAGAATGAAGCAGGAAAAGGAGGAAATAAGACAGCCACAACAATGAAGGTAGGAAATATATCATTAATTTTACTTAATACCTATTGAATTTTCTGGAGAAAATATGCAGAGTACACAAGACCTCTGTCAAGGAAAATGTAGCCCAAATCTTCCATTCCCTCCACTTTGCTGACTTACATCTGTAAAACAGGGTGCTGCACCTGGGATGGAGCAATGACTGGCATAGGCACAGACTGGAGGCTGAGTGCCTGGAAAGCAGCTCAGCAGAGAGGGACCTGGGGATGCAGCTGACAGTAGGCTCAGCATGAGCCAGCAGCATGCTGGCAGCCAAGGGGCAAAGTGTATTGTGGGGTGCATTAAACACAGCACAGCCAAACGAGGTGATTCTCCTACTGCATTTAGCAATGGTGTGGCCTCACCTTGGACATTGTGTGCAGTTTGGGGCTTCACGAAAAGGGTGTTACGGTCCTTGAAAGCTTCCAGAGGAGGCACCAAAGCTGGTAACAGGGCTGGCAGGCATGTCCTGTGAGAAGAGGCTGAGGACACTTGGGCTGTCCAATCTGGAGAATAGGAGGCCCAGAGGTGACCTTGTTGCTCCCTACACTTCCCTGAGGAGGGGGAGCAGAGGGAGGTAATGGGCTCTACTTCAGGTTACTGATAGCAGGATGGGAGCAGCACAAAGCTGTGCCAGGGGAGGTTCGAACTGGGCACTGGACAACGTTTCTGTGCTGTGAGGGTGGTCTGACACTGGAACAGGCTTCCTAGAGAGGTGGTTGATGCCCCATGCCTGCCAGCATTCTAGAGGCATTTGGACAATGCCCTCATTAATGTCCCTTAGCATTTGGTTAACCTTGAAGAGGTCGAGCAGTTGGACTTGATGATCTTTTAAGGTTCATTCCAACTCTTCTATTTCTATTCTATTCTATTCTATTCTCATTCTGACATAAAGCAGCAAGAGAGAGAAGAGAGTAAATTCACTCTAATTTTGCGAAGATGCACTCAGCTTCTTGAGCAGTACCAAGCAAATGACATGACCTAACACAACAGATTTGACACTATTGCAACTGTTAAAATAGCAAGGGACACTCTATGGGCACATTTGGGCTTACTATGGGGACGGAATAATTAACAACAGAAACAAAGTACATGAAGAGAAAAAACTGACAAGGTTATGGGTCATTTAAAATAAAAACCTCTATTCTGGAAGAAGACAGATACTAACGTTTTTTGAGTTAAGTCATAATAGCTATTTTACAAGATTATTTCTTTAAGCCCTAATTCTGGGATGTTTTCAAAGAACCTTAAATTCTTTTACAGACACCTCAAGCACTGGCTTTCAGCCCTTAAAAAGGCAATTTTTTTTTATAATTCAGACCTCTTGCATTCAAGTGCACTGGGAGGAAAATCTGCACTTACTTAAGTAATAATCTGCACTTAAGGGTAATTTAACATTATACAGTCTTCAACAGATTGATTCAGACCAATACCAGAAAATTAGCAGCTAGTGGCAGCCATAGGCAAGGGCACATAAACCTTACTCCTCCAGATAGTTCCAGACCTAGAAGAGACCGTCCTGGCTCTCAAGCTGGCTTTGCAGTGATTACACCTCAAATCATTACTCTGCAGCTCAGCTTGGAATTTTCTTGCATGGTGTCTTGTACATGCAGGACCCTCAGCCCCTCGCTCACTAAACCCTCACAACAGCTCTCACAGCTGTCCTGCATGCACTGGGTTTCTCTCCATGTTCTGATGCTCAGTGATCCTTTTTAAGACACCCATCATGATACACCAGTTCTTTATTTCCCCAAATTCATTTTCTTTAGAGAAATGAAAGTATCATGCCTACATGAGGGTGCTGAAGTTTTATAAGTTTGCAGAACAAAACAAGTCAACATTCACACAGCTACTGTAAGGCCAGCTACAAAATCCAGGGCCTTATGCAAGCACTTAAGCCTGTGATTACCTCCTACTATGTCAGCTGTTCATGTGTTTATTCAGCACTGTTGTACTGAAGTCTGTTTCATTCATGTAAGTTCTCACATCTCTGAACCTAGTATCATGCAGACAAAAAATCTGGTAATTATGTTAATTTACTCATCATCCTTTTGTCTGAAAATCTTAAGTATTATTTCTGTTATAATAACACACATAGATGAGAAAACTGTTGTGTGAAACAGGGCTTCAGATGAAGAAATAGTTAATTACTAAGGAAAGAGACAGAGATTCTCTTTAGTTTAGACTTTTTCTCAAAACTATTGTTATATAGTGTCCATTTCACTACGCTAGGTTATGAGTAAATTCCAGTTTCTAATTTGCTTGATAATGTTTTCCTTGCAAGTAGGAAAAAAAGAGATAAGATCAATCAGAACCTTAGCAATAGCCTTTCAGAAAAACATCTGAATTATATTAAAAACAGCCCAATATATAATCACTAATTGCCTATTTAATAGATGCATTTTCCAAATGCTGAAGTCTATTTTAGGACACTGTACATCATCAAAGTCTGCATTACCAACTACTTTCAGGCAGAAGTAAAAGAATGGCTTAACTAAAGAAAATGTAATAGCATATTTGTCCTTTCATATAGGCCCCAGTCTCTGCCTCCCTTCCAAATGTCACCTCCTTTTCTCTAAAAAAGCAAAAGATGAAATTCCAACACACTACAACTTATTTCCACCAAAAATCTCAAAATCTGTCCAAGCTAAGTCCAGATGCATATCGTTCTATTTCCTGACATGGCAAGGCACTGCATGTACTGTTCACTCCATTCACAAGCTCCCCATCTTGTCCAGAGAGAAATTTATAACATTAATTTGTAAGTCAGTTGATTTAGTTCAAACAGTAACTCCCAGTCACTAATGTCCCGGATTGATATGAACTGGCACTACTGCAGTGAAAGGTATGATCTTATTACCCATGCCTGAGTTCTTTAATCCACTCAGGCAGTTGTATTTAAACACCTTAATCCATTGAGAGACTTATGTTGGAGAATCCTACTGATGCTGGGAGAAGCAGCAGCTCAGCCAGTCTTTTGTGTACTAACTGGAGAAAAGTCTACATAACCTGAGGGTGAAGAAAGATGAGATTAAAAGACTTTGTCTGAGAGGCATATTTCATGTTGGATATGAAAAGTGTAATGCAGGTAGAAACAGTACTGCAAATAGCTGTGATTGGCGTTAACCAAGCCAAACTGCAAGTACAAAATTCAAGACTCTGGTGTGGGATTAATGCTAAGTGATATAGAGGAGAGTCCACAATGTTTACTCTCACGTGAAGATGACAGACATCCAAGCAGTTAAGCCATATTTAGCCAAGATGCATTTTACCACATCACTTACCGTGTTAGTTCCTTTTGGGAAAGCGAAACAAAGACTGACAAATGAAAAAATGGTGCCTCACCTCGCTCATAGTAGCTAATTTCTTCCTAATGTCTGTTCTAAATCTACCTTCTTTTATGGTTTAATGGTTTAAAAATGTTATCCTGTGTCCTGTCACTACATTCCCTACTAAGGCATTTATCTCAGGTCCTTAAAAACCACGTCCTTGCAAAGTGGATGAGTTTGCAGTCAGATGTCCAAACTACTACTGTACTTACAAACCCACTGTCCAAACTTAATTATGCTGGAATCCAAAACCTAAGGTCTTAGATACTGTGAAAGGGCCTGATAATGGTAATTCAGCCAACCTGGAACAGCTACAAAATGCAGCCATAGCTAAGGATTATTTCAGGTTATTATCCATGGTCTGTATACTGTAAGATGCACACACAGTTCAGGGATGCAGGAGCCAGGATTTACAACTCTCTGTTCTGCCTGCATGTCTTAACCACTGAGCTATGATAAGGCAGTTTCCCTCTCACATGCTGTTTTGCTCAAGA
Source organism: Penelope pileata (assembly GCA_013396635.1). Classification (NCBI taxonomy): domain Eukaryota; kingdom Metazoa; phylum Chordata; class Aves; order Galliformes; family Cracidae; genus Penelope; species Penelope pileata. The sequence goes on from WBMW01006308.1 coordinate 344,935, forward strand.
AGCTTTTGCTCTCAGCTGTAAAAGGGGTTCATCTCTGTGCAGCAGGCAAATATGATGCCCCTTCTCATCTCAGTCCAGCAACAAGGCCAAACCTAGTGACAGCTGGAAGACAAAGGCTTGCAGGCCCAGGCTGAGAAGAGAAATGAACTCAGGCCCCTCACATCTTTAGTGACTGCCCAAAGCTACACTCTGGCACTGCAATCAATGGTCGTATCTTTAAATAAATAAATTTTGCCACATCTCTGAAGAGGACTTGGGAGACACCTGCTGCAGGAATTGGCACCCAGCCACTACATTCTGTATACCTGCAGTCCTTCAGCCATGGCAGATCCCTCTCTGCCTCCACCATCATTTACCTCCCACCAAACCTGATTTCAGGATTGCAGCAAGATACAGACAAGCACATGAGTTAGCACTTCCCACATTGCTCATTCTCAAAATCTCCCAGCCAGCAGGTTGGTTTCTCTGATCCTCCATTCTGAAATTTCTGTGAACCCCACAAGGCATACAAGAAATAACTGGTGTTATAAGAGCTGGAAGGCTTTGCATGACTGTTACTGGGTGACAAATACCTCCTTCAACTCATCAGCTATGTATCCAGCTAGACACTTTCTTCTTTCAGAAAGAAGAAAAGAAGTAGCATTAGAGACAAACAGTAAGAACTTACATATTCAGATTTTCTTTGGTTTTTGTTTGAGAAGTGATAGAAATCTGCAGCACGCTGTGTGAAGCCAGCATTTCTTTTACATTCACTGGGACTGAAGAACTTGCTATGTTTCAGTCATGGTACAAAACAGAGGAAATGAGAGTTTAGCACCAAGAACTTCTGGCTCTAATCCAAACTTCTCTCCTCCAAAAAAAAAAAAANTCATCTTGAACAGATGAAGATGCTACTATCAACGCTCTATGTCTTCATTTCTTCAGGCCAGTGAATCTGGAATTTCTGCACCCCTACATACTTTTAACCACCTGTACAGCCCTGCCACCACAGTGTCCAAGCATCTCTCCAAGTGTCAATCTTACAACATTCCTGTCCTATAGACCCTTGTTATCTGGCCTTCATACTGGTACCCAAACACAGTCTCTTCTTCTTCTCTGGAAGCAAAATAACCCAGAGGGTCTTGAACATCCTGAAAATATCAATTCAGCCTATACAAAACAAATCACTGTTATTTAATGATATCATTTCTTATATTCTTTGAAGGCACCTACTTGGCTTACTTTTCTTTGCTTCATTTTATGTGGTGTTACCAGTTTTTATAATCTCTTATGCTAGGTCTCTGTTACGTCACATCAAGCTCATGATCTTTTCCCACTCTCAGGTTTGTTATCAACTCTTCTTCCTACACCTCAACAAAATCATACAACACTGGGGTCATATCTGCCTCATTTTCTTCCAGCACTGTTCCCACGTCAGAGTTTCTCATTCATCTTCCATACTGTCCCTCAGCACAACATATCTCTAAGCATCAGCAACTGCTCTGCCTTCCTCCTCCAGTTCCTACAAGGTCCACTCCACCACCTCACCAAACGAAATTCATAATTGCAAAGTTAAGAAACACGTTAGTTACAATTACTTAAAAGAAATCACATGCAAATGCACTGGTATATATTTAAAAGTCACATAACCCACACTCTGTTTTTATAATGCTCTATCTTTCCCTTTGATTTTCTGTTTTCCTCATGTTATGGCTTTTGCCTTAAAATAAACCTTTGAGTACCACTTAGTACAGTGTTCTTGACCAGAGATAATTAGCAGTAACAACTATATTGACCATTTCATGAACCTTAAAGAACAGTAATTACAAAATTACACTTAGTCTGAAAGTTTCATCCCTGCTGCTAACAATACACAAGACAACTAAGAATGAAAACTCAAAATATTCTTTCCCTGAGTACCTCCTGTCCAGATGACAGCCTTTGCTGTGCTGTCAATAGTGTAACTTGCCTTGTACTCAGCTTCAGTTTATGGGAGTCTCATAGTAAAAGGAAAAAAAAGGCATTTTAGAGAAAAATGCAGTTATATAAACCTACAAAATTAAGGTCAAAAAAAAAGTCCCTGAAACTATCTCTAACTTACCTCCGACATTTTACACTGTTTCCAAAAGGATAAAAAGTTGTTTACACCACTTGTGCTGTTGCGCGGCTACCAGCCTCTGTCAAAATTTCATGTTTTTATAAATATACATACATGTGTTACACACACATACATCTTCCCTACAGCACTACTGCAAATGTTGTAAGCATTGAAAAGAAAGCAAAATTATAAGGTAAGCAGAGGAGAACAAAGTCTTTGTGTTTTAATACAGAGGGGTTTTTAGCAAGTATGATATCTGTGAACACAGGCTCCAACTGCTTGGCTCAATGATTACTCAAGCTGGGAAATCTTAGCCCAGCACATGATCATAAAATGAGCATAAACACATTTGTGTAAGCCAGAAGTAAACTCCTTCCCCCTTTCCCTATTGACAAAAGGGAGCAGAAGTGTACTCTGGACTCATCTCTTCCAAAGCAAGGTGATTTCTGGCAGTTCTTCACATTACAGATGTTTTGAGGCATCCTTGCAAGGTGTATACTTCCAATACCCTACCTATTTACCTTGTGCAACACAGGCCATCCAAACTCTGTTTTCCTCCTAGTTCCAGCTGAGAGAAAACACCAAATCTGTACTTCTAGAGCAGCTCAGTCAGATTAGAAGAAAAAAGAGAGATCTGCCACCACAGTTACAATACCAATATTGCTGCTGGAGCAAGGCACTTAACTTCAGTCTAGATAACTCTAAATCAATGGAAGTATAGGACTGCATTTCCTCTGTGAAGATTGGCCTTCTCAGACACATTAGTACTGAAACTATCTACTGTGGTACTGCTACTTCTGCCTGCTCAGTGCAGAAAAACGCTCTCTTCTTTCTACTTCAATGCACTGACCATCCTTCTTACTCACTGTCTCTGTGAAATCATCTCAACAGCTAGAAAAAGCAGCTATTAGCTGACCTACAAGATGACCGATAAAGGAGAACAATTTAATAATTAGGTGAACCACAGAGCTAGGAAAGCCACTGAAATGTGGCAGCGGTGACCCAAAGGAATTAGTGCTATCGAAAATCAGCTATGCATTTGAAAGTTGGAGTGAAAGCTGCACGAACAGCCTTGTAAACCACGCTGAGACAGGGCAAGCACAGACTTCATGAGGAGTGTCTCTCAAGAAGCAGCAGGGGAGGGAGGACGGGAAGCCCAGGGAGCACCTCAGCAGAAGGAGCTTCGACAGCTTTGGGCAACAAATATTACTGATTCTGTTCACCTCCTGGTCAAGAGCATCAAAAATCCCACAGCAAGACAAACTAACAAATAAACCCCCCAACCTTTCACTTGCAGGCACAGCTCTGAAGTCAGGCCTTTGCTCTCAACCGCACTAACAATGAAGGCAGCAAATCATTGCTAAACTCAGTCTTCTTTTGGCTAGATACTATGCTATCTACAGAAACCGTCTTCTTTTTAGACAGCAAGTTAAGCAGGGATGATGTGGATGTCACAGCAAGAATGTACAGCACCAAGTTACTATTTTTACAATTGCTTCAACAACATTTTACACTATCCTCAGCATGGTTTATCTAAGCAATCACCCACAGTCCTATCAGGCTGTACAAAAAGGTGTCCAGACAAAAGACTTATTTCTAAAAGGGAATCAGCTGAGTACTTCAGAGCAGGCTGCCTTGGCTTTTAGGTGGAGTTACAAACTCTCTACAAAAACAGTTTATTTTGAATAGTACTGAAGCTTATTCTATGAAGTCTAAGTCTGAAAAGATATCAAGACATTAGAAAAAAGCACACTCAACATACTACAAAAGACTACATTCAAAGACTACAATAAGATAAATTTATTCCAAATAGTACAAAACTAAGCTGTGCATTAGCCCAAGTGCAGGCTGGTTCACTGTTATGGGTTGGCTCAGCAGATAGCTGAGTTCCACACAGTTATTCACTCACCCTCCCCCCTCCCCAAATGGGACGGGGGAGAGAAGTAGAGAGATATGCAGTAAAACGCGTGGGTTGGGATAAATGCTATTTACTAAAATAGTAAAGAGATCAAAAGAAATAACAGTACATATATATATATATATATAAAGAGGATACGCAGAGCAAGGGCTCACAGCCACTGGTGACCCTTCCTCCCGGCTAGCCCCTTCCGTAACGAACGGAACCCGGAAAAACCACCAACCAATCACATGATGTTATATGGGATGGAATAGCTCCTTGGCCAATTTGGGTCAGCTGCCCTGGTCCTGTCCCCTCCCAGTTCCCAGTTCCTTATGCCCCCCTTAACTATTTCACTGGCAGAGGAATGCGGAAGTGAGTTATGTTCTCGGCTCCGCTCAACACTGCCAGGATGTTATCAGTATCTCGGAGGTACAAGATAAATTCATACTAGACACTACGAGACGTGTAGCTTCTGTTAGAAACTAGGACACTCACATACCTCTATGCCAGAAATTACAATGCCAGGCTGCACAGACAATACAGCAAATTAGCCCCAGAAACTCTGGAAATAACTGTCAGATAACATTACACCCCCCTTTTGAACTGCATGTCTCTGGGGAAAATGCTAAAGAGCCACTAACTTCCAGAAAAAGAAATGATCACTTATTTTTAACCCTCTGAGTTTGATGTATGAGACCCTATTGTCTCTATTGTGAAGACACCACAAAAAGAAAGCAATTTTTTTTCAGATATTTAGGAATGCATGTATGCATTTACAACTATGTATACACAACACAAAGCTAAATGGTCTTCCTAAAAATATAAACTACTCTTCTCCGTTGGACTTTTTTTTTGGAAAGTTTACTTCTTGTTTCCTAGGTAACCCACCACAAGGCAAGACAAATTCTAGCCCTCAAACTGGCCCTACTAATTTAGTATCCAAACAGTAATGCACTATGCAGCTGCTTCCTTTGCAAAAGTATGTCATGTGGCCTGCTAAACATTGCGTGGCAATTGCCTAAGTTAGCCTCAGAATGATCTATTCTCAGTATCAATATGGTTTTAAACTATCATATGCATGTAGGAAGTTATACAGAGCTTTTTGCTCTTCTTTACACTTGCCTCTCTCCCACCCAGTCCTTGACTCACATATGACAATGTCATAGTAATAGCTGAAACTGCATTACAAAGCTTCTAATACCTCAAAATGACTGCACACTCTTCTCTATCTCATAGGGCTTCCTTTTAGGTATCAATTGTAATTAAGAACAAAAGGTAGGCTGGTGAACAAGAATTCCACTTTGAAAAAAAGAAACTGATATTTCTCGATTTTTGCTTTATACTGCAACAAAAGAGAGACTTGGAAAATCTGGGCGAGAAGGAAGAGACGCAAACATGTAGATGGGATTTGGGAATCAGGTTCAAATTTTTACCCTCTCTAATTTGAAATAAGCACCTTCAGCATGGGTTTTTCTACATACTATGGGACCACTCAGTCACAAGACATACTGAGGTCAAGCAGCACTGTCTCCTCTCAGCGTAAATCCTGCCCTTCAAAGATGAGCAACTGTGATCAAACAAATTCAGTGAAATTATCTGTGTGTTTGTGAACATGTGATCATCCACCAACAACAGCCCTTATCCCTAAAAATCAATTTGCCAATTTCTGGCCAGCACTTGCAGAAAAATCTCAAATGTAATTTCTCACTTGCTGCATAAACATCAGCATATTGACATCTGTAAAGTTGACGGTGGAAATTTATCCACTTTGAGAAAAAAAAAAAGTTTTCCAGATAGATAAAGTTGGAAATAATTTTATTCTCCACATGACTTTTTAAGGAAAGGGGAAAAAAGGACTTTTTTTGGTAGTGGAAGATTTTCCAGAACCTACACAGCCTGCAGTGTTCTTTTATAACCTTTAAGCCAAAACATATTCTATGTACAACATGCCTACACAGATGTAAATTATTGTATACAGACTAAAAAGCAGGAACTTCACACAAATCACTTCACTGTATGGCACAGAGTTTCACTTGAGTGCCTGTCTTACTGATTGCAACTGTAGGAGCCAAGCGAAACAGAACTACCCTGAAACAGAACTTCAACTTCCCAGCTGTTTAGTTTGACCACAGGTAAATCCATGCTTTGACATGAATAGTGGTTGTTACGCAAGATGCATTTCTGAATACCATAGTTTCTGAACACCTTATGTCTGCAGTTTAATGCTCCATTACTCAAGGCATCTTCAGAATCTGCAAAGAAACGTTAACAGCAGTAGATTAAATTAAGTTGTTCCGTCAGGAAGAGTTTGACAGCAGTAGAGGTAATGCACTCACAAGTTGCTGATGTTTCCAAGCAGAAGTTCAAGCTCCTTTCATTCCCCTCAAGCTAAAACAGGACACCTGTTTAGTTCCCTGAAACAGCTACAGAATGTGGAATTCTCTTTCCTTTTTTTGAAATTCTACCACCAAAAAGAAAAAAAAAAAAAAAAGGAACAAGTCTTCCATTTCAGCCAGATCCATTCCTATATTTGGCTCAAAACATAACCCCACAAACCATTCTGTCAGTAATAACTGATGTAGCAAGAAGGTTGGGGGCNGGGGGGGGGGGGGGGGGGGGGGGGCAGGCAGCAGGAAAGAAAGGAGTATCAGGAATAATTTAAGCTCTTAGGCTGGCATTGCTGCCAAACAGTTTGGTACCAGCACTGCTGGAGGTGAAAGACTTTAGGTGTTATGTCCCTTTATAAACACTACTAGCTTTTAAAAAGACAACAACAAAGAATCCAAAACAATATAAGTGGAAGACAGTGCACTAGCAGTGACCAAGGAGATGACTTCACTGCCACAGGGTACAGCCCCTGGCTCTCCTGCTCACACAATGCAGGGACCTGCCCTCCTTTGCCACGTCCCTTACACATCCCTTACCCTGGAGTGGAGGGGATGGGGAAAATGACAACAGATGAACCATAAAAGATGAAATGCTCAACAGTAGGCTTATCTACAAGTTCCTCATTAGATTTTGTGCACAGGAGATGTCAAAGATTGAACAGCTCTTTGACAGCTACTGCACACAGAAATTTAATGAGGAACTTGGGGGTAAGACTGTCTTAAGTCATTTTAATATGAATTTTGCTCTATTCCCTGAGTACACAGTTATATGTTCTTCTCCTACATCCTACTCCCAACAGAGAGTGAAAAAAAGTGTAAGGGAGTAAATAGTGTCTCTGAAAATACAATAAGGAATTTAAAGCAAAAGAAATTTTCTGAAATAACTCCTTTGAATTTACATGCTACAGAGTGCAAAGACTAGAGAAAGGGCAGCCATGTAAAACTTCAACACAAGCAAGGAGTCATTCCAAGTTTTGGTGGTTTGTATGAATGGACTTAAAAAACAGAAGTGAGAGGAAGTAGAGAATCATTCATAAAATGGCTTGGGTTGAAAGGGATCTTAAAGATCATCTAGTTCCACCTCCCTGAAGAATTTCAAGACAGTTTCTTTTCAAAGGCTATAAAAATTGGAGACAAGGAGAAAATCCATTTTCTTCTTATCTAACAACAGCACACACTGTGATATTTAAAAGGCAACCCAATAAAAATTCACTATAAGGAAGGAAGGGACAGAAAATATTTTATTGCCCCAAATATTAAGACAGGCTTCAAATTTTAAAGATTTTTGTGTGCATATGTACACATAACCAAAGGCAGGAGACTCACAAAGGCTAGTGAAGTGCATATAAAAAACAAAGCAGTTGCAGTTTAGAAACAGCAACATTGATCTCAATTTTGTTGGAAAAAAACTAATAAACCAGAACTGAAGAAATAGAGTTGTTCTGAATATTTAAAATGTTTAATCTCCCAAGTTCTCATCAGGTTTTTGAGCTACAATAAGTAATAGTAAAAAAGGCAGCTTTAAGTACATATTAAAAATCCTGAAATAATCAGGATCTGCCTTCACTTCACTCATTCTTGTCCCTATGGAATCACCCAGGTTGAACAAGACTCGCCTAATGCAAGTAAAAATAAATCTATCAGAACAAAATTCTGGGGTTCGGATTTTTTTCCTTAACCATGGGAGCAAACATAGGATCCTGATACAATAGTTATAATGCATACTGATCACAGAGCAGAGCAAAAAGAAAGTAGGGCACATAATAAATGCATGTGAAAAGAAGTGTTCATAACTTCAGGAATGCTGGTGGTATAGTTCCCTCCACAAGGGTAACACATGCTCATTACTAGTAATCAAAGTATTTGGCTGCATATGCTCTGACCCTCACCGTGAATTCATGGTTTGCAGAAAAAATTACACCTTATCTCTTGCTGATTCAAGAGGATACAAGGAAGCATCACCTTCTCATGAGCATCCTTTTTTTCGCAACCTCACTCAATATTGTCATCTTCTTACATAAAGAATATATCTAATTATTTCAGCAACAAGATAAAACAAAATTTAGACATAAAAAAAAATTTACTCTGAAGAACAGAACTAATTAAAAATTTAAAATATGATTATGCACACTTACTGAGGCCTGTGTTTACCCATCTATTCTATTATTTAAATCACTGTGCATCTATTGCATAGCTTTCAAGAGTCAAATACTAAATCTAAATAATTACTGTCTATTTCACTGGAAGCAGAGCTTAGAAAGCTTTGTTTGCTTCTGCAGGAACAGGTTTTTACTTTCTCAGTTTTGCTCAGTAAAAATGTTTCATTTATTCAAGCATAAGGAAACAATTATTTGGAGCTAAATTTATACATGCTTTCCTCTCTGACTTTGAATAGTGATTATGAGAGCATAGAAGAATGAGACAACTAGAAAAAAATAAGTGAATGTAGTTTAGTAAAATTTATTTTAAAATAGATCTGCTTTGTTGTTTTTTTTTTAAAAAAAATTTCCACAAAATACATATGCAGTATGCTGCAGTTTATATATAACTTTTTTGTCGCTCCAAATTTCAATTTTAAATAATATTGAAACAAAAGATGATAAAACTTACAAAAAAATTATCTACATAACCATCTAACGTATTTCTAACACGATAAATAAATAATAACAATAAAACAATTTGAATGGATAAAGGCTCTGAAGTGAATCCAGGAATTAATGTAACTTGCAAAAAAATCCTTCCCCCCTCATCCTGTCTTTGACACAATGTCCTGCCCAACCCTATAGGAGTCCAGGCTGTGATGTGGAAGGAGCAGCTATTTAAGACAGTATTGCTGAACACAGCATTGTCACACCACAGGCTGGAATGGAAAACCTTGCATCTCTTTCATCATGAAAGAGATGGGCAAGTTCCTCTTTCCAGACACATTACAGTGCTATTAATTTCTATATACCAACTTTAATAATAACTTTGAATTTTTTTTTAAACACACATCTTAAAAATACTCATTGGTATGTGAGTAAATCATTTGCTCTAACATCTACCCCAATCATCTCTTCTAAAATAGTTTATTTAGAGTGTATTAAAGTATCATGCCAAGAAAGAAGGTAAGGAAATGATGATGCACCAAATTTCTTCATAAATTGAATGACTGCTTTCGAAGTGGGAATGCATAGTGGGGGAAGGTGGGAATCTTTCAATAAAATAAAGCTATCCCTAGTTGTTTTCATTCAAGGATGAATTGAAAGCACAACATTTGGGTCTAAATTCAAAAGGTCATATTTTGTTTTCACTTGACACAGCAATGAAAAAGGCAAAGCACTGATACTTGTGTGGTAAGTGCCTTTCAACATCCAGTATAAGAAAATGCGTTGTTGATAAGGAAAGATCTTCTGAAAGGTAACCTTATTAAAAATGTTTCCTATTTCTAGCTTAGTAGAAACTAGTAACTTTGTATACCCAGTGCTCTATAAATTAAAGAAGGTTAATAAAACATATACGACATAAAATGTAGTGGAAAAGTAAATTAGGTTCAGTGCAATAATTAGGAAGTACCTTAACCATCACCACAACATACAGTTCAATTCATTAAGAGCATTATGTCAGCTCAGACATCTTACTGTCACATGGGCTCCCTATAACACCATTTCAATTGGAAGTACCTTAAGGTCACCTCATTGTCCATTCTTCCTACCCCCACACACTGCAGTGCATATGGTTATCTCAGTGCGCTTCCAACAGACTAAGACAAATTGTGAGCAGCAGTCCTGAGCAAGTGAGACTTTCCAATGTGACAGCACATCTGTCCTTTTATATGGAGTTTATTTACAAGAGTCATCATCAGCAAATGAATGCAAGCTATAGTCCCATATTTCATACAGGACATAACTGTTGATATCCTGGCTTCTGTTGAGGCACTGAACTGTTGATTCTAAACCATTCACGTAAGTTCAAAGATAGCATTCTTTAAAAATACATTAAATCGACAAAACATGTATGTGCCAGGATCTATAACAAGACCCTAAAATGTACTGTAGTCAGAATATTTTCCCTAGCAAGCTATGTAAACAATCCAGATGACCATGTCTGAACAGAGTTGGGCAACAACACCTATTTAAGCACATGTCATCCTCCATTACAAACCACTGAAAAAGCAGCACTATCAATGTATCTGTACTATGAACTAAAAGCACCTCCTTAGCTTGGAAGTTTTTTCTGAAGTCTGAACAGACCTAGGTCAAACTTTAAATGTTTCATTAGTGACACCTTTTGCACTGAACTGTCAATCTTACAGAAAAGCATGGTTTCTTCTCACCTGTTTTGCTTAGAACTGAAAGACATCAAACAGGCAGCAAAGAAGGGTATCACAACAGAAGCTAGTCAACATTCTCTTGGATTTAAACTTATATACCGTTTTCTTGCACAAATAATGCTTTAAATGTGCTTTCACTGGTAAGGTCGGCCCTCCACAGATCCCAAGCCCTATTAATGGGGCTGAAAGTTTGAAGCGCTACCCACAGACAAGGAAGGTAAGAGTTTGGAAGCCCCTAACCCAATGGAGTTATACAAGTCATAAGATCCAGATGGTGTTATCCATTTAAGGGCGTTGAAGGTGCAGGCTTTTGTCATTGCAAGGATGTTTTCAGTCATCTCTGAAAGGTCATGGTGATTGGGAGAGGTTCTCAATGACTGGAAAAAGTAAAAAAAAAAAAAAACTTAAAAAAAAAATCAAACTCATCTTCAGAGAGTATCCACAGAACAAACACACCAGTCAGCCTAACCTCATCACTGGGAGAGTTATGGAAGAAATATGGAAGAAAATGGCTCCTCAATGCCATTCTAAAACACATGAAGGATAAGAAGGTGACTACTAAGAGGTATCATGGATTACCTAGAGCAAACAGCATCTGACCAACATGATTACCTTTACCTTGTGTTACGACATGACTGACTTTAAGGAAGAGACCAGTGGATATTGTTTATATTGCCTTTAGCAAAGCTGTTGACAGTCTCCTACAGTATTCTTATTAGCAAGATATCAGCCGGTAAAGAGGGCAGAATGCTGTCTAGACCAGCAGGCTGAAATAATTTTGCCTCTCAAAGGAAAAACAGTTGGTGACAAGGTAACCTACAGTGATCAATGGCCAACACTTTCATGTTTTTATTAGCAACCTGGATAATGATAAGTTCATGAATGATACCAAATAAGGAGAAATGTTTGATATACTGGGGGACAGTACAGCTATTCAAACAGATCCTAGTTCAGAGATACAGACTGACAGGAATACCACTGAAGTTCAGTGTTGTTGCAGACATGGGGAGCAAGATCATCACAAAGCAGTATTGGCACAGGAGGCTGACTTGGCTAGAGAGCATTACAGTCTGACTGTAAAACCTCTCTATCAAGTGACCCGAAAGAAGAATGATTTCACATGGGGTCCTGAGCAACAACAAGCCTTTGAAAAAATCAAACAGGAGATAGTTCATGCAGTGGCCCAGGGGCCAGACCAGGCAGGACAAGATGGAAAAAATGTGCTGTACGTCGCAGCCAGGGAGAATGGCCCCACCTGGAGCCTCTAGCAGAAAGCACCAGGGGATACTCAAGGTTGACCTCTAGAGTTTTGAGGTCAGTGATAACAGGGATCTGAGGCCCACTACACTCCAACTGAAAAAGAGATACTGGCAGTACATGAAGGGGTTCAAGCTGCTTCAGAAGCAATTGGTACTGAAGTAGTTCCTCTTGGCATCCCGACTGCCTGTGCTGGGCTGGATATTCAAAGGGAGGATCCCCTCCACACATCATGCCACTGAAGCTACATGGAGTAAGTGAGTTGCACTGATCACACAATGGGCTTGAATAGGAAATCCATTGCCCTGGAATCTTGGAAGTGGCCATGGACTGGCCCGAAGGCAAAGATTTCAGAATATCACCAGAGGAGGTGATAATGCGTACTAAAGAGACCCCACTGAAACAGGGCCTCGGCCTCGGTTTAGTTACTTCCCAGTGTATGCCTGCTGAGTTAGATACTAACAGAAACAGTGTATGTATGTGTGCTAAGATGGCTACTAACAGAATGTTTTGCTTCCAATTATTTTTTTGAGATATTAACAACCACAGCAGGGATGCAGTGGGAATGATAAGCAAGACCAGCTTGAGCAAGCCTCCCTGACAAAGGTGGACAACACAAAGAAGCAAGATGTCTAATTCATCTTCAGCTCAAGGCTAACAGATGTTCAAGATGGCTGAGAAGGCAAAAGTTCCAGTCTTAGTACCTATAAACCACTTATAATTAGCATCTACCGACTGAGCATGCGCCAATGTGGAAAGTTAATCCAAAGGACAAGTGAGGAAGGCTATCAGAAGACCACCCAAGGAAGATGACGACCAAAAAGGGACTGTAGTACCAGAAAAGCACACTAGATGGCAGCAGAGACCATGGAATAAGAGACTGACCGCTATAAATCACCATTCAGATTAGGTATAGATATGCTAATTATCTCTAGGAGAAATAACGAATATGTAATATTTGTGAGAATATAATCAGCTCTGAATTCTGTAACGAGAGCAGCACCTATGGTGGAGCTATCCCCAGTGCTGCCCAGCACTAATAAAGGATACCTGTATAACGGTGAGAATTCTTGCTGTTGAGTCAATTTCATTTCACCACTGTATAATAGACTACCAGAGAACGAGAAGAAATATGCCTTGTTCACTGACGGATCCTGTCATATTGTGGGAAAACACTGAAGATGGAAGGCTGCTGCATGGAGCCCTACACAATAAGTTGCAGAAGCGACTGAACAAGGTGAATTGAGCCAATTTGCAGAAGTGAAGGCCCTCCAGCTGGCTTTAGGTATTCCTGAACGAGAGAAGTGGCCAGTGCTCTACCTCTACACTGACTCATGGATGGTGGCAAATGTCCTGTGGGGGTGATTACAGCAATGGAAGCAGAACAACCGGCAGCGAAGAGGCAAACCCATCTGGGCCGCTGCTTTGTGGAAGGATATTGCTGCCCAAGTAGAGAACATGGCTGTAAAAGTACATCATGTAGATGCCACATTCCCAAGAGCCATGCCAGCAAAAAACATCAAAACAACCAGCAGGTGGATCAGGTCACTATGATTGAAGTGGCTCAGGTAGATCTGGATTGTCAACAAAAGGGTGAATTATTTTTAGCTCGGTGGGCCCACAAAAACTCAGGCCATCAAGGAAGAGATGCAACACATAGATAGGCTTGGGATCGAGGGGTGGACTTGACTATGAATCTGAAACATGCACTGCAATTAAGCTAGCCAAATGGATAAAGCCTCTCTGCTATGGAGGGCAATGACTGAAATAGAAATATGTAGAGGCCTGGTAGATTGACTATATTACACTCCCACAAATCCACCCAACAAATACCATGTGCTTACAATGGTGGAGGCAACCACCAGATGGCTAGAAACACATCCTGTGCCCCACAACTTAGCCCAAAACACTATCCTGGGCCTTGAAAATCAAGTTCTGTGGCAACATGGCACTCCAGAAAGGATTCAGTCAGACAGCAGGACTCATTTCCAAAACAACACCATAAACGCCTGGGCCAAAGAGCGTGGCATCAAGTGGGTATATTGTACCCCCATCATGCACCAGCCTCTGGGAAAATCAAACGATACAATGGATTGTTAAAAACTACACTGAGAGCAATGGGTGCTGGGACATTTAAACACTGGGACACACATTTAGCAAAGGCCACCTGTTTAGTCAACTCTTGGGTATCTGCCAATTGAGCTGGCCCTGCCAATCAAACCTTCTACATACTCTAGAAGAGGATAAAGTCCCTGTAGTGCACGTGAAAAACATGCTGTGAAAGACAGTCCAGGTTATTTCTGCCTGGGGCAAAGGCAAGGTCATCCGTGTGAGTGTACCTGGGTGCAGCTGGTGGGTAATGCAGAACTACGGGGACTGGGAGGAGGAGAGTAAGCTGTGTGATGTTAAGCTGCTTGCTGGGTTAAACCACAACAACTATTCAGTGGATAAGGAATTCGTTGGATGGTTGCAGCAAGAGGGTTGTAGTCAACAGCTCTATGTCCCGGCAGAGGTCAGCAACGAGTGGTATTCCCCAGAGATCAGTCCGTCTAGGGACTGGTGCTCTTCAACATCTTCATCAATGGCCTAGACAGTGGGATTGAGTGCACCCTCAGCAAGTTCGCTGAGGGCACCAAGTTCGCTGAGTGGTGCAGTTGATAAAAAGAAAGAAAGCCATCCAAAGGGACCCAGACAAGCTTTAAAAGTGGGCCCACGTGAACCTAATGAGGTTCAACAAGGCCAAGTGCAAGGTGAGGAAGTGTACTCAGGTCAGGAAGGACAACTGTAGCGTGAGCTGCATCAAAAGAGGAGTGGCCAGCAGGGCAAGGGAGGTGATTGTCCCCCTCTGCTCGGCCCCTGTGAAGCCCCGCCTACAGTATTGTGTCTAGGTCTGGCGCCCCAGCATAAGAAAAATGTGGAGCTGTTGGAGCAGCTCCAGAGAAGGGCTGCAAGGATGATCAGAAGGCTGGAGCAACTCTCCTATGAAGAAAGGCTGAGGGAGCTGGACTTGATCAGCCTGGAAAAGAGAAGGCTCTGGGGATACCGTATTGCAGCCTTCCAGTACTTAAAAGGAACTTTTGAACAGGACAGAGACTGACTTTTTACACGGTCAGATAGTGACAGGACAAGGGGGAACAGTTTTAAATTACAGGAGGGATAATTTCTTTTAAATATTAGGAGGAAATTCTTTATTCAGAGAGCGGTGAGGCACTGAAACAGGTTGCCCAGAGAAGCTGTGGATGCCTCATCCCTGGAAGCGTTCAAGGCCAGGCTGCATGGGGCTTTGGGCCTGATCATGTAAGTGGCAACTCTGCCCACCGCAGGGGACATCTTTAAGGACAACCCTTTCAACCCAAGCCAGTCTGTGATTCTATGGAGAACTTGATCACAATGAGGACAGACACCGGCACAAGTGCCAGAGATGTTGTGAAATCTTTATCTTTGGACATACTCAGAAGTCACCTGGACAGGATTCTGAGCAACTTCATCTAATTGGACAGGCTTCAAGTACAGAGCTGTACCAGATAACCACAGACACCCGTTCTAAGTCAAATTATCCTGTGATCCTATTTAAAGAACAAATCTCACTATTCTGATCTAAACGTGATCAAGCGTGTAAAAGCGTGTGACATGCTCAAGATGTAAGCAACTGGAAAAGCTTCTCACATCTATCAACCTGAAGCAGGAGCTTTATTGCACAAGTTCCCTGATCTGCAGAATCAGCAGACAAGTATATTGCATTTGAACATCTAGATGTTTCGTTGCTGTCACTGTGTTTGGCTCTCACCATGAGAAAAATGTTTTTTGGTTTTTTTTTTTAAATCTGTTTATTCACTACTTTTACAGGTAGTGCAACAGGTCTGAAAGCAGAATCTCTTGCACATCCCAGTTTAGTGGCTCTGCTCAAGATATAGAAACTCAAGTGCACCCTCATGTGGTTCAATGTTGCTATGAGCTTTTCTTCCTCCACTTACATGTAACACGAGCAAAATATAGGCTTTATTCACAGGTTTAATTCTCCACCGCAGCACTAACTAGAAGTGGTACTTGTGCCAGAAGCAGTATTTCTGCAGCCATACAGTCTTCTCAACAGAACCCATTCCAGTCATCTTCCTTCGACAAAACTACAGCTGCATGAGACTTCACAGGTACTGCTGGAGGGCCAGACAGAGGTATCAGCAGCCAGATCTGGTAAGACACCAGGAACACTGCACTGAGCCTATCCTCCTGTCATAACTCTTTGCAGTACTGCCCATGCCAAGCTGGAGAGCTCTCTTTACCAGCCCTCTGTTCTCCCAGAGAGAAAAGGACAGTTTTCCCTCAATTCAAGATAAAACTAGAATATTTCCTGGTAGCAGATAAGGATGGTTCTCCCCCACCCTCCCGGCTTTGTTTTTTTTTTTTTTTTTTAAACTAAAAAGCAGCTGAGATAATAACAGCTACACTCCCTTCCATAGCACCTGATGCTGCAGCACATGCTTCATGCTGCGTCACAAAGCTTGGATTGGGAGAGCCCTCAGCAGGACACAGCCCTGTTCAAAGCAGACCTCAGATAGAATTTAAATAGAGCAGACATCTCATTTCACCAAGCAGTACTTAAGACTTTTCAGATCAAGAATGTGTACAGTTATAAACCATAATGTCAGACCAGTTAAACTGCAAGTTACCTTGCACACTACAGTAATAACTATGCAAGATGTTGATGCTCACTCTATGCACCAGGGAAAAATTATCCCTTCAACACTTAAGGCTTTGAAAGTTTCAGTTTAAGAACTGAAAGAAGCTGAACGTAGCAGCTCCAGTTTCTCAAGCCCTTTTGAGGAAAAAAAAAAAAAAAGGGAAGAAATGCAGAAGTACTGTGGAAACATCAACAAAAAAAAGTAGAAAAGAAGAACCTTGAGCTAGCATGCAGTAACAGGCTCTCATGAATCACATACTAATAAATGAGCAAGCAGGATTAAGACCCGAGTCCTTAGCACTTTGAGGTTTTTGGAAAGATCCAGCCCTTCTTCAGACATAAACCACATTCTGTTACCTTAACTTTCTCCAGAAGGAAACTCAAGACAAAGCAGTTGAGAAACAAAAGAACTCTCCTATGTTTGAGAACTGTAACACCGATATTTAACAATCTAGACAAATGGTCTTCCAAGCTTCCATTTGTTTTATCTGCAACATCAACTAGGAAATAATTAAAATACATAATTTTGGTTAAGTAAAAATATCTACAGTTTTCAATGTAAGAATTTATTTATAGCAAGTTCAAAATTGTCACTTCATCCTTAGACTCTCCATTTCTTATTTCTTTTGGATGTCTTCTGAAAAGGATGAAATACTGATGCAGACAAAGAAGCAGGGAACAACTGCTCCCACCACACACAGAACTGCAACCAAACTGCTGATGCAGCTAGACTCCATTTCCCCCAACTCCCACCCCAAAAGACCAAAAATAGCACTTGGAAATGAGACAAAAAAAAAAAAAAAAAAAACAGGGAAATATAAATCCCTTCAACCCAGGATTATTCATCTCTTTGTGCCCACGTGCAGTTATGCATGCATGGAAGCCACAGCAGCCACAAAACAGCAACAACTGTTCTTTTGTTATGTATGTTTTGTTATGTATGAAACTATCTCCCAGTTGTACAGAAAATTCAGTAATTAGAGACCACAGCGTGAAAGACATGCTTGCAATGAGATCAAGGTGCTGCCCACATAAGCAGCAGAGGGAAGCTGTGCCCTCCACTGTCCTCGGCTCTGCTTGGAGTGGCAAGGTCTGGACGGAGAAGCACACTGTTCTGTCCTCATCAAGTATCTACAGATACAGTACAAATGAATCAAATACTCTGAACAGAGGGTGCCAGAGAACTGCTTAAATAAAGTTTACGGCCTTCACAGCACATGTGATATATTAGTTCTTTTCTAGAATATGGCAACTCTTAATTTATCGTAAGCCAACTGATCCTCCGAGTAAAGGTAAGGACAGAAGAAGAGGGGAATGTGTAAGTTATTTACAGGGTTCTCATACTGAGCAGAAACCATGAAGAGTAGCAGATGACTGCACCTACTTAATTAGGCATCTATTTTCTCTCCATTACTATCTAATCCAAGCCATTCTATGATTCTGATATGATTCAAATGCTAATTCTGAAGTTACATGCACAGATATTTTGCATTTTTCACCCAAAGAAAACAGGTAGTTTTTAATATTATAGCAAAAGGTAGATAATCTGTATTTGAGGGGAGTTTTTTTGTTGTTGTTTTTTCCTTTTTTTTTTTTTTTTNTTTTTTTTAACTTAGACATTTTTAGTTATTTTTTGTTTTTCTATTACTGTTGTTTTAAAACTTATTGTTGGATTACTTTTTGATCAGGCCAAAAGCAAGACTCAAGGTTCAGTAGAATCACAGAACCCTTAGAGTTGGAAAGAACCTTTAAAGGTCATCTAGTCCAACTCCCCTGCAGTGTACATGGACATCCACAGCTTGATCAGGTTGCTCAGAGCCTGGTCCAGGCTGACCTTGAATGTCCCCAGGGACGGGGCTTCTACCACATCTCTGGGCAACCTGTTCCAGTGCTTCACTGTGCTTTACTGTAAAAACTTCTTCCTTAAATCCAACCTAGATCTCCTCTCTTTTAGTTTGAAACCATTTCCCCTTGTCCTATCATCACAGACTCTGCTGAAGAGTCTGTCCCCTTCTTTCTTGTAGCCCCCCTTTAGATACTGAAGGGCCACTAGCAGGTCTCCCAGGAGCCTTCTCTTCTCCAGGCTGAACAGCTCCAGCTCTCTCAGCCTGTCCTCATAGGGGAGGTGTTCCGTCCCTTGAATCATCTTAGCGGCCCTCCTCTGGATGCACTCCAACAGGTCCGTGTCTCTCCTGTGCTGAGGACTCCATATCTGGACGCGGTACTCCAGGAGAGGCCTCACCAATGCAGAGCAGAGGGGCAGGACCACCTTCCTTGACCTGTTGGCCACACTTCTTTTGATGCAGCCCAGGATATGGTTGGTTTTCTTTCCGGGTTGCAAGGGCGCATCGTTGGCTCACGTCCAGCTTGCCATCCACCAGTACCGCCAAATCCTTTTCGGGAGAGCTGTGCTCTATCCTTTCATCCAGTTTGTATTGATAATGGGGGTTGCTGCGACCCAGACGCAAGACCTTGCATTTGAATTTGTTGAACCTCATGAGGTTCTCCTGGGCCCACTGCTTAAGCCTGTCTAGGTCTTTCTGGATGACATCCTATCCCTCAGTCACGTCAACTACACCACACAGCTTGGTATCATCCACAAACTTGCTCCATAGCATAGCAAGTTTTAAAACCAGCTTCAGAGAAAAAACAAAAACTTCTGTCATCTACTGGAGGTATCATTCAAAGCGTTTAAATATGTACGTGGAAAATCAAGCAAATTATATTCACTTTATTTTCTGCCACATCAGAAGAACACTTGAAACACCTTCAAATGACATGACACTTTCGGAGCAACATCTTCTAGTGTTTTGTCTCTTCTGTTCCAACAATCTCTAACTCATGTTCTATTGTGTTTTACAGATTAAGACATGAATCCACAAACTAGATGATCTTTAGAGGTCCCTTCCAACTCTAATCATTCAATGATTCTGTGATTTTTTCCTAAAGCACCTCAAGAAGAAAACGTAACATCACATCACATCCTTAACTTTACTCAGGCTCAGCAGTAGCCACCAAATACTAGCGGGCTCTAACTAGAACTGGACACTTGCATTAAAACAAACAAATGAAAAAAAGTATTATTTCTTCAGAACTGAAGATATTTAACACTTCTGAATCCTTCCTTTGCTTAGAAAAACAGGGTAATAATGTTATTTCTCTACGCAGACAGGAAGCCCTACACTCTGGGACCTACCATACTGTACACCGTCTTTGTTTCACTACGGTCAGTGGAAGCACAGCAACTTACCCTCTTCACCTCAACTCCCTCAGTGCTGACTACCAGCAAATCTATTTTCAGAGCCATGCGCCAGATAAAAGCTTTTCAGATAATACATGGAAAAAGCAGTGGCATTAAGTGGCTTGATGGATTACTGGCAATAAGTCACTAAAAGCAACCCCAAGGGAGCAAAGCAAGAGCTCAGTTCTTATTCCAACAAACATCAGACAAATGCCTCAGTACTTGTCTAACAAGTTCACCCAAAATTTGTTGGTAGACTGGTACTTTTTGAGATTAATGCTTCAACAGCTCTACAAGAAGAGTTTTCAGTTATAGCCAGTCTTCAGTTGTAAATATTCAGAATGTTTTCTACATAACAAGAAAATAGAAGTTATACAATGATCTCTGAAGCCTAAACACATACTGAAGATGAAGAACATTTTCAGATCACTGAAACACATTGAAAAGAAAGAAGCTAATTTGCTCTTCTTGAACAGAAGTTTCCTTAAAACTCATTGAAAGGCACTGTGAGAACGTCCAGACACCACATGAAAATACAGCAAATGCTCCTATTACCAAATCTCCCAGAGCTTCCCAGAGCTGTAGAAAACACAGTACCTCAGGACATCGCTCACTCAGTTAAATCCTCTGCCAAACAAAGTGTGACTTATGCTGTGATATAAAGCACTCATTAAACCACCAGGACTACTCCTGCATGCACATTATATACAAACACCTCAAAACATTTCTCAGTTGTTTGCACCAGTAAGAATTATCCCATTAAAATAGCGAACAGATCTGTCAACTCATCTGAGCAGTAGAATCACAGAATATCCTGAGTTGAAAGGGACCCATAAGGATTGAGTCCAACTCCTGGCTCCATGCAGCATCACCCAAAAATCAAATCCTGTGTCTGAGAGCATTGTGCAAACACTTCTTGAACTCTGGCAGCTTGGTAGCAGCAGGCTCCCTGGGGAGCCTGTTCCAGTGCCCGACCACCCTCTGGTGAAGAACGTCTTCTTAATCCCCAGCCTGACTCCCTCCTAACACAGCTTCGTGCCATTCTTTCAGGTCCTATCGCTGAAACCAGAGGGAAGAGATCGTGGTCTGCCCCTCTGCTCTCCTCGTGAGAAAGCTGTAGGTCGCCATGAAGCCTCCCCTCAGTGTCATCTTCTCTGGGCTGAAAAAAACCAAGGGACCTCAGCCGCTTCTCATACATCTTGCCCTCTAGACCCTTCACCATCTTCATAGCCCTACTTCTGGAGGCTTTTAATACTTTAATGTCCTTCTTATATTGCAGACCCAAAACTTCACACAGTGCTCCAGGTGAGGCTGCACCAGTGCACAGCAGAGCTGAACAATCCCTTTTCTTGCTGTGTAGCATATGAGCAATCAAATGCCTTAGATTTAAATCAGACTAAGAGTTATGTGGGTTTTTTCCCCCCTACAGATTTGAACTTCTTAAGCATTTGAACCACCAAGCAATTTTTAAACCAAACAAACAAAAAAAAAAAAGACCCACAGAAATGAGTAAAAGGTCACATTAAGTCACTTATTTCTGTTTAATTTTAACCACTTTAAGCATTCTGAAACAATTCACTCAATCTTATCTGGGAGCACAGGCAGCTGTTTCTAACTCTGCCCCTGTAAATAAAGCATTGCTGAATACTAGTACAAAGACAACAGGAAGATATGCACAAAAAGGCATTGCTGTTTAAAGCTCACATTCCATTGGTTAGTGTTGCAAGCCAGTGAAAATGACTACTGGCTAGGACTAACAGCAAAATAAAAGTTTGACACCAAGTCCAGAAAACATGATTTGAAAACATTCAAGGAAAAGGTGTTTTGCAAAATACTGCTATCAGGCAACCAATACAAAGTAGATTTTGGCACTAAATCTGAAAGGAGAGATCAAGAGAATGAATAAAATCTAAATTAAATTTACTTAATCTTTACAGGGTTGGACTTATGCTTTCAAGAAAGTACTCAGATTGTTATTCTGTATTTCTCAGAGCTAGCTCCAGTTTACTTGTTTGTTGATGAAATACAGTAAGAGAGACTCTCCCTTTGCACCAGGAATACCCTTCTTTATCCTGTATATCTTAATTAATCCCTTACTGAGAATTACAACAGAGCATAACCAGTATCAGATTTTGCATCAGTTCAATTAAAATCGATTTAAAAGCTGACCTTGGGCAACTTCTGCATTGTCAGCTGGTATAACTTCCTTAACATGATACTTCAACTAATCAAAAAAAAAAAAAAAAAAAAAAAAAAAAAAAAAAAAAAAAAAAAAAAAAAAAAAACAACACTTGATCAAAACTACTGTCTTTCCAAGCTATTGAGAGTTGAAAGTGCTACAAGGCTAGTTTGCACCTAATATTTCCTCTTTCTATCGGGAAAATTAAAAGAACATAGATTCCACCTCTGAAACTGAAAATAATTAAAAGTTCTCACCCTGAAGCGTTATTGATTATTAAGAAATTATTTTGAGAAAGGAACAAGCCAGGGGAAGGGGAGGTGGTCATCATCAGGATGCAGGTGTATTGCTGAATGTCACATGTTGTGGGAAATTTCTCATCTAGCATTCTGAACAATACTGAAAGATACTCCTGTATCATAGTTTCCTCTAGAGACAGGGCTGGAAGAGGAGGAATATGACTGAAAACATGGATCCCTGTATCATACAGTATTTCGCTTTTCTAACTTGGGGAAGGAAAAAGAATTGAAACACAACATGGAGTGAATTCATTAATCAGTTTTTAAAGACAGCTGAAATAGAGCTGAAAGCATCTTTTCCTCTATCAAAGTTAGAAGTTAATTAAAACAAAGCCACACACCAGGCTTTAGTATGTCATGAAAACAAAGCAAATACACGCTTTAGAGATGATCATGCAATCATTCCTAATAATTGTTACCAAAAACGTAGCAAAGCATGAAACACATAGTTGAAAAGACAACTTCATGCATAGTGGGTTTGCACAGTACATACCCAGATAGGATCTCTTGGGAGGTGCTTTAATTTCTTCATCCTTACTATCTGTAGCTACATTAAAAAAAAGTTGAAGAAAAAAAAAGGAAAGAAAATAGACTTGCATGATTAAATGATACAGTAGGTCTTTTAGTTAAAGTTTAGTCAGTTAGCATATTTTTACTTATGAAAAAAGCCAAAACATGCCAGAAATTTTCATCTCCATGCTTTCTATAAGGCTCTCACCCAGCAATGTTAAGATAGGGTCGAGCAGCAGGAAGGCCCAAAACAGTCTCAATGCAGAACTCAACAGCAATTCACTTAGGGGGAGAAAATGTAAACTTAAACAGTGAAACAGACAACTTAACTCTCACTTTATATATTGCTCATTATCAGAGAAAAAAACAAGTTGTTACCCCAGCAACACTGAGTATATAAACATGCACATATAATCAGTTAAGACAATTCCCGTTGTATTACTTTCTGCGGCAAACACTACTCTAAAAACTTCAAAAAGCCTCAGCTTAAGTGAATTACATCAGCAAGGATGGAGTAGACTCCATCTACAAACATCCTCCACATCAAAATTTTGTCACTCTCCTTACTCCATCAGAAGAAAACCACCTTTGCACAAGAGTGTTTTCCAGCAATATTATCAGCACGCTTCAAGAGATCAAAGTGCAGATACAAGTTATAAGATACAAGTTATAAAACAGGTTAAGAGAACAAGAAGGAAGACAAAACTGGATCAATGACCACAAAAAAAAAAAAAAAATCACCTTCATATAACACCAGAAGACCACAAGTTCTACTTGAAGACCCTTGGCTGTACAGTAAAAAGAACAGACGCCTAAGAGCCTGTTTTTAACAAAAGCTGTCTGCTTGTTTTCAGCATAGGCGCTCGATATCTGTCAAAATCTTTGGTGTAACTGGAATTGAATCTTCGTTGTAAGAAGGGTGAGGGCTTATTCTGGAGAAGAAAAGGAGGACTCTTGGTTGGGTGCCACTAAAAGCATATGAAGTTTTCATCCTGGCCTGTCAATATTTTCAAGAGTGACCAGATGCTTTTAACAGTCTTTATTTGTGAGCACCCTGTCTCCTGAAAAGGTCTTGGTTCTGGAGTCAACATGAGTGAGACGTGGATTTTGCTTTTCAATGTGTAACTGACTGTAGCACCATCATACCCCAGAAATAATACAGCATTTTGAACAAAACCAAATTTTAACAAAAGAAACCACCACTGAACTCACTTGAGCCTTTCTGTACTAAGTCAACAACACAGCATCAATGTGGCTGCACGGACACAAAACATGAGCAATAAATAAGGACAGGTGTTGTTATCACAACAACGGTGCCTGAAAATCTACATGTAAAATATTCCAGATGGAATTAAAAAAGTGTTAAATAAAAAATGAAAGGTAATGAGGTACTACTCATGCCTATTTACATCAGTTAAGAATTTCTTTGCATTAACAATAGCTTTCTTAGTATCTCATGCAGGAGAGAGAGCTGTCCTACCGTCAATTTTTTTTTGACAAATTTTTGTTGTTCTTGCTGTGGATTGTGGCTTTTTCCAAGCCAAAACAGTTAAAAACAGGCTATACAGACAGATTTAAAAAGTAACAGAACAGTTGCACAATTGAAGAGAATTTGCTCTTCAATCAGTACATGTAGTTGAAGAAGAAATTTATGTATCCTGAACAAAAAGACAGAAGGCAGCAACAGCAGAAGATGGGCTCTGTCACTTTCAACTTGTTCTCCCTTTGCAAGACTAGAAGGGAGTAAAGAGAATCTCATCACTGATAAGTACATAGGTTGCTCTGAAAATAGAGCCTCCTGTTTATTTCCATGGAAACTACGACAGAAACAAAGAGCACAATAATGCTGTTTGATAGAGCAAATTCTCAGCTGCAAAACACTGTTTTTCAACACAGTCACTGCCAGTAGCTATGCATTTTCACCAGTGATGAACAAGAGCCTGCATGACATGCTTGTAAAAATCTGCACAGCAGCCAGAACGTGGCTTGTCTTTCATGTCACTGTTCCCACTGCTGAAACACAGCACCCACCGCCTCACAGTGCTCACATCCATTGTTCGGTCCCTATAGATGTTCAGCAAGTGTCAACAGGCACCATTTTTTCTGCATGGAGGATTTCAATTCCACCCGTTAGCTTCATACACACTTTCATGTCAGATGCCATTTTGTCAGACTGCCTCTCGGCTGCCATATGTCACACAGGAACAAAATGGAACAGAATACTGGCAGGAAGATTCAACCTCTACTGCCATACCACCACCACTTGTCTCTGACACGGTGGGCCAACAGAATAAAATAGGAGGCATTACTTTCGGAACAGCCCACATAACAGAGGAAACAGTAGCTGATGGAAGTTTTCCTCCTAAGATCTTCATGAAGAAGCTACAAGAAATGAACATCACTAGAAAGAGTCCAGGGAGACTCCATTTTTCATGCTATGACAGATCTCCTGTAAATGAATGGCTTTATGTATATTTTCTGAACTGTAACTAACCTGTAGTTTAAACTGGTGACACCATAAAGCTGGCTAAAGAATACAGAATAAGCTTGTCAGGATTAGGAGACACTGCTCCTTAACACTTCAAGACATTTTAAGTAGATTCTTTCTGGACCTCACTGTGAGAATAATGGGGGAAAAAAAAAAAAGGAAAAAGCTAACTCCCACATAAACCAAGAGACATGGATAAACATATACTGATGTGACTACAGAAGAAATACAGCATTTACTAGTAATGAAAGAAAGCACTTAGAACAACTTCACTTTCTAAATATTTTGGTTTATTTCGTAGAAACATTCAGAGGGAGGATAGAAATGAAAGAAGATAAAGACTTGAGTTGAAGACTGGTCGGGAAGAATTATAAACTACATTATCATAAAGAAATTGTGAACCTTACACAATCCTGAGTGGAAGGTGCACAACGTTGACTTCAAACCTAGCTTCTCACTGACCCAGTAAACTATAAGCAAGGAAAGTAAGAACACAGATCTATCAGCTTGTCTAAGTCACCATAAAACTTAATGAGATAAGATTAGGAGTGAGATTAGAAACATAGATCTCACTTCTACCTATATCGGGTTTGAAATACAAATCCATCTTCCTGCCTCACTTGAAAGGAATTTCACATTGTTGAAAGCAGTTAAACGTTTGTTCTAAACCACCATATTATAGTTGGCAGAGGGTCAAAGTCCTCAGGGTGCTCGTTTTGACCAGTCTGATGATGCTCAAGATAAATTTTTCATCACTTAGTAAAACATTTAGTATCAAAATTACATAAAGAAAAGGATTTTAGTTGGTCTCAAGTTTGTGGGAGGACATGAGCATTCCACCAAAAACAAACTATTAAGGTCCACAAGTAAGCGAAAATCAGTCTCGCTAGCTAATTAAACATAAGCTGAGTTTCAGGAAAAAGAATCAAACGACAACACAACCTTGAGGAGTTTCCATTACCTGATAAGGGAAAAATTAATTATCTGTTGGAAGACTATGTCTGTCAGGGAGAGTTGTTTGAAGAGGGCTATATACAAAACAGAATAGCCTCCCTTTTTGTCCAAAGGCTACTGAGGTTTATACGCAAGAGAGCATGTAAAAGGGCAAACAGAGATACCTTTCCGCATGTTCAGGAAACGACAGCATTGAGAGGCAGAAAGCACACACATCCCTCCCAAATGCTCCCTGGATTTTAACTGCTGCTAAGACTGGCTGAAAAGAGTTAAGTCATTCATCCTGCTAGACTAACGCTAGCAGACACAGCAGCTTGTGTTGGAGAGCTTCAATGCAGCCCCTGTTCCACATGAATTCGCTTAGCTGAATAGTTTCACACTACACTCCACAGCAAACAGGGATGGAAGTCATTTCCTCAGCTACTAGATAAACTACTCTACTGCACAGACAGTATCTGTTGCCTTCAAATGTGGATATCTGGAACTGAATCAGACTCTCAATTATTAGGAAGTGAGGGAAGAGAACAGATGGAGAGAATAAATTATACACCCATATTGGCAAAACAACTAACAAAAAGCTAGCATTAATTCTGATCTTATTTGTAATAAGCTGTGATACAAAACATTGAAATTCAAACAAAACTACTGTTTTGTTGTTTATCTTATGTTTGTAAGATCAACATAATTACTGATGTTTCTTATCTGGGGAAAAAAAGAAAAGGTCTTCTCCAGAGCAAGAGTATTTGATTACATAAAGAATAGAATGAGATAAACAACTATATTAAAAAGTGAAAATTCC
The DNA here is from genome assembly GCA_013396635.1 of Penelope pileata. Lineage (NCBI taxonomy): Eukaryota > Metazoa > Chordata > Aves > Galliformes > Cracidae > Penelope > Penelope pileata. The sequence continues at coordinate 372,016 of WBMW01006308.1, forward strand.
CATAAATCTCACACTAAAAATAGCAACAAAAATAGTGTATGAGGGCTGCTCTGAAAGTAACGCCTCCTATTTTATTATGTTGGCCCACAACATCAGAGGCAGATGTTGGTGGTATGGCAGTAGAGGTTGAACCTTCCCACTAATTCCCATTAAATGTTGTTGCTGCACGACAGACAGCAGCAGAGGGGCAGTCTGACAAAACAGCATCTGACATGGAAGTGCATATAAAGCAGAGGTGTCTCATGGAATTCCTACACACAGAGAAAATTGTACCAAACGCTTGCTGAATGTTTATGGAGACTAAGCAATGGATGCGAACACAGTGAGGTGGTAGGTGGTAAATTTCAGCAGGGGCAACAGTGACATGAAAGACAAGCCACGTTCTAGACGGGCATACAGATTTTTACAAGCATGGCATGCAGGCTCTTGTTCACTGCTGGCAAAAATGCATAGCCACTGGTGGTGACTGTTGGAAAACAGTGTTTTGCAGCTGAGAATTTGCTCTATCAAACAGTGTTACTGTGCTCTTTGTATCTGTCATAATTTCCACGGAAATAACTAGGAGGCATTACTTTTGGAGCAACCTACATACAAAAAGACAGTCTTGCATATATGCTACGACAGCACCTTCTGTTCCGAGGGTCAGTAATTAGCAGAAAATAAATTCTGTGCACAGGGAAGCTTTGGTAATTGCCAAATAACATCTTAGGTAACAGTATAGGATCAGGATTTAACCTATGAACTCAGTAGACAATACAGTTAAATAAAGTAATTTCTTATATAGGACAAGATCTTAAAAAATATCCCAGCTAGCATAATGGTATAACCAGTCAGCTCTATATCCTAGGACATTATATGAAATATTAATGAGAGCTCCTATTTCCAGACTGAACCAAGATCCATTTAAAATAAAACTTAAAAGCTTTAAATATTCATCGAGAAAAAAGGGATTTCAAAAAAGAAGTTCAGGTAATGCAACACTGATTCATCAAGAAAGGAGGTTGGGTTACAGTTTGGGCAGAACTTTTTTCCAAAACAGTCCAATATGCTTTCAAAAAGACTCACTCCACAACAGCTAGTTCCTGTCACTAACCTGAAAAAGAGCGGCGTTTTATGTTTAGGTCGTTGGACACACGTACTTCCGTGCACAGTTTCAGCATCAGTAACATAGTAATGATCATGATAATGCTTTGCCACAAAAGAGGGGATTCAAAACGCCTTCCAAACCTAAAAAACAAAACCATGAAAATATATAAAACATCTCAAAGATGACAAGCGCTGCATTCAGGTACTTTGATTCTTTCACCCTAAGCATCTGGCAAAAAAAAAAAAAAAAAAAAACCTTAGGTACCCTTTCCCATAACAGGTGTGAAAGAATGAGGAAGAGAAAGTCGCTAGCTAAATCTACATACACATATAGCTCAGTCACTATTCCCCTGCAGGAGTAATAAAGTTCTCGAATAAAACATCCCCATGGACTCATCCAAGAAACTAAGAAACCAGAATCTTAACCATTTGTTTCTCAAACCAGCAGCAAATCTATTATTTTGAAATAACAAGCAAATGCAACAAGTGGTTGAGGCAGCAGAAAGAGACTGGGGTTACTTGTTCTCTCTCTACATATAGTCCGTAGATATCACAAAAACACCTGTGCAAAACAACAAAAAATTGTGAGAGGTAAGTTACGGTGAGCTCATGGAAACAATTTGGTAGGATTAATATAACATCTATAGAAAAAGACAAAGATAAGCCTTATGTTTGACTGCTTCTAGATATCTGAGTGGAAAGATCAGGTCAGCAGAACATACCAAACAAGTCATCAATTTGTATCGAATTTGGACCAAAGCTGAGGGAACAAAGATCTCAAAGAAACTTGAACTGAACATGCATACTTGCCCTCTCTTCTTCCCCCCCAACCCAAAGTTTAATTTCCATTTGGTCACGAATTATGTATGGTGAGGACTACTGAGCTCTCCTGAACATAATGCAGAAAGGGAAACTTGGATTGTGGCCAGTCTCCATTTTTTCCTGCATGTATTAAACGTGCAAAATAGAATGTAAGATCCTTCCCGCTTTCTATTAGAATTTCAACAGCCTTGAAGTTAATGCAAGGTCAGGTGATGAAGACAAAAGAAGTAACTAACTAGTTATTAGGAGAACTATGTAATTCCATCATTATGCTTCAATATTACTGCAACAATCCTGTTATTCCAGTTCTGGGCACACATGAAACAAAAAAGTGTTGACTGTGCAAAAGAAGCACGAACTAGAACAAACAGGTTACACCCCTTCCTAAGATGTCACTTGCCCAATGCAGGGCTGCCTCAGCTCACAAAGGCAGTTCCTCTTACTGTGAGAGTACAAATTGCCAAGCAACTAAAATTATCAGAGATTTTACTACTCCAGATCAACTTTTCTATCTCTGTGGGAAGTTAAAGATTCCAAGCAAGATAGAAAGCATGCAGGACACCGCATACCAGCACCAGGGCCACAGGAAATAGTCCAAGGTTGCCAGCTGTCTTAAAACACAGCCCTTGCAATCAGAATTTTATCAGCAAGAAGCTCAAGAAAGAAGCTAGTTCACAGTAGAATTTCTTCATACAAGTTCCTGCTTGACATATAAATTCCCAGGATTTTATGAAGCACTCAAAACAAGCTTCTCACTCGGTGATACAAGATCTTATTTTACCTTTACTCTTTGTACAGAAGTGTGGCGCACCTTACACTTGCACTCCGGCATTTAAGAAAAATAGGAAGAATTGTGTAACACTTTTGTTCTTGGTATCTGAGCAAGATGCCACTAGCACGTCACAGGTAATGCCATCTCTCAAAGTTGTAGACACTCTTTAAATCGAGTTTATAGCATCATCTCACCATACCCATATGGAAAAAGCCAGCAATACTCATTTTAGTAACAGAAGTCTTAGCAGTTCCTCCTCTTCTCACTAAGTCCTACAGACACCACTGGCCAATATCTGAAGTCAAAGCAACACCTGACATCAGGACCTGATCCACAAGTGGCATTGTAGCTGTTACAGCAAAGTATAACAAGCCCAATACCTTCCTATAAATCACCTTCAAATGCACACTCGTCTCAGTAAACCTCAGTTAGTAACGGGGAACTTATTCCACAGACTTGAGCACATAGTGTTCCCAATTTTAACATACTTGCATTAACTTTTAGAATCCAGCTGGTTTCAGAAGAACAGGTAGGGAGCAACCTTTGCTCTGAAATAACAAAATCCATAGTTTTCACTTTTTTTCCTGACTGTTAGAACTTGTTTCCAGAGTTTACCTAAAGGCAAAACAATTCTACTGCTTTATGCAAAATCACATAAATGAGAGGTTCTTGCTTTGCTACCTTATTCTAATAATCTTACTAGCGTTCACAGTGGACCAGCAGGGATACCTAATCTTTACAAGCAGAGAAACTAAATATTTTTTCAGTGAACAATGAATTGTCATTACATCATTCTGTCTTTTCATTCAACAGAAATAGAAAGAGCACGGCGTGGTTTCTGCAGGCTCATGCCTACTGTGGAAGCATCTGTACAGCAAGCCAGCAGCACACCTCAGGCTGCAGTCATGCCAGGCACACCTGTACATGTCATTCAGTGAAGTCATTCAGTGTCACTAACAAGCTCCAAAACAACCAGAGCCTAATCACACCTAGTATGTGTCATGGATACCATGATGTAGCTTAAATAAACACAGTAAAAGAAAAAATGTCATATGGTCAATACATCTGCATTCTCTTCCACAGCACTGACATCAAATACAATTTTTCATTACTTACAGAACTCATTCGAATGTATACCTCTTAATTACACGTACTAAAACCCAACTAAAAGTAAGATTTTTTCAGTTCTTCCATACTCTAAGTCTTATTTAACAGCTGCACTCTCCTGGGTTACCCAGGAACTGCCAGCATCTCCATTCAGGTGCAAATCATTTGTATATTTCAACCATCTTCACTGAAACTAAGAAAGAAATTAATTTCCCCCTTCCTGCCAGAGCTCCTCTACCTTCCTTCTGTGCTCTGCTGCTTTTTCCAACACCTGTTCCGTGCAATTCTCTTGCAACTGCTTTCTCCCCAACAGGGCCTTGTTCTAATGTGGCTATGTAATTCCATCAGTATGCTTCAATATTACTGCAACAATCCTGTTATTCCAGTTCTGGGCACACACGAAACAAAACGTTTCCTCAGTTTAACTACTAGTTGTAGTCTCAAAAGAGGGTCCCCAGATTTCTCTGCTCCAGCACAGCACTTACTTGCAACTTCCTGGATTCCTTGTCAACAAAACGCAGCATATACTTAGAGAAGCTTTAAAAGACAGGGAACCAACAGTAGCCTGCTACGCGTCAGTTTGTTGCACGCTACAAAGCGGTATGTTTAAGTCAAAAATCTTCTTAGAATAATAGTTCTAAGTTGCAGCCATTTCTCAGTCTTTTACATCTGTGGTTTCTAAAATACATTCCCACTGCTGTATTATCTCTGTTATTAGAAGCAATAAGGAATATAAGAAATTAATAAAGTTTATTCATGGAAATCAGGCCCTAATAGCTTCCTTTGTTCAGCAGCACAGTACCTAAATATGGAAATAAGCATACCCTTAAATACTGAAGAGTACACTGAAAACAAGAACAATGTGCTGCAAAAACAGAGCCGATCATTTGCCTGCTTATCAAAAATGAGTATTTTCATCTGTAGCTGCGTACAGAGCTCCGGAAGTGAAACTCCTCTGAAGCCAGTTGGCATCTCAGGAAAATGCAAGCACATCTGGCAAGCGTCCCAATTACGTTAATACCAACTAGATGCTAACTAAGCGTGCAGGACTGGGGCCTTCAGTCACAGAACAGAGCTAGAAGTGCAAGGGAAACATACAGCTTTTTTTTTTCCTCCTGCTGTGCTTAAACTTAAAACAAGCTTTTTATTTACCAAAATTCAAAAAGCTGCATTTGGAAGACCAGAGCACTGATAACCAGGTCTGGCAAGGGTAACAAGCAGTGCTCCCATGCCCAGTGCCTCTTAATCTGTGCAGACCCACCCATTCAGGCCCGGGAGTATTTTGATCTTCAAGAGTGAGGAAGAAGCACACAGAACGCTTACAGAAATAACGTCGTTTAACTAAACGGCGGCAGGTAAGAGCCCTCAGAGGCGAGCAACGCAACGAACAGAGCCGACTCACCAGAAAAGGATCCGCAGGATATTCGCGACCAGCAGCACCAGGCACACGTAGGTGGAGAAGCCCTCAGCGTTCTGCGTTCGCCTGATGTCGCGGTACTGGGGCACATAGGGCATTACGCCGCCGAACACCATGGCCCCCGCCGCGCCCCACGACACCAGCTGCCGCATCGGGCCCAGCAGCCACTCCACGCCGGCCGCCTCCATGCCGGGCGGCGGCAGGAAGGCAGACTGCCGCTGCCCGCCTCCTCGGCTCCTTCAGGCGGGCTGCGGCTCCGCGGCCGTACCCTGCCCCAGCCGACCGGCACCTGCGGACAGGTGGGACGCGTCAGGGACCGCCCGCGCCCTTCGGCCAACGCCAGAACCCCGCCGCCCGGGGCTCCTCCGCACCCTCCCGTCCGCGCGGCACCCGGGGCGTGAAAAGGGAAGTGGAGAGGAACCGGGAGGAAGGAGAGCGGCGGCAGCGAGGACGGCCGAAGGGGCTGGGGAGGAGCCGCAGGAGTGGCCACAGGTCCGCCACATGAACCCTTCCGCCGCCGGCAGGCCCAGCCCAGCCCCCAGGAAAGGTCTCTCCCACGCAAACCAACCGCCCCCACCCGCCCGCGCCCAAC
>WBMW01006308.1:378072-416615 GCA_013396635.1 Penelope pileata
GGGGGGGTTCGGTCTCGGCCGTGATTTTTTTTTCCTTAAGAGGAGCTCTGAAAGTGGCACTGCAGTGGCTGTAAAAATTGCTGCCTCTCCTCGCCTCCGCTCTGTGCAACTATGTACAGCTTTCCTTACGAGAGCGGTTCGTTCCCCCCACGGTGGCGATGAAGAACGAAAGCTTCTCTGAGGAGCCCCTGCCGCATTACTTGTACTGAAGCACAGAGGTCCAAACGAGCTTCGGGTCAGCTTAGCCTGAACTGGGAAGCCAGCTTTTTTTGAGAAAGCCTTGAGAAACGTCTTGACAAAATACATGTTTTGAAGTAACAGTTGCCTATATGGAAGGATTTGCTTTGTACATAGGTCTTGTGAATTAGCAGAGCCAGAAGAGGCATTTCCTGCAATTGGATCTTCACAGCCATATTCCCAGCAGAAGGATGCTAGCGCCTGCTGGGACATAGGAATCAACCACCATGTTCAACCAGGTTCAAGACTGAAGCCTTAGCTACTTCTTTACAGTTTGTGGGGGTTTTTTTGTTTGTTTGTTTTTGTTGTGGGTTGTTGGTAGGAGTGTTTCTTTTTTTGAGGAGGTGATTTAAAAAATACATTCGTTGTGTACTTCATAAAACAAGTAAATGGGTCTTAAGTACCTTAAAATGGCTCATTCCTACCAGACTGTATTATCACTAAGTCCTCTTTGAGGACTTGATTTTCCAAGGCAACCCTGTCACAGCTGGTGGCAGAAGCTACCTCCTGGCCTGATCAAGGCACAGGTGAGCCCATTTTTGCAACTGATAGACAGAATCAGGCTAATGGGAGAGGCTGTTCTATTGCATGTATTCACCACTTTTTCCTTTCTCCTGCACTGCTCTTTGTAAGCTGCCCAAAATCTCCATGGAGCAGTGAGTACAGATCTGGGTGCAGCACCCACTGGCATGCAGTGGAGCTCCTCCTGCGTTTTAAAGGCAGAGCTCCAAAAGCTGCGCCTTGGGTCCCAGTCCATCTTTCACCCTGGACAGTGGTGGCTCTGCTGGCCTGCACTGCCATGTCACTCAGCTGCACGATCACCTCAGCCTGCTCATGGTGGTAGGGCAGCCTGTGGGCAAGAGAAGAGAGCAGGAGGGGTAGGGACATGACAACACCTGTTCTGCATGAGTAACGATTAAGCCCTGCACAAAAATCTAGGTAGACAAGCACAAATGCTGCAGGTTGAACTTTCCTGAAACGTCAAGGACCTGTAGTTAGAGGTCCAATGTGAGTAATACAGCACTCATCCCAGAACAAACTGGGCATCCTCACAAGCCCTCTGTGCCAAAATCAGGGGCTGCTGTGCAAGCAGCCCTTGACTCCAGCGTGATCTGAACACACAACCTTCTGTAGAGTCAGACACACTGCCATTGACGCTACGTGGCACATGTAACCTTCATCTGCGCATGTAGAGCCTCTGGCCTCCCAGCTCCTCTGGACCTTAGCTGACTTTGGCCTGGCCTGTCAGCAGTGCGCACCCACAGGCCTCCTGCTGGCTCATTGATTCAAACCTCATACTGTCAGAGTATATCATTTATTCTGTCCTGATATTCCTTAACGTTGCCCAATATTTGCCCAAATCCACCCATGTTAAACTCAAGGTGAATTTAAGCTGTCTTTTCGCAGAACATTCCAATTGTCTTGCCTGAAATAAACTGCCAGGAAGGTATTTAGGTCTAAGTACAAACATAGCTACAGTTTGCTCACAGGAAACTTCACCTATGGTTCTTTACAGCTTCTGGAAAAACAAAATGTGTCTTCACACAAACCATTCTCCCCTTTGCCCAGCTTCCAGCCTCTTCAGCACAGGCCTTTTCATCAAATTTTGCAGAGAAATGCTCTTTCTGTCACACCCACCACACACATCACATTTAATCTCTGCATGTAAAGTACACATTCTATGATGGCCACAAGGCACCTGAACTAGACCGGGCCAACATCTCCATGTCACAAAGACAGCCTCCCCTCACTGACATGGTAGGACACAGGCAGAGCCTGGCCTGTCACACGTGGCATCTTCTTCCATTTGGCACTCGTGGTACCCAGGGGTAAGAAGCAAAACTACAGGCTGATTTGAACGCAACCTTCTGATAAGGTGTCAAAAGTGTCCCTGGTGGACCACAGGGCCAGAGGAACAAGCACTGCTCCCTCTTCCTGCTGATTTGTCCTCCATTCCTCTCCTGCAGCCACTTGAGACAGTAACTGCACAACAAATGCTTCCACCATCAATGTCCAAGGACAGTAGGAACAAGGTTGGAGCAGAAAACAGCCAGTGGAATAGCATTTTTTACCAGCCACGCCTGGGAAGCATAGCTAGATATTTATGAATTACCTCAATAATTCAGTGAACTAAGCAGGTGATTTAATGCAGCTATGAACTACACAAAATGCTTTGCACAGCCAAAGGATTCCACCCCTCCAGTTTCCGCAGTTGAAGCATGGAAATGTGGGCTTTCTGCTACACCTCCAAGTGCACATTTATTCCCATTGCAATCTGATGACCTACCAAAGCTAGATATTTTTTCTGCACATTGTGTCCTGTCCTTCAACACATTAACTGCACACTGTGATATAAGAGACTTAACAGACAGGGAAAGACCAAGCACAGCATTCTTCAAACAGCCAACTCTACAATTTGGTAGCAGAAATAACACATCTGTGATGCAAAACCTAGATTGTACCTAGCCCATTTCTCTTCAGAATGACTTTAACAATTATTCAAGCCTGTGCCATCCCCATAATAAAACAGCAGCTCCACCCAAAAGATGCAGCATGATTTGCATACTGCCTTCTGATCCATGGCGTTACAAGCTGCTGCCACACTGCAGTGTCCCATGAATCCTTGCCTTCCTGTCTCTTTCCAAGACTAGATTTCCTCCTTTCTTTCTTACCAAACACAAAATGTTAGAGTTCTTTTTACTTTGTGGTTGTTGGTGAGAAGTTCTGTCACCACCACCACTCTGAAGTGGCTCTGACAAGCTCTGAGTACATGACCGGAGGATTCCTGACCCCTGTTATGTAAAATCTCATTTGTCAGCAAAGAAGAGATAGGAGGGACTGTACATAACATTCGAACAGCAAGAATAATGCTTTTCTCCAAGACAATTCCGTTATCTCTCCACACTGCAAGCTCCTACAGCATGATAATTTATTGTAATGGTGTTGAACTTGGAGGATACAACTATAAATGTTTAAACATTTTTACTATTATAAATGTTTATACTTTTACTCCCTATCCTGCTATGCTGATATCTCTTTCCGGCACGAAAGGGAACTAGAATTTCCCCAGGAAAGACCAAGAAACATGCTCTGGATATCATTTTAGCATAAAGGCACAATTTGAAAAATTCACAGTACAGGCCTACAATTCTGAAATAGGATACAAGCAGATGGTTCCCCAGCCTCTAGGTCACCCCATTTGTTATTTTTACTTTATGCACTCCATATCAAGAACAGGACATTTTTAAGTTGGAAGAGACTACATTTTTAAGTTGAAAGAGACTGAAGTCTTAAGTGTGGGGGTTTTTTTGTTTGTTTTTGTTGTTGTTTTCCTGAAAGAAAGTAGCATAGAATATATTTTGGAATGCAAACTGAATTTATATTATCAAATCTTTTTAATTCCTCTCTCTAGCCCCCTCAAGATCCAGTTTTGTATTCACTACCAACATGAAATTCCCTTTTAATAAATCAAGTATTCTCTACTTATTGCGGTAAATACTCTTATAAATACCAGAAGCAGTGGTTGCTTATGAGCTCTCATCTAAACCTATGCCTCATAAACCAACAAAAAATAAAAACATTTTTGTTCAAGTTCCCTTCGCCCACAGGTGTGCAGCCTTTTGGCTTGCCTGGGCCACACTGAGTGAAGAGGAATCATCTCGGGCTGCATATAAAATATATAATATAGTTAATGTACATAACTAACAAAACTTTTAATATATTTCTATTAAAACGTTAACAAAAGAGAGCAACAAAACATAAAGCTAGTGGGACATCTGACCTTGTTTTTGCAAAACTAATGCATCAATCTGGTTTGATGAAAGTGGCTGCAACTCCTAGTGAATTCTCAAGGTGTTCATCAGAGAATTTTGAGGAAATTTTACTCTTCCTGTGCTTCATCCTTGAAAGCACTTGTTCACAAACGTACGTACTGCCAAAAAGTGATTACATGAGTACGGGGTGATTGTGAAGCGAGGGATATTTTTCTCTGGTAATGTCACCAAAATTGGGAAATGAACTTTCTAACACCAATTTGGTAATTAGAAAGCAGACATTATTTCTACATCGGGAGTACCGCGTGTTACAGCACTGACAGATACTCAGCCTACCCTACAGAACACACTCCCTTATATACCTACAAAAATATGCATAAACACTACATTTCCCAGAATTCTGTACATATGCAAGACTATTCCAGGAACCAATGAATATATGCTAATGTCCTCCCACGCTTGTGCTGAAGTTGTGTGGGGCAGCTCTGGGGGTCCCTTGGTGGTTGTAGGGAATCTTCATTACGATCATCTTCATCACCGTGTCATTGTCATTGGCACTATCTGCTGCCTCCCCCCCCTTCGGTCACCACAAATCAGTCTTTGTTTCTCCGCACATAACACTGGCAAGATCAGCACTTCACACAACTTCAACAACTTCATTGTCTTCAGTAACCTTCTGTTACTGTAACAGATACAGTGACACTAGAAAGATGCTGGAGTTTTCTAGGGGATGTGCCCACACCACATGGAGAAGATACCTTTTCTACTAAATAGGCTTTGGTTCATACAGTGTATCAACACTCCCAACCTGCCTGGCAAGCATGGAGAGCTAGTTGGATTCTCACCTGGCTAAAGTGTTGTGCTGCAGAGATTTAGTGCAATTCTCACTAGCTTGTTGGTTATAGGCTGCTTGCTCCTCCACATTTCCAGCTGTTTCTTTACATCTGCAAGCTCTTAAACACAAATAGGATGCTATGGCTTTATTCAAGATATCTAGACCCAAGGAGCCAAAACATTTTCAGCTCCCACAAGGGGAAAATGCAACTGCATAGGAGTGAAGCTTATATAACTGTTCTGGCAGGAGCAATACTGTTGTTATCAGGAGTAAAAACACGAAAATAATACAGTTCTATCTACTCCTAAGGGAAAGGAGATCTAATAGCAACTATTAAATAGGTAAGAAATAGCAATTATTTGTTATTATTTATGCAACAGAATGAAAAAAACTATGTGGATGTCTATATACAAATGCAAAGCATATCAACATACACATTATTCAAATTGTTTTTATCTGAAAGTGTTCTAGAGCAGAGACATTGCTAGATTACTCACTCTGAAAAACTTGATTTCTTTTTTCTGTAACACGAAAGGCAAGGAGGAGAATCTGCAAGAGTGGGAAGAAAGGATGTAGAGAGGAGATGTTACTGTGAGAAGCAGGAAGTAATGGGAAGATTTGCTTTGATGCTAGGATCTCTCCACAGAGGTTACCACCCCTTCCTAAATTAAGTAGGGGAAAGTCAAGAGGGAAAATAATTACGTTTATTAAGAAAGATACTAAATGGTAAACTTACAAGAAATAACCTTTCCAGCATTTGAGGTTACTAGCTCAGCAGAGGAACTTATTATAGACGAAAGCAGTGTTACATATTTGGCATATCTATGAAGTGATGGACTAAGGAAAGCTATTGTCCAACAGCAATATTCTCCTAACTGTATAGGCACTGTAAATTGAAAACCTCCTCGTTTGCATCAGGCAACAGTTACAGCACCGGGACACAGAGTACACAGAAACCTTTGAAGTAGATGTACCAGGAGCTTCGGATGCTGCAAAGCTGAAAACCGTGGATAACCTACATGTTAGCAGGCCTGCTAAGAGGCAGTGCACCATTATTGTTGATACTTTTGGTCTTATCTGCCTAGAAGTTCTGGTGCGATGCATTTCCACAAGCAGCGATATTTGTACCACAATGTACTATGAAACTAATTACAAGAGAAAAAAGGAAACTCAAAAACCAACCAACCAACCATCTGGTTGACAGACATTTTTCCCCATTTAAATTATCACTTCAGTCCTGCACAATTCTAAGACCTTTCAAGATCAAATTTCAACATCCTTATTATTTCCCTGCAGATTATGTATTTGGAAACAAACAAATAAGCTAGGCAGATGATATTTAATAATTCTATAACCAGAAATAGTTATTTATCACAGAATCATAGAATGGTTCAGGTTGGAAGGGACCTTAGAGATCATCTTGTTCCAACCCCCCTGCCATGGGCAAGGACACCTCCCACTAGACCAGGTTGCCCAAAGCCCCATCCAGCCTGGCTTTGAACACTTCCAGGGAGGGGGCATCCACAACTTCTCTGGGCAACCTGTTCCAGTGTCTCACCACCCTCACAGGGAAGAATTTCCTCCTTATATCTAGTCTAAATCTACCCTCTTCCAGTTTATAACCATTACCCCTTGTCCTGTCATTACCTGTCCTTGTAAAAAGCCCCTCCCCAGCTTTCCTGTAGGCCCCCTTCAGGTCCTGGAAGGCTGCTATCAGGTCCCCCCGCAGCCTTCTCTTCTCCAGACTGAACNCTTGTATGAGCATATGAACATTTACGAGACTGTCTTTTCAACTTTTGCTATACTTTTCAAGATTCACTGCAAAGGAACATCTGCAGAACTACCAGCTGCATCTCCAGTACCTTACAAATAAGCCAACAGGAAATGTAGCTACTGCTACCTTTCTCACCAAGCATTCCCCTGACTGTCCTCCCTAAGCCCCTGAGTGCAATCCCAAGTCCAGACACATGAGAGGATGGCCTGGAAGCCAGACGAGGAGGACAGTAATTCCGCTCTCACTTCGGAGCAGTAATGCCAGTAACTTGGCAGGGGAAAAGGGACCAAACTGCCACCTCCTTTCCCACAGCCGGCATGCTCACGCGGATTCCTCCCGCGTTTCCGTCTCTCCTTACAGCAGCCTCCCGGCGCGAGCGGGTACGGCTGCGAGGTAGCTGCGTGCCCGCGGGGAGCCGGCCGGCACCGCGGTACCGCCTTCGTTCCGGCGCCGCTGACGCGCCCCAAACGCCAGAGCTCTTCCTCCTTCCTCTGGTGCCGAACCCCACGGCCCCATGCCTAAGGCCGAAGCGCTTTCGCGGCAGAGCCCGTTCGAGTTTGCGTCCCGCTGAGGAGGGCGGCCTCTCTCTCCGCCTCCCAGACGGCCCAGGCGCTGCCCTAGAGGGCCCACCTGCGCGGGGAGGCGATGGCGGCCGGCAAGCCGTCGGGCGCGGACAGTCTCTCACAGCTGGTGAGCTCGGGGCTCTCTCTGACCAAATGGGAGCTCGGGGGCTCCGTGGTCGCTGGCAGCACCCTCGGCTCGGGGCGCTCCTCGCTGCGTCGGGCCGGGCTCCCCCGGGCAGGCCTCAGCGGGTCCCCTCGCGTACAGCGGAGGGACTGCCCTCCAGGTACAGGACGGAAAGCCCTCGGGGAGCGCAGCTTCCCTCGGGGATCCGGGGAGGTAGGGGGTGCGCGGCCCCCCCGGGAGGGCGAGGAGCGTCCCGGCTGTCCTAGTGGCTCTGCGTCTCGGCAGAAGGCTGCTGATACCTGTTTTCTCTCTATTTTTTTTCTTTTTCTAGGCGGAAAATCTGCTGTATCAGCTGCAGGAGAATTTTCAAACCCTGATGGAAACGATAACGCTGAGAAATATCCTTTTTTTCTTTCTTTCTTTCTTTCTTTCCTTTTTTTTTTTTTTTAAATCTAGGTTATTACTTCTGTGACAGAAGTTTGATACCTCCAAGAGCCACAGTTCCCCCACTGGGGTAGGTTTGCTTTTCCACTGTCGGCTACCAATAGAGGCAAAGAGGTTTTTTGCTTTTTAAAAAGATGTGTGTTATTGTGGGGCTTTCTGTTTTTTGTCTTTTTTTTTTTTTTCCTAATCATCAAATTAAGATACGAGTGATGTCGTTAAACACATATGATATAAAGACAGCTGGACTAGTCCTCAAGTCTATTTATTTTTTCTTTTACTGATAAGGAAATCTTAAAAAAGATTTTACCAAAAACACAATGGTCTCTGTATAGCAGTTCTTGCTTTCAAGTAAAGTAAGCAATAAATTATGTATAACCATTCTGAAGGTACATTTAAAAAGGAAGCATCTTCAAAAGTGCCACTTAAATTAGCATATCCCTGCATGTTAGTGGATTAGAAACAACTCCGTAAGGCTCCTGAGTATGGGCAGGGGAGCCTACATAAGAAAGTCAGGCTTGAAGGATCTTTTCTCATCAGATGTGGTTAACAGGAGCTCTCTCTCCTTTCTGAAACTGCAGAATTACTACATTCTACGTTTTTTTTTTTTTCTGACACACACTTTAAAGAAGTTGCTTCTTAGTGTAAGAACAACCCTAAGAAATTCATGTTTAGCAGCAGTTACATTCTGATTATGTATGTTGACCGTATAGTATTACCTAAAATAATTCCTTGGGCAGGAAACAATATTTTACATGAAAAATAGGCATGGGCAGGTAGGAAACCATTTGAAAATATTTAGAACTTGGATGCTTCTCTGTTGCAAGAGAAATTAGGATTGTCTCGTTATAACACAATCTTGTGCTACAACTGCAAGCTTCATCTTGCATTAGTGTTGAACATGATTAAGTAAGAGGCTGAGGTATGCGGAAGAAAGCTTTGCAGTTTTCTCACAGAAGAAAGAACCCTATACAGTTACAGTATTCTTATGAAAGTTCTCTTTAACTTCTTACTGGAAGAGATGGGTGAGTGCATCAGCAACCTTGAGAAGCGTGTTGGTGACCTAATGACAGAGGCTGGGATAGAGAACACCAATGATGAACTGAGAGTAAAAAAACCCTTCAGTTTTCCTGTATTTTGTATGTTTCCACTTAGTTTTGAAGTGTATCTCTTATGACACAACGTTCAGCAGGTGCTTGTGTTTCCTTCTGCCTGTTGTTGCAAGCTTTCCTAATTTAAACTGGCTGAGATTTCTTGCTCAGCGAAAGACAGGAATGTCTGTAAATATGTTGAAATAATTCAGGTGTCTATTCATTCTGCCCTTTTCTTGAGGATAAGCTATGCAATTATTTTTACAAATATAGAAAATCAGTCTCTTGAAAGTATACTTAACCGTATAGAGATCTTACTATTTTATGCTGAATCACATTTATGAATAATTAAACCACTAACCTCACTAACTCAATGCTTCTTTGCAGCACTGAAACAAGGATGTGAGCAAGAAAGATAAAGGGAGAACAGCACTGCACTGAATCTGGGAATGTGTAATTGCTTACAGTCAGTGTCACTAGTCACAAAAAGTGGCAGTGAAAACAAACATGCCTGCATCATGCCGTGATAGGATCTCCATTTTTCTTTAAATTACTGTCCCAGGAAAGGAGTAGAAAGCTAGGTTTATTCATCCAAGTGAGACACTATTTTCTGTAATTGGGAATAAACCAACATTTTCAGGGAAGGCAAAAAAATGCAAATTATGGGCAGAAAACTATCATATATAGTAGTGAGCTTACCCAGTCACAAATGTTTTCAATGTAGAATGTGTATTTCATTTAATATTTATATTATTAAAATTTACATCATGTTTCTTTGTTGCCTTTTTATGTGTCCTCAGAATAACAAGATCCTTCTATGGCAATACTTTTCTAGTTGTATGTGCCATTTTGATGCTTATTTAAATTTTTCACATTAGAAAATTCACTTATCCTTCTTGACAATATACCATACTGAATTTATTTGATGTTATTACAAAGATGCCCTTGCAAAGCTTTTATTAATAGATTCAATGAACATAAAACATTGCTAAAAGAGATTGTAATACTTCCATAGAATACAGCTATTCAAGTGGTAATAGAATCTCAGAATGGCTTGGGTTTGAAGGGACCTCTAAATACCATTTAATTCCAATCCCCTGCTGTGGGCAGGGACACTTCCCATCACATTAGGTTGGCCAAAGCTGCGCCCAACCTGGCCTTTGGTACTTTCAGGGATGGGGCATCCACAGTTTCTCTGGGCAACCTGCACCAGTACCTCACCACCCTCTTAGTAAAGATTTTCTTCCTAATATCTGATCAAAATCTACCCTCTTCTAGTTTAAAGTTATTGCCCATTGTCCTATCACCACATTTCCTGATAAAGTCTCACCCCAGCTTTCTTGTAGGTGCTCTTTAGATACTGGAAGGTTACTCTTAAGTCTCTGCGGAGCCTTCTTCAGGCTGAACAAGCCCAGCTCCTCCAGCCTATCTTTGTAGGAAATGTGCTCCAGACCTCTGATCATCCTTGTGGCCTCTTTTGAACTCACTCCAATACCTCCATGTCTTTCTTGTGCTGGGGTCCCAGGCCTGGGGCCTCACAAGGGCAGAGTAGAGGGGACAGTCAGTCTCCCTTGCCCTGCTGGCCACCCCTCTTGATGCAGCCCAGGATGCAGTTGGCCTTCTGGGTTGAAAATGCACATTGCTAGGTCACATCAAGCTTTTAATCCACCAACAGCCCCAAGTTCTTCTCCACAGGGCTGCCCTCAATCCCATCATCATCAAACTGGCGAGGCCAGTCAGCCTCACCTCTGTCCCTGGAAAGGTGATTGGTGTTGCCCTGACCCAGGTGCATTAAACTCATTAAGATTTGAGAAGTCTGGCTGAGAAATTTATCCTAACCAAAAGAACATTCCTTTCAACTAAAAGCTTTGTTTTTATACACCAAAAAACTGGCACTTCTGGCAGGGAATATTTTGTTGGAAACTAAGTGGGAACTTCTTACAACAAATGCAGAAGTTGAAGCACTACCAGCTAAATAGAACACCTCAGCTAACAAGGGATATGTTTTTTGAAACTGGTAGTTAATGCTTAGTGTCTGCTACAGATTAAAACTATCTTTTGATATGGATGAAGTAATCAATGCTTTAAGCAGTGTAGATTTTTAGGCAATATCAAACTCGGAGTAGAAGTTGGCATGTTAGAGGACAGGCTGCTTTTCCAAGAAACAGGTCAACAGGAAGCTTATAAAATTCAAAGGCAAGTAGAAACATCCTAATAGTACTGCATGGAGCCATCTCAGTTCTGAGGGTTTATGAGCCATCCAAAGGTGGCTGTGCTGCTGTAAGTTGTTTGGTTTGGAGGTGTCAGACCCAAATTTGTTCTGTATGTGCTCTGCTTTAGCAACTCAGTACCCATGATTATCTAGCTCCAAGTTACAATGGCTGCTCCGAAAGCAATGCCTCCTATTTTTTACTACAGTGGCCCACAACGCCAGAGGTGGATGGTGGTGGTATGGTAGTACAGATTGAACATTCCCACTAATATTCCATTACATTTTGTGGTCATGCAACAGATGGCAGCAGAGGGTTAATCTGGCAAAATGGCATCTGACATGAAAGCGCATACGAAGCAAAGGTGTGTCATTGAATTCCTCCATGCAGAAAAAATGGCACCCATTGACATTCATCAACACTTGCTGCACAGTGACACAGTGGGTGGTGTGTTTCAGCAGTGGCAACAGCAAAGCGAAAGACAAACTACATTCTGGATGACCATGCACAGCTGTCAGACCATGAAATGAAGAATGTCTCAATCAGCTCATCTGCAGAAATGAACAGACTGCGACCAGGGAACTGTACAGAGCTGAATATCAGTGTCAATGCATGGGAAACAACAGTGGCAGGATTGGAATATCACAGAGTTTGTACCAGGCAGGTCCTATGAATGCTCACACAGGAACAGAACATGATATGCAAGCTTGTCAGGACCTACTGAACCAATACAAGGCTGAAAGTGACAGTTTCCTGGATCACATCATTACTGGTGACGAGATGCAGTGTCACCACTATGAGCCAGAGTCAGGACGGCAGTCCATGGAGTGACAACATGTGAATTCCCCATTGAAGAAAGCAGTTTTATCCTTTCTTCAAGCATCGACTATGCAGCCAGCTCCAGAACTGCCATTACCCTTTGAAATTTCACAATCTGCTACAAAGTATTTCAAACTGAAAAATCACCATGAAAAAGAAATTCCACCATCACTCAGTTATGTTGACTGGGGGGTGGGGTGTGTCATTGAAGATGTTTTCATTTAGTTTTGTTAAATATTAATAAATGAGCCTTAAATTTGTTTATTACTGGATACAGAAGACCAAGACACTATGCAAGAAATCCTGAAAAAAGTGATAACCCTTTCTCTTCAAGGCTATCATTTTGTATCCAATTACATTTGTTTTCATTCTCCATCTTAAAGAAAATTAAGGCAAGTAAGTAGAACCTCCTTTATTCTTTATTTAAAAAAAAGTTACACTGTAGTTTTCCCAGATATATTGTTTTCCCATAACAAAAGTAAACAAAGACAGCTGAAATGTTTTTCTACAAAAAGGCTTTTTGCGTAAAAAATACATCATACCAAAAGGACAACACAGAGTGAAGTCTTAAAGAACAACAACAGCAAAAAAAATCCTCTACAGGGTTACTGCAGTCAGACAGTACTAGGCTTTGTGTCCTTTCCTCTTCCAAACAAGATTCAGAGATTTTAAATAACCGAAAATATGCTCAACGTTGAAGGATTTTTTTTTATTTATTTTTTAATATACATATGTACACACATACAGAAGAATAGATTTAAGTGGATGGAGAGTTAAAAACAAGGCAGCCTCAAAGAAATGTCAGTATCTGTATTTAGTAGAATAATCTTTTGGTGATACCACCAAACCTCGACCTTTGCGGGCTCCTCTATAAACAGTTTCTATAATGTCAATCATCTCTTGCTTATCTTCCATTGCCCAGTTGATCTTGTTGTTGTTACCTGTACCTAAATCAATCATGATGTGCTTGTTCCTTTAAAGGGAAAAAAGAAACCAAACAAGTTAATAGCAGCATACTTCAGAAGAAACTTGATCTCCCACCCCCTACACCCCAATGCTTTGTAGGTTTCAAAGGAAGCCTCAAAGACGAGTGAATGCTTTGTCGCCCTCCACTTGACATTTTACTGCCTATTCCTAAAGCCAGAACAAAGGCTGCAAACATGCTTCCACATCAAGATTGCTACTCAGTGCAATTATTCTTCAGCATAATCCTTATTATTTGCACTTCTTTCCCAAAACCATCTAATATGAGAATTCCACATTTGTCAGCAGTACATTTGATCTCAAAGTAGATGTCACAGCTTCAAAAAACTTAACACTTTTTATATACCTTTAGGGCAAGTTTGAAAAGTCTGACTGCTTTATTAGTGCTGCATTCTATACACAGATTTTCAATTTACAACTTAAACCAGTAGATAACATTTTTCACTATCACTAAGTTGTGCTTTATTATCAAAACAGTGTTACTACACTGTTAGAAAACCAAGTAATTTTCCTATTCAATCATAGAATATCAGAATGGCTTGGGGTTGGAAGGGACCTTAAAGATCATCCAGTTCCAACCCCCTCCCCTCCACCATGGGAAAGGCTGTCAATCACTAGATTAGGCTGCCCAAAGCCCTATCCAACCTGGCCTTAAATGCTTCCAGGGATGGGACATCCACGGCTTCTCTGGGCAACTAGCATCTCACCACTCTGAGTAAAGAATTTCCTCCTGTAGGGAAATGGTTGATCCACAGCATGAACTGATGATTAAGCACATGGTGGACAGGCAGGGCTTACCCCCGGGAATACTGATAGATCACCTGCACCTGAGACCAGAAGGGTTGCCCCAGGCTTAGATAAGGGCCAGCCAGGCAAAGCAGAAGTAGCCTGAGAGAGAGAAGATGAGAAAGCTGAGTGTTCAGGAGCTGAGGAAGCATAAAATGACGTGGAGCAGAGCCCCTAGCTCCAGATGAAACAAACAGCCTAGTCAGATGAAGAAATGGTGTAGTCATAAGAGTCGGGGACTTTTTCCATTACACCTCTTAACATCTCATCTAAATCTACTCTCTTTAGTTCTCTTTTAGTTTTTACCTCTTACCCTATCACTACACTCTCTAGTAAGAGTCTACTCTTGTCTAGAACAATGAAAATATAAGCACCAGTATGCTAATATGGATTTAGAAATCATCTGTAGTTTTACTGAGACAGTGTACTAAAACACATTCAGTTGAGTTATATTCTAGAACCATCACGTACCTGAAGAAAAACATGACTGTACAGGGATCATACAACTCATACATCTTATTGAAGTCTGGTACTTCAGTGATATCCACAAGATAAATAACAGCAAAGTTTTTTACCTAAAGAAAATATGAAATACAAAAGCAATATATATTACCAAGCCTTCGGTTAATTGCATTAGTGATTAAAAGACACAGGCTTTCATAATTACATTTATTTTTACAAAATATTAAGTCATTAAATCACAGTAAACAGTCTTGCCATTCTTTTCAAATACACCAGGACCAATTATAAAGAAAACATCTTTAAATACAGTCAATGTTAATTTCACATCCAGTATCAAATGGTAAGAGACTATGCTAAATCAATATCCAGAGAAACAAGCTCCCTCTGTACACAGCTGAGACCTCACAATGATATGCACAGCTCTAAAGGAGTAACTGCTTTGTGCAAACCAGCTGACACATTTTTCCTCTGTTGTCAGCTGTTTACACACTTGAGAAAGTTAACAATCTGAAATACCCTGGTGCCTACCTCCAAGCTCTTTTTCTCCTCTAAACTATCTAATTTATTTAATGAGGCCTGTTAAATAAAAGTAGAACTGGTAATTTAGTACTAACAATGGATACATTTTTGAGAGTTGTAAAGCTGAAAACAGGAGACAAAAATTTTAATTGTTAATGAAAAACCCAGATGAGAAGCTATTCTCTGGGCGGTTTTCCAGAGTTGCTATTCAGATGCACAAGAATCTTCCCGCTTTAATTTCATAGTTAACGTCTTAATTCTCGAAAGAAAACAATGTCATTTTTGTTTCCTACACAGAGGATGTCTGACCTTAAGTGGACTAAAAAGGAGCTTTCATTTCTAAACTTAGCTTCTAAACATATGAAGGTACAGTAGGAATTGATATACACATGAATTAAAATATATGACTGTAGGCACCAAAATTACACAAACCTTTAAAGCATGGGTGTCCAACCTTTTGGCTTGCCTGGGCCACATTGAGTGAAGAGAAACCATCTTGGGCCGCATATAAAATATGTAATATAGTTAATGAATATAACTAAACATATTTTTTTCTATATTTTTATTAAAACACTAAAAAAAGAGAGCAATGAAAACACAAAACTAATGGGATATTTGACCTTGTTTATGTGAAACTAATGCATCAATGTCTGGTCTGATGGAAGTGGTTGCAATTCTTAGTGAGTTCTCAAGGTGTTAATCAGAGACTTTTGATTAAATCTTACTACTCTTGTACTTCATCCTTGAAAAAAGTTGTTCACAAATGCACATACTGCCAAAGAGCAACAATGTGAATAAGGCGTGATTGTGACATGAGGGATATGCTTTTCTGGTAAGATAGGTCTTGTAGAAGTCCAGTAGAGAAACACGAGCAAATTTTAATTGAGTTGAATATCTGCCTGCAACTCCATACATTTCATTTGAAAATTTGCAGGTAATGCATTTTTGTTGACTGAAAATTGAGTTAAATATATACCAAAAAATTGATTATTTTTTTTGGCAATGTTGAAACCAGTTCTCAAATTCCTTTACCAAAATGGAAAGCAAGGCTGCATATATCTCACTATTCACAGGACTGTGTTTAGCCAACGTGTCAAAATGCATGAAATTATTTGCCATAGCTGGAGTTAACATTGCACTGCACCCTCCCCGTGTCCTGGCTTCAGCTCAGATGCTGCTAGCTGCTGAGTGATGGGTGCGCTCCCAAGGCCAGGCCGGGCTGCTCATCAGTGAAGAGCCGTCGCCACAACAACACGGCAGCAGCAGGCATACCTCAGTACCAGCTGTACTGGGCTGCGGGTTGGACATGCCTGTCTTGAAGTTTAAGGTATATAAATTAAATACCCATGCACTGTGCCATGGATACACCTTGCCTCCATCCTTACACACAAATACAATTGCCATCCCTCCCATTTGACTGTGCACACTCTGAAGTAACAAAGTGGTCTAAGATCTGTGACAAGCTTACTGCTTTGAAGTCCTTTTTACTTGCTCACTTTCCTATCAAACATCCAGCAATGCTACATTAAGTGTAACTTCTGGTTGATGTAAGGACGTTTTATTTTAGGCCACAAAACAGGACCAGACTGTACTAGAAAAATACTATACATAGTGTATCCTGTAATTACACCACCACCTAGCAGGCACCTCAATTGAGAAAGTATGAAGATGTTCATTTATTAAGAAAACAGAAGCATTTGTTTTCTTAATAATTTGTTTTCATTAGCTACTTCCTGAAAAAAATACTTCACTGGATATACCTCTTTTCAAACAGGACCATTTTCTCAACAACTGAACATAAAAAAACATTTTCCACAGAAAAACAAGACATTAACTTCTGAGTGTATTTATTCCTAGTATCTTTTATCTGTCTTTTGACTCAAAATTTTGTCTGACTAGGCCACCTGTAGCTGCTGTCCATTGGGGATAGAAAGCCCAACATGGAAAGCAACATGGACACAACATTTTTTATCAAAACTTATTTTCATAGATAGGGCTTAAATTCTGGCATTTTCTTTCCCCTTAAAGTAGTTTCTAATATTAGTCTACGTTATTCAACAAGTATCCACAAAAGTACGATACTGCCTCATCACAGTTACAGGCCAGTGTTTTAATACTTTATAGAACCTTATCTGTTTTTGTGGACTATCTGTTCAATCTTTAAAGGAAATGGATCAAGGCTATAAAGCAGAGGAATATTTAGGACCCTTAACATCAGACATACTTAATACACATTCTGTAGATCTTGTGTCACACTTCGCTGGACACACACAAAAGATCATGCTTAGCTGGTAAACAGGAAACAGAAGAAAAATCATGTGCCAGATAAATCTCATTTCTCCCTCCTGATATTATTATGAATATAATTCTAATGAATTCTAACAAATTTACTTCAATATCGGATTGCCACAGCAACATAACCTATGAGTTAGGAAGAACGGCAAAGATCACATGAAGTTTCTTCACATTTCTGGTGGAGGTAAAACTATTTTTTTCTTAGGATTTCAACTTTTGCGAAGAAGTCAGTCTCACAACACTAGTTTATGGTCTAAAGCACACAGCAAACATCCAAGGAAATCTGAGATGAACTAAGATTACATCTTCTCATCTTCCTAACAATTTCCTAGACAATGTGTTTGCTTTTTTATTGTTGTTGTTGTTTTTTTAATGTTTAGATGTCCTATGGATAAGGAAGTTGCAGGAGAAAAACAGAGGGACTAAGAATAAATTTTGCATCAATTCAAGTTGAAGAAGCCTAGCAGACTTGCATTATTTAATTGAAAAGCTGCCAACACAGTGAAGTAGGAACTTGAATCATATATCATAGAATGGTTTGGGTTGGAAGGGACCTCTGAGACCATCTTGTTCCAACTCCCCTGTGATGGGCAAGGACACCTGCCACTAGACCAGGTTGCTCAAAGCCCCTCCAGCCTGG
The DNA here is from genome assembly GCA_013396635.1 of Penelope pileata. Lineage (NCBI taxonomy): Eukaryota > Metazoa > Chordata > Aves > Galliformes > Cracidae > Penelope > Penelope pileata. The sequence goes on from WBMW01006308.1 coordinate 395,626, forward strand.
CCTTGAAAACTTTCGGGGAGGGGGGATCCACAAGGACTGTTGTCAATATTTTACATTTTTTCAGTCCAATTATGCTGTAAGTTTGGAGTTAAATTTACATGGGAGAAAAGAAAAGCATACTGCTAAATGCAATGCTTACAGCTAACAATTCTGGAAACTATAGGCATAAGTAAAGGGATTAACTTTGCTCAACTTTAAATAAAAATACCAGTAACTATAATGCCAATGTGCTGCTTTTTTGTTTGTTTGTTTGTTTTTAAATAGTTTCTTCCCTTTCCACCCCTCCCTTCCCCTTTTTTTCCTCCCGCTTTTCCTGTAACCTCAATAGAAAGGCAGAGGCACAACTAATGTTTGAGCAAAAGCCACAGTTACTCACACAACACTGAAACAATCCCCCCTAAGCCAGCAATCTCCCAAAGGAGCCTATTCATTGACATGACTCGGTTTCAAAATCACAGAATATATGTACCTGCTCCAAAAGTAATGCTTCCTATTCATTTCCATGGAAAACACAACAGATACAAAGAGCACACTAACATTGTTTGATAGAGCAAATTCTTAGCTACAAAACACTATTGTTCAACACAGTCACCACCATTAGCCAATTTGCATGGATGAGCTGACGGAGAAGCTCATCATTTCGTGGTGTGACAACTGTGCACAGCCACCTAGAACATTGCTCGTCTTTCACATCACTGTTGCCACTACTGAAATGCACCACCCACCCTCTCACTCTGCTAATACGCACTGTTTGGTCTCCAGAAACATTCAGCAAGTGTCCACGGACGTCAATGGCAGCAATTTTTTTGACATGGAAGAATTTAAATAGACACTTCTGCTTTATATGCAATTCCATGTCAGATGTCATTTTGTCAGACTGCCTCTCTGCTGCCATCTGTCACATAGAATTTAATGGAATTAAATTAAATTAGCAGGAAGTTTCAACCTCCACTGCCATACCACCATCTGCCTCTGACATCATGTATCAACATAATTAAAATAGGATGCATTACTTTTTGAGCAACCCTATGAGAGTTATATGTATTATAGATGTATTATTTTAAAGAAAAGGTAATACAGAAATTTGGAAGCCAAAGTACATCATTTCAAGGTGTAAGGGGAACACCAGGTCATGGCCTGAATCTGTGATTGAGCACCTGGTGAAGGGCAGCGGCTGGCCTGGGGAGCACATGCAAATTGTTTTCACCTGTACCCCCCCCCCCACATGACTGGAAGGGGGGGACCCAGGGGGGGGCTGCCCTGGGCTCATTTTAGGGCCATCCACTGAAGGGGGTGGGTCTCTTGTGGAAACTGGCTGCACTTTGGGGAAATATTGTTGTCTTGGTGGGGGATCACTGTTATGTGAGTTGAAACTTCTATAAAACTTATGTTACTCTTGTTTATGACCATTAAATCCTCAAATACTTTACCTGGGATCACCAAAAACCTATCTGAAGCAATCTCACTGCTTCGTTTGCAAGACACAAGGGACTGACTTTCATAACCTCCTTTTAAAGGAAAAAAAGAAGTAAACTTAGGTCATCCAGGGGAATTTTGCAAAACTCAATTCTTACATTTTTGCTTTGGCTGGGTTTCAACTAAACGTTTAACATCTTACAGTTATTTGTTCTAAAACTCAGTGAAACCCTGCTTCTTTTTCCATGTGTAGTACTGCAAAAATTTAGGTTAATTGTAAGTGGCATACATTTCAGGGAAAATAATCTACTTTGTATTTTCATACGGTGTGTCAGTTTCTTTTTCTTCTCCAAAAAATTCAAACAGATAAAAAAAGAGGAAAATAACAATAGAAAAGCCCACTTGATTTCACATTTGTAAGTAGAGACAGTATTGCTACTACCCAGAATGTAAAACATGACTATATTTTCTTCAAGTGTAGCAGGTAATTTCAGCATCTTAACATTCTGTATTATTCTGCAGTATAAACACCTGTACAATTGAACTTTTACTCACTCTTTAAAACAGCAGAGATCCGAATATGGCTTGTAAGCAAGAAGATGAGGAAAGATCTCTCCCTTTAACCTGCCAACTCTGCAGAGGGAGATTTTTAAATAACAAGTTACATTGTTTTTTCTTCCCCCAATCACCCCTAACTGCCAAAATGTCTGCTAAATTGCCAAAAGTAAATACTAGAAGTATTCTGAGCAGTGAGACTCCCACCACATTAAACACACAAGGACTACATAAAATCATGTCACACCTTCTTGCTGTATTCTATTATGTCTTAATATTTAACTGTAGGCACAGACCTTAATTGTCAGGACTTTAGAGACAGAAGTACATTTATTTAAAAGCACCATTTAAAGAGAAGGGAGCATACCGCAAGATCGTTGTATCGTGTTCTGCAGTATGCACAATTTGACGTGAAGATGGCTGACTGCTTTTCCCACTCAAGTTTAAATGTTACTATTTCCAGTTCAGCTTTTTGTCTTCCTTTTCTGTATGGTTCAGTTAGAGAAGAGCTGTCCATCTTCTATGTACATCACTTAAATACACAATCAGCTATAATTTCCCTAGTAATATATGTAAACACAGTCTGATTTTTCTTTAATATCTATCTTTCTTCAGTCAGTGAATGACTTTGTGGTACTTAGCTATATGCTGGGTCAAACCACAACCGCAGATATTCAGTTTCCATCTGGAAACAGCTCCAGAATTTGGCTTCTAGAGTTCAGCCCATGCAACTCGAGAGCGTAATCTGTTTCCAGACAGAATATTGCTGATATATTAATCAACACCATCCTGAAGATTTCAGGATCTTACCATTTTTAAGCCTGAAAACAAACTTTACTTTTTAAGTTGTTCAAATGGAAATCTGAAGCTGCTATCAAGCATTTGGTCAACGCTCTTAAAAATATGAATTGATTTTTGGAGGGTCTTGTGCAGAGCCAGGAGTTGGACTCAGTGATCCTTGTGTGTCTCCTCTAACTTAAGATATGCTGTGATTCTATGTATTTTGACTGCAAAGCAGGAGTGTTGCATTACCTACTCATGGCAGCCCTACTCTCAAGCACTTGCCTCTGTCTGAATGCTGACGTTCATTAAACGATGAATTATTAACAGCCAGCAATTCTGAGTTCAGAACTTGTACCATTTTTCACCACATTAAACACCACAAACGTCAGGGTAGTCAACGGCTTTGGGAGATGCTTGTGAAAGCACACCAAGCAGCTGTATCGCAAGCTGCCAATACAGGGTTACAAAAGCCAGGTTACAGCCCGTTTCAGACCCCGCAGGGGCCGTCTGAGACGGTGTGTACAGAAAGCGTCCCCCCGGCGGCACAGCTCCGGGTTACCTTCTCAGCAATGCTGTACAAGACTTCGTCCATTTTCATGCACGTCGGATCCCAGTCGTGCCCAAAGCGAATGACCACCACTCGGTCCTCCTCCGACAGGATGGCCTGGTCTACTTGCCAGCCGTTGTGCAGGTGCGGCAGCATGTACGACATTCTGGCGGGCGGCAGCGGCGGCCTGCGGGCCGATAGGGAATGGTCGGGAGCTGAGAGTCCGGCCTCTCCTCACACGGCAGCCCCAGGCCGCGTCACCCCCTGCCTCTGCGCACGCCGTGGCCTCCCTCTCGTCCTCCCGTCGGCGGGAACAGGCAGCGCAGCTACAGGCTGAGCTACAACGGAAGTGACGAAACTAGTCAGCGCTGCCGCACTTCCGCTGGGGCGACGTGAGGCGTGGCTTCCCTCAAGGGGCGGGGCACGCGACGCCGCGGGGACGGGGAAGGCGGATTGTGTCGTTGTAAGTGGGAAGCGTAGGAGGCGGCAGAGCTTGGGCTGTACCAAGTCGATAGCGGTTGGGAAGAAGGGAGGTGTTGGTGTCTGAGCCCTCTGTCTCAGGGCTGGGGCTAGGCTGCTGCTCTCAGGGCGAGGAGAGACGTTGCCCACCTGCCCGGGAGCCGGCCCCAATGAGGAGGCCTGGCCTGGGGCCTGACTCCGGAGCGCTGACCAAGGGGACAGCGACATGGTGTCCGGCTGGGGGAGAGGGCTGTGCTACCCATCTGCCCACCAGGCCAGCACATTGCCCGCCTCAGGGCAGCATGGAGCTAGGCCGCTGGTTAAGCCAGCTCAGTCGAGGTTCTGGGTGGCACAGAGAAGATAAAGTGGAGGTTGCCTCAGCGTTCTCCAGGCCTATGCTACTGTCACTCTCTGACATTGAAAACTCCATGCCTCCATTGGATTTGGTCAAAGAGGCACAGGAGCTGCACATAATCCCTGATGATGGACAGTTTTCTCTATTCATTAACCCATGGTAATAAACAGCTTAATGATTAGTGCTAGTTGTGCCTTGGATGCTCCATGAAAATATTTTAACCTGCTGCAGTACAGCTGCATATTCATCTTCTGTGTTTCCTTCCAATATCTCTTGCACCCCAAACTAATCTTTGGAAGCTGCTACTGCTAATGTCCATACTTCAATACCTTATCCCCCATCACTTCTCACAACCAAAAGGACAGTACCTGAACACCTGGGGTAGATATTTCTGATGAAATTATCAGTAGCAAAAACAGGACACTTCCATTGCTAGTGTTGGGTTTGAGAATTGAGCTGACTGTTGAGGTAGGGGCACCCCAGGCTAATCCTTTTGTTTCTTGAAAGTCACGTGTGTACACTGCATACTCTTTGAAAATATTAGTTTACAACAGACAGGGAAAAAAACATTTTATCAGCACAGTCCATTCAAAACTGAACAAGTGCTTTGGAGAATAATCCTAGAAGGGTTGATAGAGTTTGTACCAAGTTACTTTGCCACAGAATTGCTCAACTTTCCAAAAAATTGTACCAAAGCCCTTGTTCTACAGTATCTCATGGGATGTCCTCTCTAGAATACTCAATTTCAGGAAAGTGAAAGGAGAGGAAGTTAGACTCATTTAAGATAAAGGCACTCTTGCTTCATATGACCCTGCAGAAGTGATCTTCCATCAATGTGCATGCCAGGCTGTGTCAGAGTTCTGTGCCACTTGCCATGGTTTTTGCTGGAAGTGTTCAGAGACTTTAACAGACATTTGTCCTCCAAAGAAAAGCATCAGCAAGAGTTAAGCAAGTGCATGCAGCAGTGGGTGGCTGAAATTTCAGTGGGAGAATGTGCTGACGTTGGCAGCTGAGCCACATACAGGCCAAGGACAGGTGGCTTATTGATCTTGGTATGGAGGTTGCAGTAGGGAATAGAGAGCGCGTGCTAGAAACAGCAGGAAGATGCATGCTGCTGATTCTTCCAAGAGTGGTGAGATCTGATGGTAAAGAGACGTTGTAAGGAAAGAACCAGTCCAGATTCATGCTTTGGTTGTTACCAAGGCAATTAGTTTTCTCCTGTAGATAAGTAAGTGGGAGGAGTTTATTTTGGGTAACATACGTTATTGACTTCAATTTAAAACAGAGACAGGAAAGAATATGGAGGTTTATTTTGCTATGATTTGACTAAGTCCAAAGTAATACAGCAGTGCCAGTCAACGGATCTGAAAGTAAGTAGCGGGTCAAGCTCAACAAAAGAAGTAAGTCTAGCTTAGGAAAACAGTGACACTGAAGTTAATACCTGCAAGCAGTTCTGTTTATTTGCGTATTTGTCTCAACCTGAGTCATATATTCAATGTCTTCGATGTTAGGACCAGAACTTGATATCAGTACACATACATTATTATATCAGTGTGTTGTATGTGGTTATAGATATATAAATACATGCAAACAGATAATTTTATGTAAACAGAAAATTAGGAGAGACAGTTTTAAAAATAAAGCAAGAGTCAGCAATACTGCAGATGATACTAGTCCCAAGTCAAAATTGTCATATCCTTTACAGGTGATAAATTTAGCACGTTGGACAAGGCATCCAACATCTCAATAATTATGCTCAGGACCGAAGCATTCAATTTGTTAAAATCTATTCATTTGATGGCTGGCTGGACAAATTTGGCTTTTAAACGTATTCATCCAGCTATTGCTTCTCATGGGCATCACTGTGACAGGAGAAATATGTCTTTCAGACAGAGGTACAAGACAGGCACAAGTAGTGCTGGAGTAAGAGCACTAAGTGTTCCTCAAGCCAAGGTGAGTATCTGGAGAGCCCCCTTCCCTCTGCAAGCTTCCCTTAACTGTATTTATGCTGTTCCTATCACTACCATTTTTTAAGATTGTATTTGGTACTTGCCGCAGTCCGGTTCTTGAAAGGGCTGTTACATGTTCCTGTGCACATCAAATGTGGATGAAATTGTGATTTACTCAGCATGTCCACAGTATGAAACTATTTGAGAGCATCTTGTAGGACTTGAACTGGATTTTAATCCAAGAAGGTGAATATTGATGGTGTTATAGCCCAGTCCAGCACTTAATGAAGATACTGAAACATTTTCTAATGTAAGACAACACTAGTACCAAATGACTGTGAATTTATTCTGTATTATTAAAATGAATATTGAGTTCCATTCTTTTTCTGTTTTACAGGTGTGAATTTAAATGATTACTACAACATCACTGTTTTAAGGATGTTCTTCTAAACAAAATAAACAAATAGTGTATTTGTACTATTCCCCTACTGCAGGTAATGGCAGAAAAAGAGTTGCCAGGTCTTTTGATTATGGATATTGGAGGAACTCATGGTGTGCAAGAAAGCGTTGTAGCACTTTTGAAGAAACACTTTCATATTATCACCATGAAAAAATTTCTTGAAAACAAAGAAGAAGCGGGCAGAAAAATCCAATCCATTTTTGTGTCTGAGCTCAGACCAACTATTGACCAGGAGCTTCTAGAAAGCCTGCCTAATTTAAAAGTGATTGGAAACTCTGGGGTTGGAGTGGATCACTTAAACTTGAAAATGATTTCTGACTTTGGAGTAAAAGTGACCAATACCCCACACGCCGTTAGTGATTCAACAGCAGACATGGGAATGGCCTTAATGCTGGCCTCTGCCAGAAGACTGCTGGAAGGTAATGTTTTAAATCTTCTTGGATCTCATCTGTTTTTTTTTTTGGCATATCTCATTTTCCTGTGTTACTGATGATTTGTCAGAATTAATATTTGGGATGCTTTTCCAAGAAAAAAACATTCTGAGCACTCTTTTTTCAGAGGCCTCTGCTTTTCTCAAGTCCCACTTTTTTTCAAGGCAGTAGTAACAAGAATAAGACCTTTGTCTAAATTATGCACTTTGAAGTCATGTATGACACCCTGTTTGGAATAATGTCTGGGGCTTAATTCTATATGGGGCGCTCATTGAGGGTGTTGTCTATAGCTGCAAAATCTGAATACAAAATGCATCCAAATCAAATATCACCGTTTTTCTGTTTGCCTTTGGCACAAATATTAGGAAATACAGAAAGGTACGCAGTGTTTAAAGATGGCCATGTCTCTATCTCTAGAGCATGAATTAGTATATAGGGCTGCTCCAACAGCAGTGCTTCCTATTTTATTATGGTGGTCCACAACATCAGAGGCAGATGTTGTTGGTCTGGCAGTAGAGGCTAAACCTTTCCACCAGTATTCCGTTACATTTTATTGCCGTGCAACAGATGGCAGCAGATGAGCAGTCTGACAAAATGGCATCTGTCGTGGAAGTGCATATGAAGCAAAGGTGTGGAATTGAAATCCTCCATGCAGAAAAAATGCCACCCCATGACACTTGCTGAACATTCATGGAGACCAAATAGGGGATGTGAGCACAGTGGGTGATGCATTTCAGCAGTGATGACAATGACATGAAAGACGAGCCATTTTCCGGATGGCCACGCAGATATTTACAAAGGTGGCATGCAGGCTGTTGTTCATTGCTGGTAAAATTGCATAGCTGATGGCGGTGACTGTGTTGAACAATACTGTTTTGTAGCTGAGAATTTGCTTTATCAGACAGTGTTATTGTTCTCTTTGTATCTGTTGTAGTTTCTATGGAAATAAATTGCAGGCACTACTTTCAGAGCGACCTATGTAGCTTTTCATTTTTTTTTCCTGCTTCTGTGAAGAGTTTTTCAAAACTGGTGGACTTTATTTCCAGAGTAGCACCAGAACTTTTAGTGAAATAGCTGATAACCCTTTTGATAAAGTTATTCCAGACTGTACCGCCAACAGTGTGCTTAAAGTAGATCTTTCCCCACGTGCCCTTGCTATGCAATGCCTTTCAGGGGAAGAAAGGTGTCAGTAGAGAGGAGAGAGTGAGAGACAATGGAGTCAAGAGATTGCCTCTGTGTGGAGGGGCTCAGAATTTCTTACTACTGCTGCATACTGAGCATGAAGTAGCTCTTCATTTCCCTTGGTATTTTTCCAGTATTGCATCTTGCTGTACTTCAAGTCCAATGTATAAAGGTTCATAGAGATCGCTGGCTGAGCTGGAATCTGCAGCGTACCTTCAGTGCCACTCAAGCAGTAGGACTAGATTAAGTTGTGATCCAGGAGATGGTGAGATTTACCCATGCTAAAAAAAAAAGTGAAGGCAAAGGGGTGGTAAATGCCATAGAAGCTGTTTTTGAACTTCAAAGAAAATACTGCAGTCACAAAAGAGTTATTTCCCTGAGGAGGTCATTCCTCTCAGCAGACTACCACCTTCAAGAACCTCTTCTGTATTACCGATTCTTCTACTTCTCATGTCCCTAAACCTCGCATCTCTGAACCTCTAGGTGGGAACTGGAGGAGTAAATCCCCCCCCCGCTGTAAGAGCAGAGGAAGTCCAAGACTGCCTCATGAGACTGAATGTGTACAAGTCTATAGGGCCGGATGACATGCTTCCCAGGGTCCTGAAGGAGTTGGCTGATGTGGTTGCCAAGCCACTCTTCATCATGTTTGAAAAGTCATGGCTGTCAGGCAAAGTCACCAGTGACTGGAAAAAAGGAAACGTCACTCCTGTTTACAAGAAAGAGAGGAAGGAGGACCCAGGGAACTACAGGCTGGTGAGCCTCACCTCTGTGCCTGGGAAGATCATGGAACAGATGCTCCTAGAAGACATATTAAGGCACATGAGGGATGAGCAGGTGATCTGCAACAGCCAGCACAGCTTCACCAAGGGAAGGTCGTGCCTGACCAATCTGGTGGCTTTCTATGATGGAGTGATGGCATCTATGGACAAAGGGAAGGCGATCGATGTCATCTACCTGGACTTGCGTAAGGCCTTTGACATGGTCCCCCACCACATCCTTATCTCTAAATTGGAGAGATGTGGTTTTGAGGGGAGGACTATTCAGTGGATAAGAAGCTGGTTGGAAGGCTGTAGACAGAGGGTTGTGGTGAATGGCACTATGTTCAGGTGGAGGCTGGTAGTGAGCAGTGTCCCCCACGGGTCTGTCTTGGGACCGGTTCTCTTCAATATCTTCATCAATGACATCGATGATGGAATTGAGTGCACCCTCTGCAAGTTTGCCAATGACACCAAGCTGAGTGGTGCAGTTGATACGATAGAAGGAAGGGATGCCATCCAGAGGGACATTGGCAAACTGGAAAGGTGAGCCCATATGAACCTAATGAGGTTCGACACAGCAAAGTGCAAGGTCTTGCACTTGGGTCGAAGTAATCCCAGATCTATACAGACTGGGAGAAGAACTCCTTGAGAGTAGCCCTGCAGAGAAGGATCTGGGGGTCCTGGTGGATGAAAAACTGAACATGAGCCAGCAGTGTGCTCTTGCAGCTCGGAAGGCCAATGGTATCCTGGGCTCCGTCAGGAGAGGGGTGGCCAGCAGGGAGAGGGAGGTGATTGTCTGTCTCTGCTCTGCCCTCGTGAGGCCCCAAAGATGTGGAGCTGTTGGAGAGGGTTCAGAGGAGGGCCACAAAGATGGTCATAGGGCTGGAGCACCTTCCCTACGAGGGTAGACCGAGGGAGCTGGGCTTGTTCAGCCTGGAGAAGAGAAGGCCGCGGGGATACCTCGTTGCAGCCTTCCAGTATTTAAAAGGAGATTATAAACAGGAGTGAAATCAACTTTTTACAAGGGTAGATAGTGATAGGGCAAGGAGGAATGGTTTTAAGCTGAGTGAGGGAAGGTTTAAATTAGACATCAGGGGGAAGTTCTTTACTGAGAGAATGGTGAGGTGCTGGAAGGAACAGGCTGCCCAGAGAGTTTGTGGATGCCCCATCCCTGGAGGTGTTCAAGGCCAGGTTGGATGGGGTCCTGGGCAACCTGATCTAGTACCAGATGTGGAGTTTGGTGGCCCTGCCCGTGGCAGGGGGTTGGAACCTGATGATGCTTGGTGTCCCTTCCAACTCAGGCCATTCTATGGGTCTATGATTCCAGCCCTGACTGTTGCACTGTCCAAGCCCTTCTATAAACTGTTCAAAATTCTCCTTAAAATTAGTTAGGATGTTTTGTAAGGGGTGTTCCAGAACCCTACTACTGAGACAGTAGTAGGGTTTTCTATTTCCTAGATTCTCGATTTGACCTTTTCTATTTCTTTGATTCTCGACCTAAATTCGTGATCAGTTTGTATCTATTTGGCATGTTTTTACATTCAGGTGTCCAGATCGCAGTTTCTCCAGACACTAAGCATTTTGCTGCTGACTGGCTGGGAGTTGAAGTTACCAGGGCAACTCTTGGGATCATTGGGATGGGCAGAATTGGGTATAAAGTGGCTCAGAGAGCCAGAGCCTTTGAAATGAAGATCCTATACCACAACAGGAATCGCAGGTAAAAATGTTTGTTTACTCTGTGTAGTTAGTCCAGGGGCAGTGATGGAAACCACAGCCCTGGTCTGTGTCCCCATTCTTCATAGGGACTGACAACAGCTATAAGCAACACAAGGAACACCGACATGCCTCCACTGCTCACCTTGGTTCTCTGCTGCTCTCCTTGGGATGCAGCTGCCCTTCACCTCCCTGTGCTCCCTCTTCCCTGCTTAGCTATTGGCAGGTTTGGAGGAAGGGTCGTGCTAACTTTTCTGAAGATGTAGCCCAAGCAAACCAGACTCTGTCTTGCCAGAGTCTTCTCTCAGTCTTCTGGCAACATCCTTGGTCATCCAGGCTGTCATCCCTTTCCTCAGCCTGGCTAGTTCAGTCATCGTATTGATTTCAAAGATCTTCATTTTATAGTCTCCTTCCTTTGCTTGCCCTTCATTTCTTTTCCACAAAATCTAACTCACGTGTCAGACAAGAAGAATCTACAGGGACTGTACACATAAGCACGAGAGAAGAATGGGGGACCTTCTGCATACCCAGTGTCCTATACCTAATGTCACGTATGTGCTCTGCTTTCACATATACATCACTCCTACCATTCTTCTAATCTCTGTGCTGTTCAAGATCTCTGTTGGGATTGATTGGTTGTTAAAAACAGTTCAAAATAGTTGTGTCAAATTGGGTGTGCATTTTCCATTCAGAAGAAAGGATGAGGAACAGGCAGTTGGTGCCCACTACAGTGAGAAGATGGAAGACTTGCTGCAGCAATCTGACTTTGTTATGCTGGTTGTGAACCTGACTCCCGAGACTCAAAAACTGATTGGGAAAAAGGAGCTGGGGCTGATGAAACCCACAGCCACTCTTATAAACATCAGCCGAGGTAGGAATATCTACAAGAACTGGTTATGGCTCCACAGTTAAGGTTGTGTTATGCCTGATTACCTTGACATTCCCCCCTCCAGCCTCAGTCTGTGATGTCCCTGTGTTGTACAAGTCACAAAATAGCCAGCAATCTACAAATTAATAACTTGCCATAAGTCAGATGCCATGTGTTCAAAGGTCCTGTGCAATGTGGGAATGCCCAGGAAATATTCTACATCTTTTACGCCTTGTCTTGAGGACATCTTGTTTTAGTGGAAATAACAGTATTCTTCATGAAATGATGAATGATAAATGGTGTACAGGGAAACACGTGAGCTTTAATGGAGCAGCTAAGTAGAAAAGAAACCTCACATGGGATTAGAGATCTGTTGTTACTGAACAAGTATATATTAAAGCAGACTTGGAGAGATTATAAAACTGTAAACAAAGCAGAGATAAAAGTGAAAAGCTTAGAAGAAAGAAATAATTGTCTATGTATACAGGAAGCCAGCATCAAAATAAGGAAAAGACTGAAATCTCTCATATCCCACAAAAAACCCCTATGCACTGGACCACAATCCTCCTCAAATTAAAAATTAATAAATAAAATATCTTTTTTTTTTTTTTTTTTTTTTGGTTAATGGTTATTAGAAAGACATTCTACTTTCTAACAAGATGAAAATCCTTTTATTTTTCTCACTGGAGCCTTGAGACCTTTCCCCACTCCCAGGTAAAGATGTGGTCATTAACTTGCTGTGATAGAAAGATGTAATTTCAATGCAGGTGCAGTTATTGATCAAGATGCATTGGTAGAAGCTCTACAGAATAACGTTATTAAGGCTGCCGCTCTGGACGTGACATATCCTGAGCCTCTGCCAAGGTAGAGAAACCTGTTTTCCATTCTATTAATCTGAAATGTTTTTAACTGTGAGCGGGTGTGCTCATACTCTTTATCTCTGTGGGGAGTCTCTCACTGGCTAAGAACATAACCTCATCTCTTGGACAATTATAAGTAAATGACAAGCTTTTTCCCCTTCCTTCAATGCGGCTAACAAGCAACGCAGGAAAGCCAATACAAAAGATGAAGAAATGGGTAAGCGAGTTTAGCGCAGTTGTCTGCCAATACTGAACAGGTGGCCCCTTTACGTCAACATGTAATTGCTGTTTCCTGAGGTTTGGTACTTAGCAACTAGCAGCAGAGTAAATTTCATGTGCAATATAGTCTGTTTTGGTTTTTTTTTTCTGTTTCTTGCAGAGATCATCCTTTGTTAAAATTAAATAACGTCATTATAACTCCTCATATTGGAACTGCAACAGTCCAAGCCATCCACATGATGGCAGAAGAAGCAGTAGCAAATATGCTGTCTGTACTCAATGGTCAACCCATTCCAAGTGAAGTGATTCCCAAGTGATGTGCACCAGATGACACTACTAAATCTCATGTCTATGAGAAGGCACAATTTCCTACAGTACCACTTTTTTTTTTTTAAAGCAACTGTGTTCCTACACTGATTTTGTTGTCATAATACTGCAAAGCTGTCATCTCACTCAACTTACCCTGTACTGTCATTTACGGTTCTAAAAAATAAAGTGGAATGGATAAAAGAGTTTGGTTTGCGTGTTTTAAACTGAGCAGCTATGTGCTTTGATATCTTCACTCCATTATTTCAGTGAATTATCTGGGCACTCTTCCTAGTACTTGCTGGTAAAATAATGATAAGTAAGTACATTGAGCAATTCTTTGAGCAATTCATTGAGAACTCTCAAATATATTAAAGATGAATTGAGCACTAATGCCCTGTAGAAATTTTTTGTCAATATTACAATATTCTATTTTAATGTCAAAACACTCAAGAAAGTAGACTGCTTTGAAATGATTGTAGTTCTGAGGTTGCCTACTTTAAGAAGAGCTCTGCTTCATCTACATGTTAAATCAAAGTGAAGCCAACCATTGAAAAATATCTCTGATTTTTGCCAGGGGATCCCTTGATAAATGATTTTTATATATGACATTTATTTGGGATAAATAGCCCAAGATATTTAGTTCCTCTGTGCAGTCAGAAATTGTTTGTTTATTGATCAAGCATGAAACAATGGTAGTTCTATCACTGAAATTACATGGATGAGGGCAAAGCCTGAAGCAGAATTAGTGATCAGTTCTAAGTTCCAGCCAAAGGCTTTTTCTTACATTCTCTTTCATTTGAGCAAACAATAGAATTAGAAAAATCAGTAAAATATTTGTCACCTCTATAAAATCATGAAGACTTTCCATTATTCTGGAATACGATCAACCTTCTTGAAGGGATGGAAAAAATGAAGATGTAGTATCGTAACTGTAGACAGACCAAGAGTTAGATATTCACATGCAAATGTGAATTTGCACTTGTCAATACTAACAAGACGACAGTCAGCATTGTTGTAGGGGATTCCAGTATCTTCAGCCCTTGAACAGCACCCTATTCTCTCCACACCCCCAGATCTTTACAAAGTTCCTGTGGAAAATCAGTGGTAAGCTGTTTTCTTGTCCTGAATTGTTTACCCTCCCCATCTAAATATGTAGTCATAGAACATGAAAGTGATCATTCTTTACAATGTCTGGGGAAAAAAAAAATGTATTTCTTCTGATGCTGTGTGTCTTTCTTCTTTGTGCAGACCATGGACAGAGAATTGCTGCCTGGGCTTTTGGTAGATGAATTTGATGGAATACATGGGTATGCTGCATGGCCATGTAGAGTTCCTGAAGATTCATTTCTGTCTCATCACCATGAAGGAATTTCTTGAAAATTGGAAGTGTACGAGTAAAAAGGTCCAAGCAATCTACTTGCGGTGGCACAAACCAGTCTGCAACGGAAAAAAGGGTCCCCAAAAACTCTCACGAATACACCATTCTTCAATTCCCTTACATTCTTCAGCTTCTTCTCTCTCAAGCTTCTTCATCCAGCTCCTTCAAGCTCCTCACCAAGCTTCTCAGTTTTCTCTTTCTCCGAAGCTCCTCAAACTCCATCTTAGTCTTCACTTTCTCTTCCTCAAACATCTTCCTCAAACTGCTTCCAGCTCCCCTTCCTCAAGCTCCTTTCTTCTCTGCCCGGCTGGCCTTTATCTAAGCCTGGGGCAACTCCGCCCCAGGTCCACCCCTTCCGGTCACAGGTGCAAGTGATGCACCTGTGTTCCCCAGGCCAGCCACACCCCTTCACCATGTGCTCAATCATCAGTTCATGCTGTGATCAACTGTTTCCCTACACAGTCATTGACCAAAACCTCCTCCAGAGCCTTCCAAACAAGTGATTGCAAATTCAGGAGTAGGAATGGATCATCTGGATCTGAAATTTCTAGCTAGCTTTGGTGTGAAAATGGCCAATGCTCCATGTGCTGTTTCCAGCAGCACAGCAGATACCGGGATGGCTTTGCTGCTGGCATCTGCTAGAAGACTAGTGGAAGGTAACATCTCATTTTTTTTTTTGTGGCTTCTAGAAACGGTACGAGATTTAAATGCCATTAATTTGACTTTTTTTGGAGATATCCAAAGTGCAATAAAATGTGAATAGCTAAGTATGTTGGGTTGGCAAAATGAATATTTTGTATTTTAATATATTTTATATATCATGAATATGTCAAAATTGTTACATTTTACACCTTGTAAGAATGTATAAAAACAGGTATAAAGTCATAGGAGTTTATTTTTCAAAGGTCAACAACCAGGGTTGAAAATACTTGAGCAGAATCTCAACACATATTCAAATATAACACTGTGCTTTTTGGACAGAGCTTGGTCTTAAAAGCTGGAACTGAGGAATTTAGGATGCATCAGAGATCATCAGGGCAGGCTGCTCCAGGTTCTGCTAGTAGCATCCTTTCTAGTTTCTTTCAAAATGTTTTCAATTTTTTTCTTGCTGTTTCCCCGGATGAACCTATCCTTGGCTTGATTAGAATGTCTCCCGCTTCAGGAAAAGAGTCTTCCGATAAAATTTATCTGCCTTTGATTTGCCACCTGTACCCCAGGATTCATAGACACTCAGAGAGGAGAGACTTGTCTCCCTCCAAATCGTCTACCTTGGAAGGAGACAGGTTAAAAGGAAGATGAATGACTTGTTCCCATCTCTGTAAACTATCCTCTGGTGGCATTTCTAGACCACTCCCTCCTTCAGTTCTTGAGGACTTATAAAGCAGTCCTTCAGACTTTCTTTATAAACCACAAAGAGAAAATAAAAGCACAAATCCTATATATACATACATGTATATATTTGGTCTTCACTGTCTGCCTCTGTTTAATATTTTTTGTCTTTAATATTTAATAAGGATGCTGTGATGAAATTGCAATGCATATTGCAACAGAAGTGAAAAAAACAGACTATTTTAAAGTGCATTTACATTTCAAGCTTGTGTGCTGAAGCAAGATGCACTCTGCGTGTTGCAAAACTGTTCCAATCTGTTCGTTACTCAAGCACTGTTTGTTGACCTGGACACTGAAAGAAAACAACAAAATGCATGGATTAGGAGACACGTGGTCCAAAGTGAGACTGAACTTAATGTTCCTAGTGTGACTTCTTTATTTCTAGATTAGAGGTGAGATAATTCAAAGTCATTCTGTTGCAGTCAGGAGCAAAAAGATTGCACACACAGCCTCATATAATTGCTTCTTTAGTTCCCAAAGTCCAGGCAAGAACAGGAGAAATGGCAAGTACCTTTTTTTATTGTGAAAAGTTCAAACTAAAAATATCACTCTATTTTGGTAGCTTTTGGTGTTGAATGCTTTATTTCTTGAAAGTCCGAGAGTGGCCAGGAACCGTTCTAAATTGCCAAAGAACGGCGTTGTTAATTCCACTCACTGCAAAATGACAGGCTTGCTAGATTATGCCAACAGGACGAGCATGCTCAGAAGTCACATGGATGGATTCTAGTGAATCTTGCTACTTTGATTTGTGATTTACTGCGTCCTGTGAGGTGCAGCTTTACCACAGGGATCCTGGAGAATGGACCATGTGCGGACATCCATTCCTGTGCTTAGCTTCAGTCCACTTGCTGACTTCAAAATAAACCAATAGACCCAGCACTACAGAAGCTGAGAGGCAGGCAGGGCTTGCTACCTTCCAGAGGCAGGCCCTAAACAGCCAGCTGACACTAAACACATCCTAATCTGCTATCTGTTTGCTGCATGAATGTGAAGGAAAAAAAGGGATAAGGTGTCCTTGCAAAATTAAGATAAGCTGAAATTGGGATGAGCAAAGGAAGGATAGGGAGTCCCTGCAAAACAAACTGAAGAAAAAGCTGAGAAGAGTTTTCGTCACAAGGATCTGGTTAAATAAACTTACTTGACAAGAGAAAGGGGAGAAGCCCAGGTTAAACAGTGGATTGGAGTCTCACTGACAAGGAGTGCGTTGGAGACCCACTGAAAGGGGCATAGGGATTCAAGTCCCCAGTGTCCTGTTCGGTTATCATTGTTACTTTGTTCTGTTATGGTCTGGCATGTGTGAAAGTCCCATGGTTTGTAATGAGGTTCAGGGGTTTGAGCCCATCCAAAAATGGGCAATAAGCCTTCCTCACGGGAGGAAGGTATAATGAGCAGATGCCCTCTGGGGTGCTTGTTGAAGCGCTGGAAAGAGGTAAGGAGGGGTTCCATACACCTAACAACAGCTGGTGGAATACTGTAATCATTGTTGGCCACTGCGTTTTGAAGAATCAAGAGAGGTGGCCCAAGAGTAGGACCATGGAATGCAGTACCATCTTGCTATCAGTGTTATATTGCAGGAGGGAAGGCAGGTGGGATGAAGCTCCTTATGTTGATAAGTTTTTCACTATACAAAATCAGCCAGGGTGGCAGAAAGAATGCAAACTGATTCTGCAGGACTCCATGGTCCTGGCACTAGAAAGGGAAAAGAAGACTACGCAGGCCTGCTGAGAGGGAAGGCTAATTGCAGCCTTGACTCAGGCTCCGAGAAGTGCCTTTAAAACATGGGTGTCCAACCTTTTGGCTTTTTTGGGCTGCACTGAGTGAAGAGGAATGGAATTGGGCCGCATATAAAACACATAAGATAGTTAATGTATATAACTAACAAAACTTGTTTCTATATTTTTATTAAAACACTGAAAAGAGCAATGAAAACATAAAACTAATGGGATATTTGTCCTTGTTTTTGTGAAACTAATGCATCAATGTCTGGTTTGATGGAAGTATTTGCAATTCTTAGTGAGTTCTCAAGATGTTCATCAGAGATTTTTGAGGAAATTTTACTCTTCCTGTGCTTCATCCTTGAAAACAGTTGATCATAAATGTATGTCCTGCCAAAAAGAAATGTGAATAAAGCGTGGTTGTGAAGCGAGAGAGACTTTTCTCTGTTACAATAGGTCTTATAGAAGTCTAGTAAAGAGATCAAATTTTCCTTTGAGTTGAATGTCTGATTGCAATTCGATACATTCCATTTGAAAATCTGAAGGTAGTGTATTGATGTTGACTGAAAATGGAGTTGCAAATATGCCAAAAAATGGATGATTTTTTTGGCAATCTTGAAACCTATTCTCAATTTATCAAAACGAAAAGCAAGGCTGCATATTTTTCACTGTTCAAAGGACTGAGTTTAATCAAAGTATGAAATTATTTGCCATAACTTGAGCTTGCCGTAATTTCAGTGTCATTTTGAACACTGTTGTGGTTTGAAACAGAGCACAGATAAGTTGATTTTCACCTTGAAGACGCAGTTTAACTCATTTAAATGAGTGGTCAAATCCACCAAAAATGCTAAATCTGTGAGCCATTTTTCATCTCCAAGTTCAGGCACAGATTTTCCTTTTCATTCCATAAATGACTTGATTTCATTTTGCAAATCATAAAATCTTTTTAGCATTTTAGCCCGACTTAACCACTTTGCTTCAGAATCACAGAATCACAGAATTGCAGGGGTTGGAAGGGACCTCAAGAGATCATTGAGTCCAACCCCCGCCAAATGTTCCCATAATCATCATCCATACTTTTAAGGAACTCCTGGTGAAGGGAGGCTGCTGAATCTTGTCAGTTGTGATTAGGTTTCAGAATTCTTCCCAAGACTTTTTGTCCTGTAGAACTTACCCTAATCAGTAACATTGTTTAGAAACAGGATGCCTAGCTTATCTTAAACCCAAGACTAACAGACATTCAGGAGCCATGATGGCTGAGCAGGCAAATGTTACAAATCTTTGTACCTGTAAATCGCTAATAGGTATTTACATACTGAGCATGCGTGAATGTGAAAAGTTCATCCAAAGGACAAGTGATGAAGACTTATGACAGAGGAAGTAAACACGACTGAAGGAGATACAGTACCAGTAAAAGGACACCGGTAGATGGCAGCAAAGACCATGGAATAAAAGACTGCAATCTGTAAATCAGTCATCGGAATAGGCGTATGTATGTTAATTATCTCTAGGATAAATCATGAATATGCAATACTTGTGGAAATATAATCGGCTCTGAATTCTGTAACTGGTGGAGCACTTATGGTGGAGCTATCAGCACTGCTGTCTGGCGCCACTTATAAAGAATAGCTGCTTAACAGTGAGAATCTTTGCTGTTGAGTCAATTTCTATGCATCCCTGGAATTGTGGGTGGTTTAGTCCCTTGGACTTCATGAAATTCACAGCTTTGATGACAATTTGCGTGACATTATCCATTTTGAAAGCTTTTGTACATAACTTTTCTTGATGTATGATGCAGTGATATTTCATCAAACATGAGTTGCTGGTGGCAGTTGCATTGCCTTCTATTAATTTTATGTTAAGTCCCTCTTTTTTACCAACCATTGCTGGGGCACCATCAGTAGCTATACCAGATATGTTGACAAAAGTTAAAGAAAAACACTTTAATGTACTTTTTACTGCTTTGTACAAGTCAAGAGATTTTGTTGTGTCTTTTAATGGCACCAAAGAAGCCATTTCTTCTGTGACATCGTATTCGTTATTGTATGGAAAAATCTCGTTTCCAGAATTTAATGTTCAAAAAGGAGGGAGAAGAGTCCTGAAAAGTAACTTTATTCAAATAAAGGGAGAGTCTACTGGGGCATTTCCCTGTAGGGTCTCTAAAATTTTGGGGGATTGCAGACTCCTTTTTATCCTCACTTCCTGACCACATTATCCCTCCTCCTTTCCCCATTGGTTGAGGTACTCAGAGTCTACAGACTTTCTGGTCCACCTATCATGCGCTCATTATGCCCCCCCAATAGGTACCCCTTAATTTTTTTTGTTTATACATACTCTGCAATCTGGATTTAGAGTTCTTTGTTTTGCCCAATTTCAGCCATCTTTGAATCCTGCTTGGCGAAGTCCATCTCCCCTTCATCTTGTCAAGCCAGCAAGAGTTTGCAAGATAAGTTTGTGTAACCAGTTCCTTGTGACCATCTCTTCTCAACTTTATCTTGTTTTGCCAGGACCCCCTATCCTTCCTTTGCTCATCCTAATTTCAGCTTATCTTATTTTGCAGGGACACCTTATCCTTTTTTTCCCTTCAGTTATCAATACTCTCATGAAAATGGCAAGTTGAACCGTGCCTGTAGCATCAGTACTTTCATCTATCACCAAAGCATAACATCTGAAGTTATCCATCCAAATTATCCATCTCCAAATTTCTTTCACTAGATTCCTATATCTTCAATTTGCCTGGCTATAGTCTGGTGAGACAAACTGATCTGAGAAAAATCCATTTTTTTTTATCAGGACAAATTACATCTGCCATGCTTTCCAAACATATTTTGATATACTCACTATCAGTAAATGGTTTTGATGTTTTTGCAGTCAGATTTGCTACCACATAACTAGCTTTTACAACAGAATCTGCTTGAGTTTTAGCTTTTTTTCAAACAATTTTGTTGACATGACAGACTTTCTTTCAGTTCCACTGTTTTGTCTTTATGAAGCATTCCTTGATGTGCATCGAATGTGGCAGCATGTTTTTGCATATGATGTCTTTTTACATAGTAACATTTGAAAACTGACACAACTTCCTTACAAACTTAAGTACAGCGCCGCATTATTCGTCTTGACAAAAAAGCACTCATCTGTCCACTTTTCGTTGGACGCTCTTCCTTCATCCACGATTTTTCTTCTGGGTTCTGTTTTCTTTTGAGACGCCATTAGGCAGGCGTTTCACTCAAGCAGCGACACAAGCGCGTGCCCCGTGTACCGCACGCGGGCTTCGATGCTATCGAGCGTGTGTGGGGCGGCACAGGCAGAGTTGGCACTGCCCTGCGCCCTCCCCCGTCTCCTGGCTGCAGCTCAAAGCCAATCGCACACCGATCGCTGGTTGTTGCTGCGCCATGGGCGCGCTCCCGGGGCCGGGACAGAGCCGTTGCCATGACAACGCGGCAGCCGGGGGCGGCCTGCATTGCGAGCTCTGCCCGGCCGCATGGGGCCCGCGGCCCGCGGGTTGGACATGCTTGCTTTAAAAGAATGTTTCCCTCCCATTGAAAGACCCCGTTTGGCAGAAGATCATTGTGCCAATTGTAAAGGGTTTGGGCAGTAACAAAAGGAATGCCAACAAGCCGCTCCGGCCACAGTGAATGCTCGAC
>WBMW01006308.1:416641-604342 GCA_013396635.1 Penelope pileata
GGGGTGGGTGGGGGGGGGGGGGGAGGGGAAGGTGTGCAGGGAGCCATTCCCAACTGAGGCCCGAAAACTGACAGCAGGAGGATCTCTTAACTGCGTTCGAGTAACAGATCCACAGACCCGAGCCAGCGAAGAACACCCTAGAGACACCCCGTGGACAAATGGGGAAAATGTGTTTATTGATGGATCCTTGTACGGAAAAATCTCCTTGCCAGAACTTAATGTTCAAGGAGGAGACAGAGGAGTCCTGAAAAATAACTTTATTCCCTTCCCTGTTTCCCCATTGGCTGGGTACTCCAACTTCACAATTACAGTTGTTAATTACATTCTATCTTGTGTGTCGCCAGCCTGTTGTTTCTAAGATGTCTCAGTATTTTTCTATTGTATTTACATGGTGATATTTCTTAAGACTTCCCTTATCTCAAGGATACTTTCTTTGTCAGTTCCTTTGCAAGACAAAGAACACCTGGTACAAGCGTTTCTGACGCTTCCTTGCACAAGTATGTTATAACCTAAGATCACTCTCCCCCCTCAGAATGGGAATTTTCCATTCTTGCAAAAACACAAAAATCAACTCCTACAATCCTGAGCCCATACCCTCTAGGGAAGCCGAAGAGGATAGTGGCAGAAGAGGGAACACCAAGGCTACNGCCTGCGCCATGGGCGCGCTCCCGGGGCCGGGACAGAGCCGTTGCCATGACAACGCGGCAGCCGGGGGCGGCCTGCATTGCGAGCTCTGCCCGGCCGCATGGGGCCCGCGGCCCGCGGGTTGGACATGCTTGCTTTAAAAGAATGTTTCCCTCCCATTGAAAGACCCCGTTTGGCAGAAGATCATTGTGCCAATTGTAAAGGGTTTGGGCAGTAACAAAAGGAATGCCAACAAGCCGCTCCNGTCTCAGTATTTTTCTATTGTATTTACATGGTGATATTTCTTAAGACTTCCCTTATCTCAAGGATACTTTCTTTGTCAGTTCCTTTGCAAGACAAAGAACACCTGGTACAAGCGTTTCTGACGCTTCCTTGCACAAGTATGTTATAACCTAAGATCACTCTCCCCCCTCAGAATGGGAATTTTCCATTCTTGCAAAAACACAAAAATCAACTCCTACAATCCTGAGCCCATACCCTCTAGGGAAGCCGAAGAGGATAGTGGCAGAAGAGGGAACACCAAGGCTACTGGGTATTACTGAAGGAGTGTGGTGCTTGGGGTCTGCAGATAAGGACGCAGACACGATCAAGCCCATCCAATTTGAGTATATCAGGACCATTGTTGATTGGGGAAAGCGAGTGGATAAGTAATACAGGCTTTAACATGAATTTATTTAAGTTAATTGAAGTGACAGAGGACAAGAGAAAAGGATTAATGAATTGTACTTGGGATAACTCACTAGCCTATTCAGAACTGCTGTGTCCACAAGGACGACTAGTTTATCTGTTAGGTACCATTTTGTTTTTTGTGGATAGTAATATGGAGGCTAAAATTCAAAATTCAGAAGTCGTGGGGTTAGAAAATAATTTGGTCCTAAAATTAATGCAAGGATTTGGGAAATTAGAAAATCTCACTAGCATTACTACCTGCCTACAGTTAACAAACAGGTCCAGGTTATTAGCAAAGTGCTTCTGCGAGCCAGATTAGCCTTGAATCACTTACTGGTGAAAGAAAGAGGGGTATGTGAATATCCTAAATTAGATAACGAACATTGCTGTGTGCATATTCCCAATGTAACAGAAGAACTTGGTGAATGGACAGGATGGTTAAAATAACAAAAGGAACTAGGGAATTTGAGGGAAACCACTGAAAACACGTGGATAAATAACATTTTACAAAAACTGGGAGGTTGGTCCCTGACAGGATGGCTTGCGAGTCTTGCCCAAAGTCTGGTTGTTATTCTGGTACTAAAAATAATTGTGATTATGGTTATCAGGTGTGTGAAAACTTCTTTAGTGTGGGTAGTATACACCTATGTTCATTCAATTAGATCACGATTAATAAGAAATTACATTATAAATACGAATTTGCAAGAATAATTGAATTACAAAAAAGGAAAAGGGGGGGATTGAAGGAAAAAAAAAAAAAGGAGGTGTCCTTGCAAAATAAGATAAGCTGCAATTGGGATGAGCAAAGAAAGGATAGGGGATCCCTGCA
The DNA here is from genome assembly GCA_013396635.1 of Penelope pileata. Classification (NCBI taxonomy): domain Eukaryota; kingdom Metazoa; phylum Chordata; class Aves; order Galliformes; family Cracidae; genus Penelope; species Penelope pileata. The sequence goes on from WBMW01006308.1 coordinate 418,785, forward strand.
AAACAAGATAAACTAAAGAAAAAGCTGAGAAGAATTTTGGTCGCAAGGATCTGATTAAACAAACTTATCTGCAAATCCTTGCTGGCTTGACAAGATAAAGGGGAGATGGACTTAGTTAAGCAGGATTCAAAAATAGCTCAAATTGGGCAAAACAAAGAATCCAGATTGCAAGACATCTATAAACAAAAAGAAATGAAGAGGTGGGGGCATAATGAGCATGTGATAGGCGGATCGGAAGGTTTGTGAACTCTGAGTATCTCAGCCAATGAGGAAAGGAGGAGGGATATAGCACTGGGGTTCAGGGACAAAAAGGGAGTCTGCAAACCCCACAATTTTAGAGACCCTATGGCAAAATGCCCCAGTAGACTCTATTATATAGAGTTACTTTTCAGGACACCTCTGTCTCCTTTTTGAACATTAAATTCTGGCAACGAGATTTTTCCATACAAATGGGATAATTAGTTTGTATACCAGTGGCATCACGTAAGAAAATATTCTCATGACTGATGCCCTGAAATGCAGTGTGATCCTTTGTTTCCCCATCAGAAAAGAACAGGTAGAGCAAGCTGTTGGTGCCATTTACTGTGAGAAGATTGATGATTTGCTCTGGCAGGCAGATTTAGTGATGGTGGTGGTAAGCCTGACACCTCATACACACAAGCTGATTGGGAAAGAGATGGAGCTGATGAAACCCCCAGCAACTCTCATTAACATCAGCCGAGGTAGTATCCAGAGCAGTTCACCGGCCTGACTACCAAATATGAGCCAGCCTCCTGCTGTAGAGCTGGTGCATGTGCTGAAGACAGATCAGGCACGGTAAAAATTCCTTTCTCTCACTTTCCATCCTATTTTCTTTCTCAGATTATTACCTGCAAATGGCTCTCAGGGATACTCTTATTCCAGACTAGGTGCAGTGGTTGACCAAGAGGTGGTAACTGCGTGCTGGTGGTATCAGGGCCACACCTTTGGATGTCATCTACCCGGAACCGCTGCCCAGGTCACCATCTCATCTGTGCTTATTCCTCAGAAACACTGCGAGAGGCCTGCCAGGTACCCAGCGCTAGGGTCTGGAGAGGCAGCCCCTATCGTTTGTGTAAAAGTGCTGTGAATAAGAAAGGGTTGCAGCCCAGATGTTGGGACTGATAACAGGCTGAAGGGAAGCATGGGCGCCAGGAAACAGCAGGAGGGAGTTGTGTGCCAAGGGAGCATTAAACCACTCCACAAAATCACCCTTTGAAGCTACATAACAGCTTAACTCACTGTTTTGTCTAAAGGTGCAACATACCCTGAATGTGTGGAAGCTGCCTGAATCACCCCTTCTCAGACCTGCTATATTGTCCCAACCTGACAGGCTTGTTTCCCCACTACAAGGCTGAAGCATTGCACATCTCCTGAGCCCAGAGGCTATGGGCGCATTTACCAGGATGGTTCCTTGTGAATATAATCGTGCTGGCTGGCTTTTAAGGTGGGGTCATGTAGGGGCCCGGGACATTGCTGTCCATTACCTGAGTTGCATAACTACAGCTAAAACCACCGTGTAGTGTTAATGTGCCAGGAGTGCTTAATCCTTTCTTCTGATGGAAACCACGTATTGCTGCTTGTGGCAAAAATCTGTTTCTGGTCTTGGGCAAAAAACTATAAACACTTAACACATCCTTTTAACATCCAAAATTACTTGAACATAGACAATGGGGGTCTGTGGATGTAAGTGGGACTTGTAAAATTGTATTATAGTTAATGCAATGTGAAAGCCAAAACTAGACTCTTCTTCATTTGGATGAATAGTATGTAACAACTTTTTTTTCCCTCTAGAGATCATCCATTATTAAATTTGAAGAATATCATTATAACACCTCACCTTGGCATTAAAAAAGACAAGGCTACCCGCACGATAACAGAGGAAGCAGTTGAAACCATATTAGCAGCTTTTACTGATCTCCCCATACCTACTGAAGTTCTCCCTAGCTGAAGTGCAAAAGGATAACACAGCTCTAAATATTTTCATTCTTTTTCTTTCCCCAATCAGATCTAAATGCTTTTATTTTTCTGTTTTCCCCATTGAGAGACACCTATCCAGAAGGGGCAGGGAGAATTCTGGCGTAGTCTCACATGTAGTAAGAAAAGACCTTTAAAATTTTAATTTCCTTGTGGAGGAACAAACTACTTTTCACTTTCAGCTATGGATAAATGCATGCCGGCATGAAGTGGCTCTGGGAGAAATAACTTCTGATTGCTTATTCATTTGCATTTTTTGCAAGGCTCCCTAGAAATGATGTTTTAATTTGCCTACTTCAAGGTGTGAGAAATAGGACTTCACAGGATATAATAAATCATTTTATAGTTATTTCTAATATATGAAAAATATGTTCAAACATGAGTTTTCCTGGATGATAGATCTTCGCTATTACCGAGACTAACCATTTTAAAGGTGCTACCACATCATCATGAGACAAGAAAAAATGTTTAAAAATTCTGTACTATTCTTGGAGAGCTTCAGGAATGCTAGCCTAAGGAAAGTAATACTAAGGGGAAAATAGCAATTTTACATCAGTATAAAAAAATAGCAGGTCTAAAGAAAATGTCTTGTTAGATTACATAATTGGCTTTGTTTCCCTTATATTAGATACCAAAAGCAAAAATGAAAGCTACCTGTTAGAAATATTATTGACCTTCAATATGGAAGTCTCCTTTTAAACTAGCTCCTGAGACATAAAATGCTAAGGCAAAGATCAGTTTTCAGAAACATACTCAGAATTGTTTACTCAAAGCAGACATCTGAGTGGACAGTTTCAAGTATTAGTTGCAAGCAACATGTACGGAAAAATCTCATTGCCAGAATTTAATGTTCAAAGAGGAGACAGAGGAATCCTGAAAAGTAACTTTATTCAAATAAAGGGAGAGTCTACTGGGGCATTTCCCCGTAGGGTCTCTCGAATTGTTGGAGTACACAGACCTCTTTTTATCCCTAAACCCTGATGCTATACTGGCCTCCCCCTTTCCCCATTGGCTGAGGTACTTGGGGTTACATTCTTCTTGGTCCGCTTACCATGCGCTCATCCCCCCAACAGGTACCCCCCTTTGTTTTCTTTATCTATGAGTACTTTGTAATCTGTACTCAGAGTCTGTTGTTTTGCCCAATTTTTATCTTGTTTGTCAGAGTTCATCTCCTCTTCATCTTGTCTAGCAAGCAAGACTTGGAAGCAGGTGCTAAGCTAGCCTTTCCTGACACATGTTGCAAGATAAGTTTGTTGAACCGCTCCTTCTTTTCAGCCTTTGATCATCACCTTTATCTTGTTTTGCAGGGACCCCCTATTCTTTTAAATTTCAGCTTATTTTATTTTGGAAGGACACCTTATTCTGCTTTTCCCTTCACAACAGCACTAAGGAAAAATAGTCTCTGAAGGGAAAAGCAGAATAAAAGTGTCCTTGCAGAATAAAATAACCTGAAATTTAGAAGAGTCTAAATAATCTAAGACGGCCCCTGCAAAACAAGATGAAGAAAAAGCTGAGAAGAAAGAGTTTTGGTCACAAGGATCTGGTTCAACAAACTTATCTTGTGACAAAAGGCAGGAGAGGCCATCTTAGCACCTGCTGATGGGGCCTGGCTGCTTAACAAGATCAAGAGGAGACTGACTGACTAACAAGATGAAAATTGGGCAAAACCACAAACTCTGAATCCAGAATACAATGTATGTATGAATAAAGAAAACAAACGGGAGTTACCTTTTGGGGCAATGAGCACGTGGTAAGCGGACCAAGAAGAATGTAACCCCAAGTACCTCAGCCAATGGGGAAAGGGGGAGGCCAGTATAGCATCAGGGTTCAGGGATAAAAAGGGGTCTGCGTACCCCAACAATTCGAGAGACCCTACGGGGAAATGCCCCAGTAGACTCTCCCTTTATTTGAATAAAGTTACTTTTCAGGATTCCTCTGTCTCCTCTTTGAACATTAAATTCTGGCAATGAGATTTTTCCGTAGTCTCCAAAATGAACATGCTGCCGTGTTTGTAATACCAAACTTATTTGAAGTCTACTCTCAGTATTTTCAACTTAGTGCAAAATGTTTGGAAGAATACTTGGAGTTCTGCAACTCCATTCTGTAACTCCATTTTGTAACTCAGTGGGAACACAAAATGAAAATGCAAACACCATTAAAGCCCAAGTCTATAAGTTTTCCTTTGTGTCACTTCTTCTGCAAGAATAACTATATTTGAAGCAAGATATACCAGGGAGCCTCAGGACTACAATAAGGAAAAAAAAAAACAACACCTTGAAAAACTGATTTTGTCATTGCAATTAACATTACAGAAAAAAAGCAAAACGCCGTGGCTCTCCTTCAGTAGAAGTAGAACCCTTAATGCAATTAATCATTCCAAATTTCACAGAAAAGTCTCTCTTTGTTTAGAGAGAACTATTTAGAAAAATGCTCATCCGCCTCACTAAAGCTAATATACTCTCTGGTGTCTTAAAATGCAAATAAACTACCAATGCACAACCCGAAGTGGCAGTGCTATGTATTCTATTATGTATGAGGGTTGCTCAAAAAGTAATGCATCCTATTTTATTATGGTGGCCCATGACATCAGAGGTGGATATTGGTGGCATGGCAGTAGAGGGTGAACCTTCCTACCAGTATTCCATTACATTTTATTGCCATGCAACAGATGGCAGCAGAGGGGCAGTCTGACACAATGGCATCTGACATGGAAGTGCATATGAAGCAGAGGTGTGTCATTGAATTCGTTTATGGAGAAAAAATGGCACCCATTGACATTCATCGATGCTTGCTGAACATATGGAGACAAAACAGTGGATGTCAGCACAGTGAGGTGGTGGGTGGTATTTCACCTGTATTATACTCCATCCCTGGAGACATTCAAGGTCAGGCTGGACCAGGCTCTGAGCAACCTGATCTCGCTGTAGATGTCGCTGTACATTGCAGGGCACTTGGACTAGATGACCTTTAAAGGTCCCTTCCAACCCTGAGAATTCTATGATTCTATAATACCAGTATAATACATCCCTTTCTATAATAAAAAATCAACAGCATACTGCAATACGTCTTTTTCGAATACAGCTTAAGACACCTCAGAGAGATCTATAACGCATTTTAAAAATTAAATCTACTTAAAATGTGATAGTGCACTGGTACAACACTTTTATCTGCAACAATCTACTAATCTCTCAAACGGCCGTTTGTTTGCTGCCCACACTATGCTTTTTGTGACATTTTGCTTCCTAGCAATTTGAACAGCTCTTCACTCATTCAGGATAGAAGTGGCTTCCTGGCACCTTCTGTCACATATTTTGCTATACGTAATACCAGCTCCTGAACCAAATTTGAAAATTAAATGCTAAAGTTACACAAAACAACTTTGAAGCTATCTGATTCTCTTCACATCTAGCCACATAACCACGCCCATTTTCTTGACATTTTATATATCACATCCTGGATTTTTACTTCAAGAAGAATAACAGTACTTTGACTATTTGATTAGTTATTCTTTGTCTAATTGTGTCTTCATTTTTTTGATCCAAATTTGTTGATGTGATAATGTGATATACAAGGGGGGTGACTACTGGATTGTCCTTTCAAAGGTTTTTTTTTTTTTTTTGACCTTCAGTACTAAAAAAAAGTAGACGTCCATCCTGAACTCATAACCAGAACAACTATTGTCTTCTACTTTACAATGATCCTTTGATCTCAGGTGTTGCTACGTAAGCAGTAAGTTAAAACATCACCTATTATGTCTTATCAGTCAACTTCCAAGAGGTTGATGTGAAACATGGAATGTGCAAGCATAAGTGTTTATTGCTTTCTTTTAAAGAAAGATCACATAAACTTAATTAATACTAGGAATCCAGTTAATACACTTTAACTCCATCTAGCTAGTTAATGAATTTTTGGTTTAAAGTCTAACTGTGAACTTGAAATCCCTGTAAGTAAATGATACTCGAAAGTCACTAACAGGATAAAAAATAATGGTTCTGCATAATTTTGTATAACAACATTTTATTACACTTTTCAAAGCTGTTTTATAGACAATTTATAGACAATTTGATGTTGAACCTGATTGCCCGAATGTTCAGCATATCAAAATGCATTTGGTAGAATTTGAGGAGATATGATTGCACACAGTTGCACAACTGCAACGTGCTGCAGTGCTCTGGAAACGTATAAGCACTGGTTATTTCTTGACTTGAAAGGACAAGAGACCCTGTGGTCCCAGGCAGAAGCAGGGTTTTCTGGCTCCTGAGCTGCTCCCACTACATGAGTCAGATCCCCTTGTGAGTGGCTGCTCACCACCCGCACAGCGAGTGGAATCACCTCAGCGTGTCTTTATTGAGCAACAGACTGAAACAGCCCTCAGCAGCCTCCATAAACTGATTTATGGTGCAAATAACCTTGTCAGGAAAATTGTTACATAATTCTCATCTGAGATAGATGCAGGACTGCCTTTAACTGGAATAGCAGCTACAGTGAGTGACCACTCGGCGTGCCCCAGTTGCTTAGATCTCAGAGGGGTACTGGGAATATTCTTCATGCATGCAATGCGATTTGTCACTGGTGTCTGCTGACCAAAGACTTCATGCCATGGTAACTCAAGTGCTTATAGCTCTATGATCCACTGGAGAAACTGGACCATATCTGATATTCAAAGGGAGCATAGGCAACAAACAAACAAACAATAGCAACAAAATAAAACAAAACAAACCAGCAGAACCAGTGAGCATGGCATTCATGCAAAATCTCGCAGAATCAGAGTACGTTTTAAAATATATGTCTATATAAAATGTTTTGTTATCCCCTGATATTCCTTCTCTTACAATGCCAGGTGGATAGGGTACAACCCTCACGATGTGAAGGCAGCTGCCGCGGCCGCTGGCACTCCTCCCGAAGAACAGCTCCTCCTCCGCCTCCTCCTCCGCCATTCCCCGGAGCGCCGGCCTCCCTCCCAGCAGCGTCGGCGAGTAGATCGGAGGTGAGCGGTGGGGTGAGCTCCTGGCTCTGTAGGTCCCAGTGCCTGCGGTGAGGGCTGAGCTGCCCTGCTCAGGGCACTGCCGGGGGCCAGGCCGAGTCCAGTAGGACCGGCTGTCGTTCAGGCACGCTCCCATCTCCACTCTCGTCCACAAATGCCGTTAAAACCGTGCTTCAGCAGCTGGGAATCTGACGGGAGCTGAGGGGAGAAGGAGGATGATTGTTTCAAGCAGCCATGGCAAGAGAGGAGTAGTTGCTTTCCAGCAGTCCTGGAACAGGTATTGTTGGTTGTTAGCCAGCAAAGCAGTCCTGGAGGCTGGCACTGGAAGCATCTCACATTTGTCTTTTCTGTACCTCTGATGCCAAGACTGCATTTTCAAAACAGCTGAGAGACAACATGTTAGCCTCTTGTTTTATTCAGAGACAATATATAGACTTGTTTGTTTCCAGAGTCAGCTGAGTGCAGAGCAGAAAAAAAGGTAAACCTTACGTTGAGAAAGTAAGTTGATAACTCCGAAGTCCATAGCTGACAAATTATAGCTATTCTATTGAACAAGACCTTTCCTGAGATAATCTCATTCATGCTTACTGATGAATATGGCTGCATAAATGGTAATTTAAAGCAGAATTCAAGGACTAAAAGGTAGTCTTGGACTCACATGGCCACACTCTTAAATTATCAAGACTTTGGCCTCTAATACACTGAATGCTGAACATCTACTTGCTCTTGTTTGAGTGTTAGCAAAGGTGGTATGCTAGGAACAATAATGTATTCTTTTCTTATTATCAAGGTCATATAGAAATTGAACATCCTTATAAATAACGCAGGAAGAACATAAAAGTTCTTGTGGGAGCAGATATCTTTAGCCAAATCTATCGTCAAGTGAGAAAATATCATGTAACTGGTCCAATAATTTCCTATTTTTTAAAAAATACCATACAGTGGGTCACTTAAAGAGATGACATTTTGGTTTCTCATTGCTTTTGTAGGGCATGGAGGATCACAAACTGCCCTATGTGCTGATTGACTCTATTGGAGGGAGGCATGGAGTATATGAAGACCATGTTGAATTTCTAAAGGAACGTTTTTGTCTCATCATCATGAAAGAATATCTTGAAAACAAGAAATTTCTTGGTGAAAAGATTAGAGCTATTTATATGTGGCATCACAAACCAGTTATTAATGAGGAGCTGCTGCAGAGCCTACCTAACCTTAAGATAGTTGCAAGCTCTGGAGCTGGAATAGATCACTTGGATCTGAATCTCCTCTCTCGCTATGGTGTGAAAGTGTCTAACACTCCATTTATTGTTTCCACTGACACAGCAGACTTGGGGATTGCTTTGATGCTGGCATCTTCCAGGAGACTTGTGGAAGGTAATAACTGAAATGCTTTTAGACTTTTTATAGAACAGCTGACTCTTCAAAACATGCAGTTGGAAAGTGTAAGCTGATGCAAAGGTAAGCTTAAAAGCAGCAATACAGGAAAAAAACAACAACAAGAACAACAAAGGGTGAGGAAAAAGATATATCTCTCATGCTAACAGTAACTTGCACATAGTGCATTCAATTTCCAAACTGACATACCAACAAGGTAGATACATTTCTTTTTCCAGGTAGCCCTAAATTCTTGAGGGTTCTTCTTCCTTGGCTCTTAGCCGCTCATTCTACTTGTTCACTGCAGTCTCACTTTTCAAGTTCTAATAAAAGGAGATGTTTGCAAGGAGCCCTAAAGCCTATCTTTGCCAAGCTGACATAAATTTGAGTCATTATGAACAAACTGTTAAGAAATCTGTCCATCATCCTTTATGTTTCTGCTCTCTGCCAACTGTAGTGTATCTGCAAGATGGCAGGGAAACATATTTTGGCCTCACTGAAAGTCTTTCAATAACACTACGACCTGTACACCTACATCAGATGCTCTATTCAGCATCTACAGCACAGGTGACATCTGTGACACTGCCAGTTACGTTAGCCCTGTTGATGAACCACTGTAAGTAGGAAGCCGTGTTGCTGAGTTGCATTTTAATGGGATGATAATTTATTTGTACTGCAGACAGAGAAAGACAATGAGCAGGTTTGGTGGTGTACCTCGAAGTGAGGTTGCTGCTTTGTCCTTTCCGCATCTTCTAAAGAGGGTCTGGGTATGCTTATACTGGAAGGAAGAAATCAATGTAAGAAATTGTGTTGCTAGTGCAGCAGTATTCAGATCTTGTCCAGAAACACAACAGCATTATGTTACTCTTCCTCTGTTTCTGTGTTGTCTTATGACAGAAAGAAACCAGATGCCAGGAATCATTCAATTCTTTACATGACATTTTTCCTTTTTCTCCTTTTACCAAGGCTATCAAATGGCAATATCCCCTGACACTGAATATTTCCCTGCCAACTGGCTGGGTGCCGAGGTTTCTGGAGCCACTCTAGGGATCATTGGAATGGGCACCATTGGCTACAAAGTGGCTGAGAGAGCCAAAGCCTTCGAAATGAAAATTTTATACCACAACAGGAAACAGAGGTAAAAGTGGTTACAACTCCAACTCCTTTGCCAATGCAGCTCTCTTATGACTGTCTCTTTAAGTGGCAAAATGTACACTGGCTTCAGGATGGTCATCAGTTGCACAGCTTGTATGAAAACAAAGTCAGAAAGGAACAGAACTGATAAATCTCACTGATTTCCTTATGAACTTCCTGATAATGCTGGTGACATCACATTATACCAAGGAATGAAGAAATAGGCCAGGGTGATGTAACTTACACATAGCAGGGATGCAGGTAGAAGCACCTCCTCCTTTTTAAACTGCTGGCATTAAGGAGAGCATACCAGCCCTTTGGCTGTCTTCTTTGTGAAGCACGTGCTCTTCTGTGTATCCTGTCTGTTGAGGCCCCCTCCCAGTGCTGTGCCTCCTTGATGTCTGTGGGAAGCTAGTGGGAACAGGGCAGTGCATGCCCCCGTTTGTCCTGATATGGATAGACGTGCCGGCAGATCTTACAGCATGTAGTTCCAGTGAGCCAGTCCTGATCCACAGAGCAGGCAGACTGCTGCTGGCACCTATTCATTAAGATTTATCTCCTGCCCTGTCTCCATCTATTTCCATAGCAATTTTCACGAGTTACTTTTCACAGGGAAGGGAATTTATGCCAAATGGCATTTTTGCATTTGGATTGGAAAAGAATCTGTGTTACATCCAGAAACTGTGACAAGCATGCATTTACTTCATTATGTATTTGGTGCATTTCTGTGTGTTTCTTACTTTCTTGCCATGGGTATAATACTGCACATTTTTGCATAGTGCACTTGATGTTGTGGGAAACAGAGCTTAGTGTTTTTCTTCACTGAGTTTCAGTCAGATAATCAGCTAGCTGCTTCTCACTAAAGAGCAAAGAAAAAAAATATCTTCTCTAATGCTGATTTAAACTTGTTCTGCAACCTGTTGGTTACTACTAGAGCTCTATTTTTTTTTTTTTTTTAATTTCCTCTCAGAAACCAGGAAGAAGAACGTGCTGTTGGAGCCACCTATTGTAAGAAGTTGGATGATTTGCTCCAGCAGGCAGACTTTGTGATGCTTGCAGTGAAACTGACACCTCAGACTCAGAGACTGATTGGGAAAAGGGAGCTGCAGCTGATGAAATCCACAGCTACTCTTATTAATATCAGCAGAGGTAGGGTGCAGGATAAATAAAACTACATTAGGGTTCACTGGCATTTATTATTATTATTTTTGTATAAAAAGTTCAGGGAAACTCAACCCTAAAAGATCCTAAGCGTCTTTCCCCAGTCCTGAATTACATTCTGGTGCTGCTGATGGCCTACATCGTGCAACAATCTGCAAAGTTTTAGCTGGTATGGCCCTTTGAAGGACAGGCAGCAACTTTATTTACTTGTACTAGAAGACCCTAAAGGGTCTTTTACTCTGAAATTTTCAGTTACATCTCTGATTGCAAAATTATTTAGCCCATGCTCATATCTCAGCCAAACATTTAAGCATTTCCATAATGAGCAAGTATGTCACTAAAACATTACTGAGCTTTGAGTGTTACAAATCCATGTACATTCATATAATGTCTTACTTTATCTTCTTATTTTGTCTGCTATTTCATGCAGTGTTCTTACTAACACACATCCACTCTGAAGTCTGGCACTGCACATTGTTTTATGCTGTGACATGCTGTCTTTTCATATTCCCTATTGTCCAACTCTGATGTGCATACCCAAGCTTCCTCTTCCTGGTTCACCACCCTCTGCTGCTATTTCTGCTTTGTGAACATTACTAGTCCTACAAACTGCCTAACCACCATGCCATAAAAGATGATAGAGAACTGTGTGGCAATATGAAAATAAGAGGTTTTTTTTTTTTTTTTTCTGTATCCCAGGTTTGGTTGTAGATCAAGATGCTTTGGTGGAGGCCCTTCAAAACAAAGTTATTACTGCAGCTGCTCTGGATGTGACATATCCTGAACCTTTGCCAAGGTTGGACATGTATTTTAAGTTAAACATGAGTGTGTGTGCTGCAAAATAAGAAAAAGTTTGTGACCATGTATAATTTATTACTAATAATTACAATAATTACATAATATACATAATTTTTAATATATAATTATATAATTTTGTTAGTATTCTTGTACATAATCCATTTGCACCAGTCTTACCAAAACGATGTCCCCAATCCTTCTGTAGCAGCCAAGCAAAATTCATGCCAACTCATTTAGAGAATTTGTTGCATAAAGAGCTGCAAGCCAGGAATTGGTTTGAATTCTATTTTGAATATGTGTGGGTCATAAAATTTTTTATTTTAGTTATTATTTTAAACATCTCCTTGGTTCCCTTCAAGTGCTGAAAAAACATGTTCTGTGAGTGACTACTTCAATGTTTCTTTTCCTTCCACAGGGATCACCCTTTGTTAAAACTGAAGAATGTTATAATAACTCCTCACATCGGAAGCGCCACCATAAAGACGCGCCACCTTATGAAGGAAAACATGACTGAAAGCATACAAGCAGGTCTCGCAGGTCTTCCCATCCCTTATGAAGTATTACTGTGAAGTCACTTGCATTTACTGTTAACATCATCAGTGTTTACTCTAGAGTGAGGAAACAGTAATTTGATAACCTTTTGTGTAATTAGCCCATGTATGTAATACAGGTAAGGTGTAGAAGTATGACTTTAATTAGACGGTTTAAATTTACAGTTTAAATGGTTTTAAATTAGTTAAGTATAAAAACTAATTGTGTGTGAACTGCCATGTTTTGTCATTAACTTAAATGACAAATTCAACAGTCCAGAGTCTTAAACTGGCGCAATTTAAATTGCTTGCGTCCTCTTAAAATTGCACATTGGCATGACACTGAACTGAAGCACGTTTAAACTATTCCCCAGTCCAAAATTGCATTCTGGTGCTACTGATGGCCTACGTTGTGCAGTAATCTGCAAGGCCTTAGCTGGTATGGCCCTTTGAAGGACAGGCAGCAACTTCATTTACTCATAGCACTCGGGCTATGAGTTTTCCGCCATTGTAGACAGAGGCTCACTCCCACATGATACTTCTGCGCTGCTGGAGCCAGCCTGAGGGAGTTTCTTGCGTAACTCTTTGCTGTGTTGGCTCTCTCTGCATTGATAACACTATGTGATGCCTTGGGGAGAACAAAGAGGTGTTTGTTAACATACACACATTGAGAAGCGTGAAGAAGCAAACGTTTCTCTTCCAGACCATCTTCAGACTATTAAGTAGAGGAAGTGTTTGAGACATACAAGCAGTACCGCTCCCGCTGAGGCTGCGTACGGCGAGCGACGATCCGAAGCCAATAGCTCTCACCCGCGGCAACGCCGAGCGTGGTAGGCGGGTTTGGCCTTACGCAGGCCGCAGTCGGCTCGGCACCGCCCCGCCATTACCGTCGCCTCCGCCGGGGGCGCAGGTGGTCGAGGCCGCCGCGCGGGGAGGTGGGGCCAGGGCCGCCGCCGGAGCTGCAAGCGCCGGTTGCTGTGAGGGCCGCGCCGGGCCGCGGCGCTCCGCGAGCATGTGGGGGGCTCGGGCGGCAGCGGCGCGGCGGGCGGCGGAGAGGACGTGCTGCCGCGCGCTGCGCAGCTCCGCCGCCCTGGGCGACTCCAGGAACCTGCTAAGGAAAATGTTCCGCAAAAACAAGTAGGTGCGGCGGCGGCCGGAGCGGTGCGGTAGTCCTGGGCCGGGCGGGCTCCCGCCCTGCGCTGCCCCGGGCCGCCTCCCGGGCGGTGTCTGTAGAGCTATGGTAAAGGTGCTTTAATGTGCGAAGTGATTTTGAGCCGTACAGAAACATTAGCAGTTTTCTTCCCCACGCCCCGCTGGTATAACGTCTCCTATGGACGGGAAGTACTTCTTACTGCCTGTCACCCTAGCGCGTAGATACTGTGTGGGATACTGGGAGGCGGTGGGCATGAAATCCAGCAGCCCTGGCTGGGTGTTCTGCTGGTGTGTCTGTGGGCAGATGGCATTTTAATTTCGCAGGAACCCCATTATTTCTGATTTGCTGAAAGGTAACACTGTATGCCTATTGTTTTTCCAAAAGAAAGAAGTTTTGGTATGACAGCCCTACCCTGGGATCCAAAATGGTAAGTACATGTTTTTAAAATGCTATGTTTATCTGTGCCAGGGAGAACAAGCTTATACTTCCACTATTGTGTATAACTTTGAGAAAAACATTTTCTAGTGGAGAAAGAGCAGAATTTAATGAATGAACACTAGTGCTCTTATGAACACTTCTATTATAACATACTGGTGTTGCTGTAAAAGAAAAGCTGTTTGTCTCTTCTGTTGACCATTTCCTCCTTTATGCCATTCTCCTATCTGCATCAGCACCAGTGCTTTCCTGTATGCTCTTGAACCTGTATCGAAGAATTGGTCCTCGTTAAACCTTCTGTATATTCACTCTAGTTTTAATCCGCATCATATCTCAGTAAGGTTCTCAGGGAGGTTAGGAGTCATGTTACCCCTGCCTAGCACAAACAAGGAGAAACATTGCAAGAGAGCCTTCAGCAGGGGGGTAACAACTTCTTATATAAGTGACACTGCTGCTTTGTGGCAGTGGAAACAACCATGAAACAATGGCCAACTGGAAAAAGTTACATGTAGCTCAAGTACGTTATTCTGTTCTGCTCTCATAAGAAAAGTGGGAGTGTGTGGAATAGATGTTCTGTGGATCCTTTTGGAAGAAGTATCCATAATGTGGTTGCCTATGATTGCAAGGAACTAGGTTTGATGATCCAGGAGGTCTTATCCAGCTTAATTTTCCTATACTGAAAATGATAGTGTTCATGCTACAAGAATCAGTGAATGGAATTGTCTTGAATCCTTATTGGTAGGGGGCAAATTCACAGCAGTCTGGAGATGGCAGTACCAGTCATCACAGAATGACAGTCCTCTGACTTCATTTTCTCTATGATAAGCTAGGATTTCTTTTACTTCTAATTACAATGGTGCTCATGGTTTTCTCTGTCAACAAACCACATTGCAAAAAAAAAAAAGTATGTGAGATCTATATAGAAAACAAGGTTTTATGTTGTTCAAGCAAGCAATGTTTTTCAGTTAATACTAGCTATATTTAAAAAAAAAACAGATTTATTGAGTTGTGCTTTCTAAGAAATAATGAAGTAGGAGATTTAGTCTGTAGTATAGAAGATCAAAACTTTACAAGCAGAAGTATTCTGTACTGAAACACCTGATACATACAGAATATAAAGCTGTGACAGCTGCAACAATGACATTCTAAGGCTATACTTAGTAGAGTGGACAAAACTGTGTGTAATTTTCCTAACATTAGTTTGTAATAACAGTTTATTTTCTTTTTTTTTTTTTTTTTAAGATGTATGAGCCAACCAAGTTGGCCACTGTAGTGAAAGCCGACCAGACAAAAGCTAGAAAAGAAGATACCATACGCTGCAAAGTCTTGAATAGACTTATTCATAAAACTGTGACAGAGATGATGAGTAGCTGTGAAATTAACAAAGAGCTTTATAATCTCAAGCTGGAAATCTGCAAGGCAAGTGAAAAAGCTATAGCTTCTCTTGAGCTGCTGTGACTACAACTTGAGGCTGGCGTGATCTGCCAGAGGAGCCCCTTGGGTGTCGTGGTGCGTGCAGGAGTTCTGTAGCATTGCCGCTGATGTGGCATGGCACAGCAAGATGAGCCTTGGTTCACCTCAGGTGCTAGGAGAACTTTGTTACTGTTGCACCTGATGTAGTAGACCTTTGCCAGTGTAATGCCAACGCCACATGGGCCAACTAAGTAATGGTGTTGCTAATTGCTGGATTTTTTTTTCCTGTTGGTTGGACATGTACTACCTGTATTTCTGTTTCAGGAGCAGCCTGACTTTTCCAACATGAAGTTGTATTTCCAAGTCTTTTGCTTTGTGCAGCTCTGCAAGAGCTGATCTTGTGTCCCTTACCAGCTTTGTTATGCAGGCAGAAGACTTAAATGGGGCATGAACTTAGGCCATAAAAATTCAAGCCTTAAGAAAATTGCATTGGCAAGCAAGGTTTCAGAAATAATTGAAATGTGTACCTAACTGTAGCTAGTTTTGTTATAATTCATAGGTTTGAAACAGATGTCTTCAGAAGAGTAGTTAAAATTATATGGGTAAAGTAAATTTTTTTTTTTTGTGTCAGTATGTGTCATATCCTACGTACAGTATTTTTTCTCTTTACGGCTTTGGGGATTGCTTGTCTAACCCTGATGGCACATAAAAGCATAGGCAAGCCACAACACTTTCAGGAGACATTGCAGTAAATGAAACAACATATTTAACTTAAAAGGGAGGGAAAGAAACAGCCTTTTTCTAGATGTAGTGCAGATTTTATTGTAACAGCACAGTGCTTATTCTTTGTGCTGCACTGAGATGTGGCTGAGACTTAGTCCTGATTTAAGCTAATTCTGATCTGATATTGTTACTTTTGTTATCAAAGTAAACCTTTAAAAGGCTTTCTGCTATCCATCAGGATTTGTTTTGTTCAGTATCAAAAGTGGAATTTACATAATAGCAATACATACTTCAGGCTTGAAACATTGATGTTTTTATCACTCCATAACATTACTCGTGTAATGATCAAGGAATGACTTGTCTTAGATAAGGTTGTTCATGTGCTTGTGTTAGGCTCAGTTTGGGAACTGGAAAAGGCTGATGCTTGCAACAGAAACAGCCAGTTAGTGATCACTATGTGTTTTTTGTTTGTTTCTTTGTTTGGGAATTATGGTTTGTTTTTTTTTTTTTTTCCGCCCTCTTTGTGGGGACAGTCCCTTCTGTCCTAGGAAAGAGCAGCAGCTGTTCATGTATCAACAGCAGAATTGTCTGCAATGCAGTTTTCATTCATGGAAATGAACTCTAAGTTGGCTTTCCTGTTGTTTGTTTGTTTCAAGAGTTGGTTTCTAGACTAGATGACCTCTGAACTGTGACATCCAATGGGTTGTTCATGCTTCCTTCCTCATCTCCCTCATTCATTTGAGCTGGATAGGTTATTAGAAGTTTGCTGAGCATACTGTCATAGAGAGAACATGTTCGGTAAGATGTGGCTAGATGTGACAAATGGTAGTTGTGTAAATCTGTCACTGTTGAATTTACTTCTCAAAAGTTTATTCTTCAGGAGAATTGTCAGCCTATCTCATGTGCTTTGGCCCCTGCACACCATGTCGTTCCAATTACATTCATGACAGCTGTGAAGGCTATGTTAGTGAGCTAGAGGTTCAAACACCAGAAGTTACCAGC
Source organism: Penelope pileata (assembly GCA_013396635.1). Lineage (NCBI taxonomy): Eukaryota > Metazoa > Chordata > Aves > Galliformes > Cracidae > Penelope > Penelope pileata. The sequence goes on from WBMW01006308.1 coordinate 435,487, forward strand.
AGGCTTTAGAACTGAAGAGACTCTTCCATTACGTGAAATGGAGGTCATTCTTTTTTCTGTCAATATCAAAACCAAACTCTTGGTGACAACAAATCACATGGTGTCACAAGTCCTTATTTAGCAGAAACATACATTTTTAATAACTACATGCCAAAACAACATACCATAAATCTTCATTCTGGGCCATTTGTGATGATAGTACCCTCATATTGACCAAATGTTGCACTGTCACAGGTGTTGACAGACTTCTCGTGCATGTAATTTCAGTTGAAGGGGAGACTGGGCAGTGACTTGCAGAAGTAAAAAAAAAACCCTCCTTTATTGATGTTAAGCCCTAGCTCAAAGACACTATATATTTTGGTTCTTAAGAGCAGGGATGGAAGGGAAGGTTCACTTTAGATATTTAATTTGGATCACTGATTGTTTATTTTTGAATCAGAGACTTGGTTATATATGAAGTGTGTATGTGCATATATATATATATAAAATTTTAAAGAACCAATTGTCTTTTTGCAGGTGTCCCTGGCATCAAACTTTTCAGCATGTCGTGTGTACTGGAATCCTGCTGCTACTACAGAGAATGATAATTATGTTGAAGGTGTACTGCGGAAGAGTGCTCCACGTATACGGTGCTGCTATGGGATGAACAGTTAGACTGCTTCATAAATTCCTAGTCATGAATTAGTAACATTCCTTAAGTATTTCTAACCGTCTGAGTCTGACCTGTTCAGATGCTTTAGTGTTTTAGTTATTTGGAGTTGGAGCATTTCCTGTGATGAGCCTCACAGGGATGAGTGGCTGTGTCAGACCAGCTGTGAATTCTCCCACTGGCGCACAGCTAGCTTACTTGGTTTCTGTACTTTCAAGTATTTGGACTGAGCTGAGCAGAAGTAAAGAGAAGATTGGCTAAAGTGTCTCTTCATTGTACTAGAGATGGTGGTCTGGACATGCTGTGCATGGCAGTAGGCCAGAACATGATGCTGCACAAGAGGATTGGCAATTACAAGTATCTCCTTAGAGGTTCATTGGACAAATCAATGGAGACATCTTGGACATCTGAAAGGGGTGACTGGTTTTGCAGAAATTCTCCACAATGCTGATAACAAAAAATGTCAGGATGCTACCATGTATTGTGATAGATTTATCCATTTTTGACAGAGGGTCCAGTGAGTTTTCAGGATACCATTGGAACTTCTGTCTCCCTCTTCATTTGGCTTACCCTCTTCAATCCAATCTGTCGGCTGGAGACTGTCAGAATTTCACCCTTTGGGGAAGGTGTGATTGAAACATACTTGTAGGTCCATTTCTTTTTCACTTGTTTCCCTAGGTTTTGTAATTCCTTCTCCAGCACAGTGCCCTCCTCTACTCTCAGCAGCTTCCACACCTTAAGAAGGAATGTTACTGGCTAGGAGGTAAACAAGGGAAGCCCAGTCAGTCTGTCCTGCAGATAATCATGTAGGGCTAGTTGTCTTGCTGTGCTGTGAGCTGAATCAAGCCAAATCAAAAGGGAAAGACCTGGGCCAACCTGTGTGTATAGGAGACGAATCTAATATAGTATCCACCCAGTGATATCTGCAGCTAATAGTTACCTTGTGTTACACATTTGATGCTGGGATTCTGCAGTGATGTAAGTTAGTGCCTTAGCACTAAGTCAGATGGATACCTACTTGTCACACTGTGACACAGACCAGATCCTTAAATGTGTAGTACTTGCGTAATGTAATATGTTTTATCTTTCCTCAAGGAGCTGTTCTGTTACTCACACTGCTGAATATCTTATTTTTGCCAGGTATCTGCTCATGAGTCAGCAAATTCTAGGAAATGTGCCCCCAATAGTATTTGTAAAAGACAAGGAAGCTGCAGCTGTAAAAGAGGTAATTATAATCCTTGACTCAATATATAAATATTATGATATGGAAAGGTAGTGTTTAGGAATACTGAGTGAGCTGATTGTTCAATAGATATACACTATAGATCAGTCTTGTCTATGCTCCTTCCTTTTCATCTTCCAGAGCATTTTAGCAAAGAATCTTTAGTAAGATTGATGGTTATGTACAATGTAAAAAAACCTTTGTAGCTATTGCCCCATGAGCTTTTTTTGAGGCTACTTTTAAAATTTCTGAAATGGAATATTCAGAGAAACTTGTAACAGGCTAGTAAATAAATTCTAAAAAATGGCATCACGCTTCTAAGGAATATATGGTAGCCATTTGTCTGGCATCCATGATTGTGTATGAAATGAGGTCTGAAGAACTGTGTTACACAATTTATATATTATGTGTTTTTATAATGCCAGTGAATCTAACCAGTGATTTTCATTTATTTTTTTTCCAAGCCTAACCTTTTTCCAGATTTGAATTATTAAATTTTTTCTTTGGAAGTGCACCTTTGCACTTTGTGTGGTTTTTTTCTGACATTTTAAGTTATCTTTAATATTCCATGCTTTCTATCATGGTGTGGAAATATTTTTAATGATGTTATAATGATGTTATCTGGGAATTTGCTGTTATTAGGGCTGTGAAGTGAAATTTCTAGAACAGAAAGGTGGCACCAATGAGTGAAATGTCTTGCAAAATTGTGTCCCCAAGTTGTTGCTATGAATTTAAAGGACATTAGTTGAACAGAGCATGTTCACATTTCTGTGCCCTGAAGTGCCTTTTTCTTAGATGTGTTACTGTTGTGACCATTGTATGTAATTTCTGTTAGTGATTTATGGGCCTGTGTAATGCATATTAGCAGAGCTAGAAGAAATAGCAACTTCATACTTCCTAGAAATTCAGTAGATGGCTAGAACTTTCTTTGGTGAAAAATTCTGACACTTTCATGCCACCATACTGATCCACAGTGCTAATGTTTTTCACCTACGTTAGCACCAGAATGAAAGCTAAACACTTCTGAAAGTTCTTTAAATTTGTTCTTATGCTCCTCCAAATCAACACAAGAATTTCTATATAGCCTACTTGTGATTCTAGAAGCGCTTTGTGATTACAATTGCTGTGGTATTAACATATCTAGCTGGAGCTACAAGTATCTATCCCTGCACGCCCTACCTTGGTGTTAAGAAACCTGCTCACTGTTTTTCAAATTTCATTAAATTACATTTTTTTTTTTTTTGAAAATGGAAAAACCCTCAGACCATCTTACCTTCAAGTTCAGTGTACAGGCACCAAGAAAGTTAACCACTCAAGACATGCAAAAACCCTCCTTATATAGCTTCTGTCAGCGAATGGCACTGGGAAGCACTTAAATGGATTGTCTTTTCGTACTTTGGGAATCATCAGATTTTTGTAATCTACAGATTCCAATAATGAGACTTGAAATAATGTAGCTGAAATAGCTTTTTAAGTATTGCAAGACAGAAGGGCCATCTTATTCAATTCCCTTTAAAAGAATAAAACCCTGAATTAGAAGGGAAGGAATGTAGACAACCCTAAGCTGAGTGGTGTAGTTGATATGATGGAAGTTAGGGATGCTAACCAAAGGGACCTGGACAAGCTTGAAAAGTGGACCCACATGAGCATCATGAGGTTCAGCAAGGCCAAGTGCAAGGTGTTGCAGTCCCAGATACGTGTAAAGACTGGGAGAACTCATTGAGAGCAGCCCTATGGAGGAGGACTTAGGATTTGTGGTGGATGAGAAGCTTGACATGAGCCGTCAGTGTTTGCGTGCAGCCTGGAATGCCAACTGTATCCTGGTCTGCATCAAAAGAGGGGTGGTCAGCAGAGTGAGGGAGGTGATTGTCCTTCTCTACTCTGCCCATGTGAGGCCCCACCTGCAATACTACCTCCAGGTCTGGGGCACCCAACACAAGAAAGATGTGGAACTGTTGGAGCCAGTCCACAGAAGGGCCTTGAACATGTTCAGAGGTCTGGAGCACCACTGCTACGAAGAAAGGTTGAGAGAGCTGGACTTGCTCAGTCTGGAGAAGAGAATGCTCTGGGGAGACCTCATTGCATCCTCTCAGTACTTAGAAGGAGCTTGTAAACAGGAGGGAGACTGACTTCTTACATGGCAGATAGTGACAGGACAAGAGGGGAATGATTTTAAACTAAAAAGTGGGAAATTTAGGTTAGATATTAGGAGGAAATTCTTTACTCAGAGAGTGGTGAGGCACTGAAACAGACTGCCCAGAGAAGCCGTGCATGCCCCATCCCTGGAGGTGTTCAAGGCCAGGTTGGATGGGGCCCTGGCAACCTGATGTAGTGGGTTGCAGCTCTGTCCACAGCAGGGGGTTTGGAACTAGATGATCATTAAAGTCCCTTCCAGCCCAAGCCATTCTATGATTCTGTGTTTCTATGATAAATAAAAGTAAGAATAAAAATATGAAATGACATAAACTCTACCTAATTGTGAAAATTTTATAAGCACTGGATATACTAGATTTTTAGCGTTTACTGGTTAGATGTTAAAAGGGAACTAGAAACTCACATGTAACAGAGAAAAAAATCTTACAGAAAGTGAAAAGAAATCCTGGTGTAAGAATGTCATGAAAAAGGATTTGGAAAGGTGAAGTAAGAACAAATTAAAAAAAAAAAAAAAAAGTGCCACACAATCCTTAACCAACTGTTCAGAATATACATATGGCAAAAATCTTTGTAGGAATAGTGGTTTAATTAAGCTATTTGGCACGAATTTCCTAGGCAAGAATAGCAGTTCCTGGCACTTCTGTAAACTAAAATACTCATAAGATCAGATGTGAAGTAAACTCATCTCACAAACAGTGAAAAACATATATTTTGCAGTATTGAATAACCAGTTTTGGAATGTAGAAAAAAATTCTTTACTGTACAATATTTGTCTTCTTGTTGAGATATGAACAAAATAAATTTTTTCAGAGCCTTGAATACCTGTTGTATTTATGTATTTACAGATTGAGGAATTATTGTCAGTTGCTGATTTTGGACCTCAAGAAGAAGAAATATCTCAAAATGATTCCAGGTGGGTTTTTTTAATCTAAATAATTCAAATATCCCTTTTCATATCTGTTGACTAGCTTAAATTGGATATTATTTGACATGACAAAGTGTGTTTTAGATAGATGTGTATATTGTTATTTCAGAGTTCAGCAAGGTATAAGGAAATAAAAAGCAGAAAAAGGAGGCTCTATAAAGACCTTCCAGTTAAGAACCCTTTTATTAACATAAAAAGCTACAGAACAATGTAGGACAAAAAAATGCATAATCGTCCCAGAAGTTAAATGTAGACTATGGCATTATAATTTGTGGTTTAAGCTTTCTTTGCTGATGTTACACCCATCTACTAAAACTGAAGGAAAATATTTCTTATTATATATGCTCTGGTTTGCTTTCATATTTTAGAGCAGACACGTTTTTATAGACTATTTTATCTTTAGTTCTTGTGCACAGGTACTGTCCTGCAGGTTTGCAAATATAGAACGGGAAAGTCTATTTTTGTATGTAAGTGGGCCTCTGTTAAGCTGTGGAAAATGACTGAATTGTCAGTTGTAACGCCATAGCACATGTGCTTTTAGAGGCAACTAACTCATAAGGTGATAACAGAACATGGTCTTAAAAATCAGCTGTATTTGACATCTATGCTTGGAGCAACATATTAGTACGACTTTTTACTTGTGGACCCAGTACTTAGTATCTTTTGCAAGAGACGTATTTTTGGAACTTAGAATTCAAGACTCAGTATGTTTGCAGTAATTATTAAAAAGAAAAAAAAAAGGGCAAGAGAAAAAGCTTCACAGCAGTAGTATTTGTTTCTTGCTGATAGTCTTCTCATGAGGATGAAAGCCTTATATTTACTAATATAAATATTGCTTGCCTTCCATTTTGCTACTTTTATACTGGTATGAGTTTGGATTATTATACTTGTACGTGGGTACAGTTTACTGATAAATCTACCTGAGTTAACTAAGTGTTACTTATTTTAGCATTCTTCTGTGGCTCTTGAGGCATGACATTGAACAGTAATAGAATATTGATCATGTGGGCTGGATGCTCTCAAAACCAAGAGCCTCCACTTGTGTGCTGTAGTCTGTCAGTAGAAATGATTTTTCATGCCTTTTTTATGTCCAAAGACTGTTCATCAGTTGCAAATCAGAAATTTCTTCTTGGGAGAAATTGCTGTTGTGACAGACTTTCCTACAGGGCACCTAACAGCTTGCTCTATTTTTGTCTTGTGAAAATACTTCAGTGTAGCTTAATTAGTATTTCTTGGCAAAGGCTGCTATTTTTCACTTGGAAAACTCAGTAGTGGTCTAACTTCCTCCTTGGGGCTCCCATGTCCAGTGCTCATTCTCTTGCTTTTTCATAGAAACAAGCAGTTTCATCTGGAATGCAGTTGCTTTATTTGCTTCCCCCACCTAAAATCTGTTGAAATGCCAACAAGCTTATACGTAGCCAGTCCCGAAACACATAGACCGGTGGTATCTCCTCCTTCTTAACGAAAGGAGCACAATGCTGAATACTCTCCATTAATCAAGTAAAATTGAAAACTCCAGTTTATGTATGGGTTGCTCAAGTTGTCCCAGTTAGTATTGTTCTTATAATAATATGCAGAGGAAGAAAAACAACATTTTTTTTTTCCTTTCTACAGTAAACCATGCTCTTCAGCAAGTCAGTCTTCAGATTCACCTGTCCGGTCTAATCTTTTTGGTATTGATCATGAACTGATGAATAAGCAGATAATGGACTACAAAAGACTGAAAGTCTCAAGAGATGCAGAAAGTGTTCCCTGGACACACAACCAGGAGCAGCAGCTGTCAAAGATTCAAATGAAAATGAAAAAGAAAAAAGCAAAGAATACCCCTGATGATGACATCACACCACAGAAATACTTACTGGACAGATACGAAGCTGATTACTTTGATCATAACACTGAATCAATCTCAGACTATGAGCTGGAGGATGAATTACAGGAAGAGGTAAACGAATTGGAGGCAGATGATGGCAAAACTCAAAGTCAGCCTACTGTTAAACTGAAATGAAGTGGAAAAAGGCTTTCCTTGTAAAATGGAGGCTGCCAATGGCACAAAAAAAGACTACCACAGCTACTGAAAGATTAGTTTTTTACATCCTGTTTACCACTTCCTCTTTGAAACTTACAGGTCTGCCACAGATGGAGGTTTGCTAGCATGTGATTTATGCGAAAAATGAAAATGCTGTTTGTGACAATCTGTTAAGCAGCTTTAAAACAGCTACAGTTGTAGGAATTTCATCTAGAGAGCAATTTTGTAATAACAAAACATACATAGTGCAGTAGTGTAAATCTTGCAGTTCTGTTATTTCCAATAAAATTGTTTCTATGCTGAAATATGTATTTTAAAATAATAGGGATAAAAATAATCACTAAGTGATGGCATCTGTTATTCTAAGGTCAGGAGGGAAGAAGGAAGTGAAATAATGACCATGAAGTTCAAAGAGCAGCCTTTAGCATATGAAGACCAGAGCAGGATATTCCCTAGAGGACCTAGTCAAATGGACAGACTTCTTCCACAAGAAGGTGAAACCCACTGAGATTATGGCCAGTAAAGTTATAAACCTGAAAGAAAATCAGTTTATGTTAGTATTCAGAAATTTACAGTTGTGCAAGGAGAATTTCAACCAGTAAAGAATGGAAAACTCATCTGTTGTGAAAAATTGGGCAAAGCACTGACCATGACAAAAAATGTGTTGAAATCTCAAAGGTGGAAAAATAGTATCAAGGAAAAGAGCCCCAGTAACTGTTAAAGGTTTGGAAATGGATAAGGACTCATAAAAGTGGAGAATAAAGCTCTCTGGCTAAAAGCAAGTACAAAATAGTAGCATAGATGTATAAACACAGAAGGGTTGAAGCTTCAAAATAAGTTAAAGTAACATAGTTGTGATTTGACCTAGCAGATAGTTAAGTACCACACTGTTGTTTGCTCACCCCTCTGAACTCCCTCAATAGAATGGGGAAGAAAATTAGGAGAAAATACAGTAGAATTCTTAGGTTGAGATAAAAACTATTTTCTAATACAGAAAAGGAAGTAAAACAACTAACAGTAATTATGTAGAGGTATTGATACATGAAAACAAGTGATGCACAAAGCAATGACTCACCAGCCATCAACCAATGCCCAGCCAGTCCCCAAGCAGTGTCCCCACCCCCCCAACTCCACATACTTATATTTATATGATGTCATATGGTATGGGGGTATGGAATAGCCCTTTGGTCAGTTTGGGCCAGCTGCCCTGGTCCTGTCCCCTCCTAGCGCACCCCCAGTTTTGTTTTTTCTTCTAAACACCAAACATACCGGAGACTATGAGAAAAACTTCTGTCCCAGCTGAACTAAGACAATATCCACCCCTTATTCCATACCATTTACATCATACTCAGATCCCACAATTTCCCATAAATCCTAATTAATTACTATCACCTATCAATATAATTCCTGTAGTCTACAGACCACCCATGTAAATTGTCCATGGAGTTTGTTTATTCCATGACTTTGGGCTCCATCTGTCATAACAGTCCTTCAGGGCAGGAGGAATGGTGCCTGCTGTTGAGTTACTGTATGCTGAAGCCTGTTTTGATTCCATCAAAATTTGTTCTTTAATCAGGGTGATTCTTACTGTGATATTGCTGATAAAGAACAACCATAATAATGATGACATGCAGTATTATGTAGCACTTAACATAATACAATTCAAATTATTCGCTGTTCTCACTCAGCATCAAATCCCCTTGAAGTACATACTGGATGTCCGCATCCTTCCGCATTACCCACCAAGAGCACCCAGGTCCTTGAGCAAAAGCGATCCCACAAATGGGCTTGCCTTTGACTGAGGCAGGAATAACTCAGGTTGTCTTGCCCAGCATGCTTTTCATGTGCACTACAGGGACTCTGTCTCCTTCTACAGTACATAGATTTGATTGATCAAGGCCAGCTCGATTGGCAGATCCCCAAGTGTTGACCAACCAGGTGGCCTTCGCTAAATGTGTGTCCCAGTTTTTAAATATCCCAGCACCCATTGCTCTCAGTGTAGTTTTTAACAGTCCATTGTATCGTTTGATTTTCTCAAAGGCTAGTGCATGATAATGGATGTATACCCACTCAGTGCCATGCTCTTTTGGCACAGATGTTTATGAGGTTGTTTCGGAAATGAGTCCCATTGTCGGACTCAATTCTTTCTGGAGTGACATGTCACCATAACAAGTCCTTTTCAAGGCCCAGGATGGTGTTTTGGGCAGTGGCATGGGATATGTTTCTAGACATCCGGTGGTTGCTTCCACCATTGTAAGCACATATGTTTGCCATGGTGGATTTGTGGGAGCATGATATAATCCACCTGCCAGGCCTCCCCATATTTATATTTCAATCATCGTTCTGCATACCAAAGAGGCTTTATCTATTTGGCTTGCTTAATTGCAGCATGTTTCACGTTCATGCATTACTTGTGCTGTTGCATCCATGGTCAAAGCCAGAGCCTATCAACATGTTGCATCTCTTTCTTGATGGCTTGAGGCGTCATGGGTCCACCAAGCTAAAAATAATTCACCCTTATTATGTTGCTGGTCCAGATCTACCTGAGCCACTTCAATCCTAGCGGCATGATCCACCTGTTGGTTGTTCTGGTGTTCCTTGGTTGGTGGCACAACTCTTGGGCATCTGCATGATGTACTTTTACAGACATGTTCTCTAACCGGGCAGCAATATCTTTCCACAAAGCCCAGATGGGTTTGCCTCTGCACTGCCCGTTGTTCTGCTGCCATTGCTGTAACCACCCCCATAGGGCATTTGCCACCATGCATGAGTCAGTATAGAGGTAGAGCACTGGCCACTTCTCTCATTCAGCAATATCTAAAGCCAGCTGGAGGGCCTTCACTTCTGCAAATTGGCTCAATTCACTCTTTCCTTCAGTAGCTTCTGCAACTCGTCATGTAGGACACCAAACAGCAGCCTTCCACCTCTGATGCTTTCCCACAACACAACAGGACCCATCAGTGAACAAGGCCTATTTCTTCTAATTCTCTGGTAGTTTATTATCCAGTGGGGCCTCTTCAGCACGTGTCACCTCCTCCTCTGATGCCATTCCAAAACCTTTGCCTTTGGGCCTGTCCATAATCACTTCCAAGATTCCTGGGCGACTGGGGTTTCCTATTCAAGCCCGTTGTGTGATCAGTGCGACCCATTTACTCCAGGTGACATCAGTGGCATGATGTGTGGAGGGGGCCCTCCCCTTGAACATCCAGCCCAGCACAGGCAGTCGGGGTGCCAGGAGGAGCTTTGCTTCAGTACCAGTAACTTCTGAAGCAGCTCAAACCCCTTCATATGCTGCCAATATTTCTTTTTCAGTTGGAGTGTAGCGGGGCTTGGATCCTTACTATCCCCAGCTCTAGAGGTTGACCTTGAGTCTCTCCTGGTGCTTTCTGCTAGAGGCTCCAGGTGGGGCCATTCTCCCTGGCTGTGGTGTAGAGCACATTTTTCACATCTTGTCCTACCTGGATTGGCCCAAGAGCCACTGCATGGACTATCTCCTGTTTGATTTATTCAAAGACTCATTGTTACTCAGGACCCCATGTAAAATCGTTACTCTTCTGGTTCACTTGATAGAGAGGGTTTACAGTCAGGCTGTATTCTGGAATATGCATTCTCCAGAAACCTACAATACCTAAGAAAACCTGTGTTTCCTTTTTGTTTGTTGGTGGGGACATAGCAGTTATTCATTGATCAAATCCATAGGGATCTGACAACTTCTGTCTTGCCATTTTATTTGTAAGAACTGGATTTCCTGTGCAGACCCCTCGACCTTACTTTGCTTTATGGCAAAACTGGCTTTCAGAAGGATCTGGATTATTTTCTTTCTCAAAAACTTCCTCTGCTGTGTTGTCCCACATGATAATATCATTGATGAATTGCACGAGTTCAAGAGCTTCCCCCTGTTCCAGTGCAGTTTGGATCCGTCCATTGAAAAAGGTGGGGCTGTGCTTCTACCCCTGGGGCAGTTGATTCCAAGTGTACTGGATGCTCCTCCAAGTGAAAGTCAGCTGTGGCCTGCACTGTGCTGCCACAGGGATTGAGAAAAATGCATTGGCAATGTCAATTGTGGTGTACCGCTTGGCTGCCTTTGACTCCAGTTCATATTAAAGTTCTAACATATCGAGCATGGCAGCACTCAGCAGTGGCGTGACTTCATTCAGGCCACAATAGTCCACTGTCAGCCTCCACTCTCCATTGGACTTTCGCATTGGTGTTGTGGTTTGAGCTGGCAGGCCTTAAAACACCAGACAGCCTTTCGCTCACTCCCCCACCTCCTCCCAGCTGGGATTGGGGTGAGAATGAGGGAAAAAAAGGGCAGAACTCGTGAGTTGAGATAAAACTATTTACAAAGACAGAAAAGGAAAATAGAATAAAATAACAGTAATGATAATTCTATACAGAACAAGTGATGGACAAAGCAATTGTTCACCACCTGCTGACCAATATCCAGTGATTCCCTGAGTGACGGTACCTCCCTGGCTAACTCCCTTCCTTATATTACGTGATGTCATATGTTATGGAATATCCCTTTGGTCAGTTTGGGCCAGCTGTCCTGGTCCTGTCCCCTCCCAGCTCCCTGTGCCTGCCACCAACCCCTTCACTGGCAGAGCAAGGCAAGAAGCTGAGAGACTGAAATGTCCTTAGCTCTGTTCAACGCTGCCAGGTGTTATCACAGAATCACAGAATTGTAGGGGTTGGAAGGGACCTCGAGAGATCATCAAGTCCAACCCCCCTGCCAAAGCAGGTTCCCTACTGCAGGTTGCACAGGTAGGCATCCAGGCGGGTCTTGAATATCTCCAGGGAAGGAGACTCCACAACCTCCCTGGGCAGCCTGTTCCAGTGCTCCGTCACCCGCTTTATTTTTCTTCTAGAACCAAAACATAGCTTCATACCAGACTCTATGAGAGAAAGTTTCAGTTAGAAACTAAGACAACTGGCCCTACGGGACTGTTGAAGGGTGAGTGAGTGTTGCTGATCACTCCTTGGTTCTTCAGTTGTGGAATCAGTTTATGGATGGAACCAAGGAGTCTCAGTTAAGTGTGATATTGTCAATGGTGCACTGTTGTGGTAGCAATCGGCACCTGCTGTTCTACTTTTAACAACCCCAAAACAGAAGGGGCCTCTGAGAGACCAGGCAAGGTATATGGCTGCTTAATGTCCTCCATCTCCAAGGCAGCTATACCAAAAGCCCACCGGTCCCCTTTTGGGTCCTTGAAGTACCCTCTCTGGACGTAATCTATACCAAGGATGCACAGAGCCTCTGGGCCAGTCACAATGGGGTGTTTCTGCCACTCATTCCCTGTTAGGCTCACTTCAGCCTCCAGTACAGTTAACTCTTGAGAACCCCCTGCAACCCCGGAAATACAGACGGGTTCTGCCCCTTTATAACCTGATGGCATTAGAGTACACTGTATGCCAGTGTCCACTAAAGCTGCTGTGGTTCTGATGTGCTAGGCCATTGAATCCACACAGTCCAATGTAAGAAAATGTAAAATGTTGTTTTTGCAGGGACCCCACCTCAGGCCCCAAATTTCCTCAACTCTCCCCAAAAGACCCTAAAAACTCTAAAATCCCTAAAATATCTCCCCCAGGACCCTAAAAGGCCCTCAAAAGAATATGTGCTGTTCTATTCTTTAAGATCGTAGGAGGATTCATTTCTGCGAGAATGGGCTGTACCTTGTTCAAAATACTGTGTGACCGGATGGTGCAAAACAGAATACTGTGACCAGGAAGGCAAGTTTAAACACAGCATATCACGTCAAAACAGGGTATAGTTTTGGCTAATTCTTAAGAACAAGGACTGAGAGTCAGTGCTTCTGAAGGACACCAGGAAGGGTTCCAGCTAACTGGCTCTGTGGTCTGAATCAGGACTGGCTCAAAGGTTATTTAAAAAAGGACAATGCTTAAACTTACCACAAAAGAGAGACATTAAGCAAAGAGGGGAGAAGAATTGGCATGAGTTAGCCAAGTAGTAACCAGGTGCGGGACATTCGACAGTATCGGATAGGTTGTAGGCTGTAAGCCCTGAAGTACTCAGCCAATGAGGAACCAGGGTAGGGATCGCATATAGAAAATATAAGCTGCTGTACATTTCTGGTTGGTGTGCCTACCTGCTAGGTCACCCACTTTGCAAAGTGTCAATAAAGGGCAATTCACTTAATACTCTGCCTGAGCCTAAATCATTGGCCATCGACCTCTGATTACATCCAATAAACTCAATTGTCTCTTTCTTCCACCAGGCTGGAGGCGGGGCACCTCTAGTTCTGGTTATTATATTCATTACTCACTTTTCATGGGTGCAAACCAAAACGCTGATTTCCACACTGGCTGGGGAACCAGACCCATCCACCCTGGCTGGGGAGCTGCCCATTGGAAACTGGAGACCCTGTCCCCTCCCATCTCCTTGTCCCTCCCTAGTCCCCTTGCTGGCAGGGCAGTGCAAGAAGCTGAGAAACTGAAATGTCTGTGGCTCTGTACAGTGCTGTCCAGCAACAAGTGTAAACGTCGGCATGTTATCAATTTTGTTCTCTTTCTAGAACCAAAACATAGCCTCATACCACGCACCATGAGAAAAACAACTTCTGTCCCAGCTAAAAACTAAGATAATGACCTGTAAAGCTCCCTTCCAACTCAAACGATTCTATGATGCTATGAAATCTGGAAAATTACACAAAAGCAGGTGGGTAGCAGCAGCTGTAGCCCCATCCCAAGCCTCCCCCATCCTTAACGCTCTACTTCAGTGTCCACTGACTTCCAAGAGAAGCAGGGTCAGGAGTTTTCTGCTCTGTTACAAGTAAACTCAAGACATTTACAGCCATGAAAGCTAATATATGAATCTATACTTTGCCTGATCGATATGAACTGTAATAACTTGCTTGTATCCCCTTATTTATTTATTTATTTTGTATTACATAAAAATAGCTAGAGAAGGAACTTCTGGGGCCTTCAGACTTCATCCCTTACCTTTAAGGGCAGCCATTTGCGATCCCATATTCAGTTATAATTATTTTTATGTACAAGTGAGAGTAATTGTTTTTTAACTGTTTCAAAATCAGTGGCAAAAAAAAAAAAAAAGAAAGAAAAAGAAAAAAGAAGGAGAAGAAATAAAAGGAGCTGTCTTTGCTTCCTATGACTGTCATACCAAACCTTCCCAACTACTTTGGGGCCCTACAATAGTTTGGGATCCAAGTTTCAGATTGCAAGTAAAGAAATACCTCAGTTATTCTTCCAATCTGGTGATTTTCCTGAAGGTCTGTTCCTATATGGTATTAATTTTGATGGAATGAGTATATGAGGATACAAAGTTTCTTTGCTTTGTTTTAGCAAATCAGCTTGATGAATAGAAGTGTCTTTCCAGCATGACTGCTGAAAAATACTGCTATACTGAAGGAAGCCTGACAGCGAGAATTTTACCAACCCTCTTCAATTGTGTAACTCAAGGAGAGGTACCATCACCTTACTCATGTAAATCAGAAAAGCCACTGACGAAAATTATATAATGCCAGGGAAATTAGAAAACCAAGATGCAGTTCTCCCCAAGCTCTTTTTCTGTCCAAGGAATTATTTGTCATGAAAGCCAGATTACCCTTAGGCCTTGCTTGCATGTATAATGCAAGGTAAGTAGAATAAAGTCTCGACAGAGAGAGGGAGAAATGAGTGTATTGCTCAATGCTTTGTCATTTTGTCCTGTATTGTTTTATCAAATTTTACAAGAAAATCAGTGAAGACAGAAGTTTTAAGGATTTTGAAGCTCTATGGAATGGGCCCTATTAAACCAGACAAAAATCTTCATTAACTAGGAATAATATATATTTTTACATGGATATTCTTATTGCATTCAATCACCACTGATATCACATTGCTATACTCGTTTGTACTTCAGAAGCTATTATCTTGAAAGACCAGTTTTCTCATTAACATCTTAGACGTCAAACAATAGAAATAAGAAGACAGTGATGTTTCTCCATTGTGATAATTCTGACTTTTTTTGCCTGTAATATGTTCTTCAGGTAGTCTACCTTGTAGGCTTTGCTCAAATTTACTCAAAAATAAAATCTAACTCAGGATACTTGTATTTATTTTCAGTTGATTTCTCTTTGACTCTAATGAGCAGGTAAGGGAATTAAGAGAGAAAAAACAAAACCTAAGTAATGTGGCATAGTAGGCTCGTAAAAACGGCTGTGCTATGACAGGAGTGTTGAGCTCTCTGGTGTTTTGCTAAGACAAATTCTGTGGCTGTCATCGTTTTAAGCAAGTTACCTGGGACAACCTGGCATTATTTTCCTATCCTGCAGATTCAAGCGATAACTGTAGCCTTTAGTTGAAGTATCTGCAATTGTAGTATTTATAAACTTTTTGTTATTGGTGCTGTGTTAATGGCTTCCAAAGAAGACAACGCATAAATGTCTGTTGCTGTCTTTCCTACTAAAGCCAGAAGACAGTATTTACTCACTTCAGCATGAGGGTTTCAAGTACGTTAGGTGCTTGCTTTGGTGCTAGATAGAGAAGTCTTCAAGTGTCTCCACTGGTGTATGTCTTGGGAGGGAGGCTTTGCTGGTTCTACTGCTTATTTTTCAGTGAAAAACTTTGGTTCAGGATTTTCCAGCAGTGTGAAAAGTCCACAGATGTGGTTCACAAGAGTTTACTAACTTTATTCACATTGTTATCTTGTAACCAAAAATCATCACCTGATTCTGAAGAGAAGCTTCAAACAAGCAGTTAGAAAGAAGAAGCTGCTACTACTGAACTCTAGGCATCCTCATGATCTTCCCTCCTAATGTATGTTCTTCAGTTGCGCTCAGACCAAGAAGAGTCTAACAGAGGAACATAGGGTGGCTCCCGATGAAAGCAAACACCAGGACAATGGAGCTCGTGTTCTTTTGACTTAATGACAAACCACCATGGCAACCACAAAATCACAGAACAGTTCAGGTGGGATGAGACCTCTCTAGACTCTCAAGTCCAACCCCCTGCTCAAAGCAACGTCTTCCACAGCTGGTTGCCCTGGGCCCTGTCTAGTTGGGCTTCAAATATCTCCAAAGATGAAGACTCTAAAACCTTCCTCAGCAACTTGTTCCAATATTCAACAACCCCCCCAGTAAAAAAATGTTTGCTTTTGTTCAGACAGATTTTTACATGTTTCAGCTTCTGAGGAGAGTCTAGCTCTGTCTTTCTCTACATCTCCTCTCAGATATTTATTATAATCACTGAAAAGATCCTCTCTGGAGCCATACCAAGGCTGAGCTCTCTCAGCCTCTCCATGTATGAGTGATGCTCCATGCTTAATACTGTGAACAGTTAATAATGCTGAAATAAGTGATCATCTTAATATTGAGCTGAGATTTAAATACTTGCTAAATCAGCAGCTAGGATTCGCTAAACACATGCTGCTTTTCTAGAGAGTGGTGTTCCCAGAGGGGAAGCAGAACATTCAAAACAAAAATGCTACAGTGCAGAAGCACCTAACTCACTGACTTGTTTGTCAATTATTCCTGAACTCCAGGGGACACTTGGTCAGATAACAAAAATCCCCAATGCAAAGTTACCACTAGAAAAATTTGGAATTAAAGAAGTAAAATACTGACGCAGCACAAATCCCAAGATACAGGAAGAAAATCAGGTCTCTCATTCAACTGGCCAATGGAAAGAAAAGATCAATTGGGCTAGAGAAATCTCGTACGTTCTCTGATCTGAACTGGGCACCAAAAGGCATGCTTGATAATTTTGTCCTAGTCTCAGTTTTTCAACAGGCAAAAATCAATGAGAAAGATATGCAGAAGATAAAGTACCTTCTTCAGCAGTCCACCTGCTGCTATTAAATACAATAGATGTGCTTGTCTAGGGGACTTTGGTTTTCTCCAGAGCAAGGATCAAGTCTTCAACGATTACCCTCAAAACATAACAGGACTTTGCCAGTTAATGGATCCTGAACAGAGTCAGTGATGGCCAATTATTCTGGGGAGGAAGGCAAACTCTCTCAAAGCTTTTTTCATCTAACATTTCACAGTTTGTATACCAGATAATGAAGAGTATCAAAGTGCTTACATCACATGCTTTCTTTCCCTAGGTAACACAACAGATTCAAAGATCCAACCTGTGGACTGGTATACCTGTTTCAAGCAACACCAGTTTTCCTTGGTAGACTACATAGAGTTATCCGAGGCTCGCTGCACTCTCTGAGGCTCGGCAATTTTGTAAAATCGGGCCTGTCTCTTGGTTTCCTCCTCGCCCTGCCCCTGCCACATGGACATCTGACAGCGCTGGACAGTGCCTCGCCGGTATAATTTCCCCTCACGCTACTGAGGCAATTCCTTCACTTCAGAGCAGAATGCTTCCACACCAGAACTGACCACCTCAGGGAAAGACCATTACCGACCTATTTTTCCTCCACTTTCGCCTTTCACGATGCTGTACGTGTAAGTAGGACATCCACAGTTTTTTTTTGTGAAAAGTTGCTGTTTACCAAAGAGGTGATACATGTTTCAGTTAGGCTTTGGGTCTGGCTTTCCAAGGGCCAAAAGAAGCATTATCTGTGTAATTTTCCTCCTTTTTAGTTTAGCCCCAAAGGCCTTCAAAAGCCAAGAGAAACTGTAACAAACCAAATGCTCAGCCTAACTTTCTGAGAGCTGTTATGGCAAGCTTTGAGGAACATTATCTTTCTAAATTACTCTGGGAATGAGACATCATGTCTAAGATACTGCATAATGTTCACTGAAACCAAACCATCACAAAGCATACTGTCCTCTTTCACTACATCTACCATTCATTTTGAAACTTCCAAAATTCTACAGTTTCATTCCAAATTTTTCTTTCTGAGATTTCCTTGTGACATTGTTTGGGCCCAACTTTGGCTGTTGCCTGGAAAGGAGTAGACCACATCTCTTTTCTGGGATATGTTGTCAAGTGCAGTTTGTTTCCAGATGTACACAAACTCAAAGTAAACAACAAAGCCAAACTGGTTCCCTGACCAAAATATGATCTTCAAATCTTTTCCTCTTCTTTCCTCTCCTCCAACATATCTTCCAAGACGCAAAAGGAGTAACAATTTCTGTCATTAAATTTACCTCTAAAGAGGACCTTGTAAGCATCATTTGATCCTCCTCGGCTGACTGTTGTGACTCAGCAAGGGTCTGACCCTCACCATCCACCCAGCTCTTACAGGCGTAGCTACAACCTAGTTCATACAACTCTCCGTGTAGGTTTCCTCTACTGGAATCTAAAGCACATGAATATTTAGCTTAATAAAAACTAAGGAAGCCTATTATATGTTAAATATAAAGTCTTTGGAATTTACTGAGTTATGATTATAAAATCCACCTGTATGTTTGTGTCATCAAATGTTATCACCCACAAAACAGAGAATGAATGTGTGTTTTCTTCCCTTTCTCTCAGTACTCTCACAACTGCCGCAGACACCTCTTTAAAACAAATTGCTCCAAAGAGATGTAATTCATTCATGTAAGATGTTTCAGCAATGAAAACATTGAGATTAAGCATCCTACTTCCCCGTCCTTTAGTTGTTCTGTGCTAGCTAGATAACAGACTGTAGCAGCCTGCAGAGCTACTAGATCCACGTCACCTGCATGTATTTACTTCAGGGATTGGCAAAGGATAAATAGTTTCAGATGAGATTTCAGCTCCCCTTCTATCCCCTAGTCACCTCTGGCTAGCTCAGTGGCCAATATCATTCTGTGAGATGATTATGATCTTAAAATCGTGCAGCTCCTTTAGGCAAGGGACATACCACAGATTTTAGTTAAAGTGTTTTTTGCATCTGATTTATAAAACTACACTGAGTTTTCTTGAGATTAGTTGAGAATAAAAACATTCTAACAGAATAAAACATTGCCCTTTTGAATATATAATGCCAAACACCAGGAAGGAAAGATCTTAAGACTTTTTGCTATTGTTATTTAATAACATAACTCGGGTAAAAATGGACACAGATATCTGGGGGAAGGGAGAGTGTTAATTCAGTGATCTGCATCATTATTTTGGCACAGTGTGCTGATAGGAAAGAAGTTAAAAAAAAAATGTGAAGCCCAAAGAGGGCAGGGCCACTTGAAAGAGGAAGTTTCACCTTGAGAAATTATTCTCATTTCCTTCAAGCCCATACTTAATTTGAAGACTTTTCCTTTGGTCTTCTTTTGCCAAGGCTCGAATCATCTGCCAGGAAAGAGGAATAAAACTGTATTTGAAGATTAGCTAAATAAACTGCCTAATCCCTCATCCTTCCAGACTCATCTTCATTCTCAATACTTCTAGCTTGTTACCTGCTGAGTGGCACAAGGTGGCAGGGAACAGGGCAGTCAGTCTGTAATGCTTCATCTCTGCTGCTCCTTTCTCCTCATGCTCTTCCCTTGCTCCAGCATAGGGCCCTCCCACCATGGGATACAGTCCTTTGTGAACTGCTCCAGTGTGGGTCCTTCTCAGAGACTGCAGTTCTTCAAACACTACTCAGCATCAGTCCTTCCCACAGGGTGTGTCCTTCAGGAGCAGACTGCTTCAGCATGGTTTCCCCGTGGACCACAGTTCCTCTCAGACCACCTGATCTGGTGTGGCTCTTCTCCACAGGCTGTAGTTCTCCCAGGAACCTGCTTCTGCATGAGCTCTTCATGGGCTTCAGATTCTTTCAGGGCCCATTCGGTTGCTCCAGTGTCAGGCCCTCCATGGGCTGCACATGGATATCTACTCCAGTGTGGTCCTCCATGGGCTACAGAGGGATCACCTGCTCCACCTGGGTCATCTTGACAGGCCAGGCATGTCCAGCCTGGGGGTCACATGTGGCCTGGCACAGTCTGTACTGTGGCCTGCCCCCTGCTGCTGCTGACCCATCATGGCAGCTGTTCCCCACCGAGTGGCCTGGTCCAGCCCCAGGCACACACCCATTGTTCAGCAACAGCCAAACATCTGTGTGCCATCGGCACTGTCTGAGCGGAATGCAGGACACAGGAAGAGTACAGTGCTAATTCTAGTTATGGTAAATAATTTTATGCATTTTGATACATTGGCTAAACACAGTCCTGTGAAGGGTGAAAAACGTGCGGCCTTGCTTTCCGTTTTGATAGAGGAATTTGAGAAGAGGTTTCAAGATTTTCAAAAAAATTATCATTTTTTTTGGCAACATTTGTGATTCCATTTTCAGTTGACAGAAACACATTACCTGCAGATTTTCAAATGGAATGTTGCAGTCAGGCATTCAACTGAAAGAAAAAACGTGGTCATGTCTCTATTAATTACACTTTTATGAGACCTATCTTACCAGAGAAAAGTATCCCTTGTGTCACAATCACACCTTATTAATGTCATCACTTTTTGGCAGTACATACATTTGTGAACAACTATTTTCAGAGATGAACCATGGGAAGAGTAATATTTCATCAAAGATCTCTGATGAGCTCCTTGAGAACTCACTAAGAATTGCAACCACTTCCATCAAACCAGACACTGATGTATTAGTTTCACAAAAACAAAGTCGAATATCCGACTAGTTTTGTATTCATTGCTCTTTATATTTCAATAAAAAATAGTAAAAAAAAAAAANTTAAAACATTAATTAAAATTACCTCACGAGGGCTGAAGCTAGAGCTTGACACACGCCTCTTCTTTTGTTATTAATGTGTCTACCTTCAGCACAGAAATGAAAACCTTTTGCGCACTTCCCAAATTACAGTTTGAGTTTTAAAGAATTCACAAAAAGTCACACGCCATCTGGCTGTGACAGTTGCTCATAGCAGACAGAGCGTGGAAACAGGAAGTTGTGATTTGTTATGGTAAACGAGAGAATAGCTTTCTGAGAAAGACCTCTATCCATTTTTGTTTTTACAGTGGTACTCAACGTTTTCAACTCTGTCGTCCTTTAATTTCTCCAGCACTCACTTGGTAGGGTGCATTAAGCTGTAGAAGCAACCAGACTTTTTGAATACGGTTACTTACGGGATAATTTCTGTGTGTTCCATTTGGTGTGTTGTTTCTTGGCTTCCTTCTCCCAGAGCTGTTTCTCTTTCATTCTCGATAAAAACTTGCTTCAATATCCACTGCATTCATTGAGAGGCTTTCTAGGCTTCAGGGGAATTTTGGGTTGGTCAAAGGAAACAGGCTCTATCAGCATCACCAACCCTTGAGCACAGTAAAAAATCTCTTATTTTCATTGGACTTAAGCAACTGCTCTTATCGGAACTTCAACTCAATACCTAGTTTTGTTTGAACTAAAGAATCCAGGAGTTGTGACTGTAGAGTATTGTAACTTTATTCTTCTGTCTTTACAATAGATACTGAGGATTTCCTTCTGCCAATGCAACTGTTGGCTGTACACCTGCAGGTAAACTCTCCGTTCCTGCTGTTCTGCTTGAGTAGAACTAATGCAAAAGAGCCACAGTTGTGAACGTTGCCTACATGAAGAAGGCAGGGCTAAGGCACTCACAGGTCGCTATGAACTGCCAATGCACTTGCTGCTGTTGTGCTTCCTCCGGATCAGAACTGTCCCGTAGTATAGGCAAAAATGTTACTTAGCATGTTACTGTTAAATGTTAGGTTGAATGCTACTTAAAGGGTACTATGAACCAAACAAATTTTAAACTCCAGTATGACAGCAAAGCTACATGTAAGCAAAATGAAATCCCCCAAATTCATGATGTTCATAGACAATGCCTTGAAGAACTACTTGAAACACATTTCCAGTGTAAACGTCTAATCCCATTGGGTTTGGCTGGTCAAAGCTGTTATTTTATCTAAGAGAAAGTAAGTGATCTTTTTTACTTTTTACTCTTCTCTACATTGTCTGTTTCTGACTTTTCTTTCTTCTCTTCACTCTACTGTTGTCCTCAGATCCACTTCTTGACATTGTTCTCGATTTATGGGAAAAATACATACACTGCTCCTTCCTTTATCCCTGTGCATTTTTATTCTTCCATGTCCCTCTCTTAACTTTGCATATTGCTATCCTATTTGTTTTCTTCAGCTGGAAGAATCTGAACTCTATTCACAGGTTTCACTTTAAGCTTTAAGCACATGCTGGAGGCTAATGGACCTATTTTTGATGTGTGTAATTAAGTGCTGGTCATGCAGTGTGAAAATGTAACCTTCTTTCCCAAGTACATGAGAAATAACTACAAGAAATTCAAATAGGATCTAAGTTTATTGAACACACTGCAGGGTTTATCTGCTGAGCATTAGCAGGTAACAATTATAACTGAAGTTCCTTTGTAGGTAGATTAACTTACGCACTTTATAAAATAAATCCCATTTTTACTATAGTGCTAGAAACTGGCTGATTTCAAAAGTCGTCAGGATGTGAACCCTGGCAATCTGCTCTGGGTGTCCCTGCTTGAGCAGGAGATTGCACTGTACGACCTCCAGAGGTCCCTTCCAACCTCAACCTTTCTGTGATTCTGTGAAAGTTAAAAGTGATTCCAGTTTTGCAATTCAACCTTTTTTCTCAATTTGAGTTCATCTTTTTAACATGTCCACTGAAGGGTGTAGAGAACAAGTCTTGTGAGGGGTGGCTGAGGGAACTGGAATTATGTAGCCTAGAGAAAAGGAGGCCCTCTGCAACTGTCTCAAAGGAGGTTGTCACAATGTGGATGTTGGTCTCTTGTCTCAAGCAACAAGTAACAGGACAAGAGGAAATGGCCTCAAGTTGTGCCAGAGGAGGTTTAGATTGGATATTAGAAAAGATTTCTTCATTGAAAGGGTTGTGAAGCTTTTGAACAGGCTGCCCAGGGAAGCAGTTGAGTCACCATCCCTAGAGGTATTGAGAAGACATGTAGATGTGGTGCTAAGGGACATGGCTTAGTGGTAGGCTTGGCAGTACTACGTTAATGGTTGGACTTGATGATTTAGAGGCCTTTTTTAACCTAAACAATTCTATGATTCTACACTTGTTTGAAATACTCTGTAATCGTTTGGTGATGCTTTGCTGCAACAGAAATTTAATGGTTTTATGTGGGACGCACTGGACGTTTCCATTTTAACAGTGCCATGTTTCATTATTTATGAGATACTAGATAGCAGCCAATAACCTGCTAAAAAATCTTGTTTTGTTTAACTAGGACATTGTAACTCCTGGCACTACACAATAACTTCTTATAATATTGTGGTCATGTATCTACTATGAGCAACTTATCTTTCAAAGGTGGCTGCCATTTTTTTGCATTTAATTGTGTCTTGACTTACCTACACCATTATTGACTATACAATGGTGTAGAAAATAATGAAATTAAATCATATTGATTTTTAATAACTGAAAGGTGTCATACAAAACATTTTACAAGTAATTATGTTTCAGCATCCTTATTAGAGTGTTAAATGCAAAGTTAAACAATTTTTGTGATCACTACTGTAAAAAAAAAAAAAAAGGATAATTGCCTGTCACAGTGAAAATTTTATTAGTGTTATTTTTTGAAATTATTCCAGTCAGTGTGGCCGTCATAGGCTTTGTTGAGAGTTCGCCAACTCTCATTGACCTGCATATGATCTACACATAGATATACAGTGAAATTTATGGCTACCAAGGCCAGTGGAAAAATTCCCATTTGGTTCCATGAGATGAGAATTTCATTCACACAGTGAACACTTCAACCAAAGTTTTGTTAAGTAGTTAGTTGGTGAACCCACTGGAGATGAGCCTAAGAAGATCATAGTAGAGTAGAGTAGAGCCAGGACAACTGTGTAGGCAAGAGGAGGTGTGACAGTCATCCCAGGATGGCAGCAGAGATGGCGGAAACACATCCTGGTGCGCTCAGAACAAGTCCAGCATGGTGCCACGTCACCAGGCAGAGAGGCTCCTCTGAGGCCTCTCTGCCTAAGACCCCAGCTCTGCAGTGGTGCAATTCCAGTGCCATCATGGCCACCAGGCCTGGAGAAGTGCCACAGTGGGAGGTGTGATCTGCCATGAAGGTGCTACGTGAGTCCTCCTCTACTGTGAAGCCAAGCTGCTGGTCCTCTCCTTGCTCCATTGGCATACGGAGGTGGGTGGAGCCTCCAGCCCCCAGCGAAGGCAAACGAAGCTTCACTCATCCTTTCAAGTAAATTAGTAGAGGCCTTCTGGGTGGACACATGATGCCTTCACTTGATGGGCATGCCCCCAGGCTCTGCCCCCTCCCGGATGACGTCATGACTCCTGATCTCGTGAGAGCCCCCAGTGGCGCACCTTGGAGGGGCAATTTACAAGGGCTCAGGTGAGCCCCGGGGCCAGAGCGCCCCCTCCCAAGCTGAGGCTCCGCCCCCATCACCGCCCATCTCTCCAGGGAAGCCAATGGGAATCTTGACCAAAGTCTCTTCCCATTGGCTGGTTGCCTGGCATGCAAGTGACCTCAGCGTCACTTCCTGGGATAAATCGAGCGCCATTTTCTCTTTCTGGCTCTGGATGAGGAGTGGGTAGAGGTTGGAGTGGAGGCTCTGGCGCTGCGCGCAGGGGCTGAGTTGCACACCGCCTCGGTGATGCCGGTGTCGCCGCCGCCCTCGCGGTGCGCGGAGTGAGCGCGGCAGCTAGGAGGCGGCGGCGGTGGCTGAGGAAGAGTCGCGGGGCGGGGCGGCGGGCGCGTTGCGGTAGGGCCGGCGCTAGGAGCCGCGGGAGGCGAGGGCTGTGGCGTGGGCCCGCGACCCGGTAGACGGCGCCGGCGGGAGCGGCGGCAGGCTCCCCCTGCAGCCTGGGCGGGTAAGTGAAGCGCGACCGCGGGACCACGCCCCCGAGGGACGCGGGGTACCCGGCGTGGGCAGGACGATCCCCGGGGGCAGCGGGGGCGTGCCTGGCTGTGCTCTCCTGGCCGCTTGCGCTGCCCGATCCCCGTCTCCTCCCGCCGAAGGATAGCGGGCTCCTGGGCGCGGCTGGGGGCGAGGAGCAGGTGGAGAGCGGGATGTGGGTAAGGCAGGATTTCTGGAACCCTGGCTCCCGACGTGGCTGCGGATGGCCTGCGGGGGGACTCTAGCCATGGATTGCTGAACTAAACGACGGTGTTGTGAAACCGCTACTTCTTGTAGGTAGCCCTCACGGGCTTGTGTCAGAATCATCTCCCTGTCCCTTGTCTGCGGCGCACGTGAGCGGAGGAGGACCTTCTGGGTTTGCCTGTGATCTGGAACCAGAAATCAGTGCAGTGAGGTTTTTAGTCATGGAGTTCTAGTTCTTTATGATCAGTGTTAACTGTACAGCTGTTTAGAACCACATTTTGTTCTCGTTTCTGTCTACACCTAAATGATGGAGTATCTAAGGAACTGACTTGGTGTGTTGCAAAATCTGTGGATGATAACAATTGCTTCTAGTCAGTACAGGTATTTGAAATAAAGTGTTAGTAGGATGCAGGAATTCTTTATTAAATAAGTTTGTGCGATAATTCTTCAATACGTACACTTTTGAAGAAATAAAAGCTTTATGAATAACATCAGCAAACGTAACCTGTAGAATGCAAATCATTACAGCTGTATGGATGTGCTTACCATGTAAGAGTGAGTAGCAGTGAGCTTTTTTCTTCTGATTTATGAATGGAATGGAACATAAGTATTTGACTTCTGCTGCAACAGTTCAGTTTTGTACTGGGAAAATGACATACAACTCTCTACCAGTTGATAAGCACTTAATCTCTGTCAAGTAAACAGTATCGAGGAAAACTATTTTGTTTCTTTCAATGTTTTCTGTTAAAGATACATTTAAATCCTTGAAGTTCTAAATAATTATAATAAAGGCTTACTCTTGGATTCCCTAATCCAATCTATACTCTAGGAATCTTAATGCTCTTTTTAATAAACTTTTGGTTCAATTTTGAGCAAGGAAAAGGGATTTTTGGCAACATTTAGACAAATTGTGTATAATAAATATTCAGTATTCTTATTTATGACTTTACATAATCTGTAAAAAGAACCATAATACAGCTCATATCATGGAAGCTTTATTAAAAGTAAAACAAAACCACAGCAGCCCCTCCTCTCTTCATCCAAAAAAAAAACCAATAACAAATATTGAGAAACAATGCAGAAGTTAGACAAACAATCTTATAATGCTTTGTTTAACCACTGGAAATTGCTTGATTTGTGCTGAGTCTCATTGGATGCTGGTAGAACTGTTTTGTTTGAACACTTCAATAATACTTCAGTTGAAACCTGTAGCACAGCCTCCTTTTCTTCAGTTTTATCCTCTTTCTGAATTACTCAGGTTGTGGTTTGTCTGTGCGTCTGTGTTGAAGTGTCTTTGAGTCATGACTGACTGACCAGTACGAGCAGTTGTACTTCTTCCTGGAGTAGATGGGCTTTCTGCGTGGCTCGTCTCCCCACGTGCATGAGATTAATGAGCCCTGCTGGATTTGATGAGCCCTGCTGAATTTGAGTAGGTTTGGCATAGATGCACCAGTCTTACAAAGTAAGCTTGTGTCCTGTTGAATTTGATTTCTGGCCAATGCTGACTCCCTAGGCGGTCTGCTCTGTGAGATGGCAGTGCTCTAGGAAGGTGTGAGGGACGTAGTCCATTTCTCATGCTAATAATGGTGTTTATTTAAGCCAAGGTGGGTAAAGTTGGTGATTATGTTTTGACTTGACTTCACAGGTAAGATACTTGTTGATATTATTATCTGTGCAATCACATACCTCAGTGCTTTTTCTGTGTTAGTGAATACTGAATGAATGTCATCTTTATGTTGGATTGGATGACTATTTTGAGTATGTGATTTAAAGCCAAGAGAACAGCAAAATTATTGTGACTGTAAGAGATAAAGACTTCTGATGTAATTGCATAAAAAAGTCTGTCTTGCTTGAGACTTCTATCAAGTTATGCTTGGTTAAAAATTAGAATTTAAGAAGATAAGAGTAGTTATCAAACAAAATATACTTATTAGGCTTGATTAATGTTTTTTTTTTTTTCCCTGTAGTCAGTTTAATTTTAATTTACAACAAATAAAAAGCAAAAAAAAACACCTATAAATTCTAATCCATTGATTGTTTTTCTTTCCAGGAATTAAATCTTTCAAAGCTGTTAAGATGTTGATAGAAAGCTATATGCATTTCTTCTCTCTCCCTCCCAAGGCTGGTTGGGTTTTGATGGTACTCCTAGATTTGGTTAGGTTTATTTCAGGAGGCACAGGTAAAAGTACATGGAGTGGACCAATCTCTGTAATGTGTGTTTAAGCAGTTATACAGGTATGATCTCTTTTGAGGGCTTGTATGCCTCTTAGAATGGTGCTTGACTGAAACAAAATTGATGAAAGTAAAATTAGGTGTGACCAGGCTACCCTCAAATTTCTTTAGGCATTTTCGCAGTGTGCGTGTCCTCCTAGCTGCTGTCTCTGCCACTTAGTGTTTGTTCTTTAGATCTTGAGAATTAATAGATTGCTTGCTCTCGTTTAACTTTCAGGAGTAGAGCTGTTTTTGTTTTCTTAACTTGTTTGAAGTTAAGTCAATTTTAGTTTACTTAACTGAAAATTAAGATTTATTTATTAGTATTTGTCAACTCTGCAAAATCACTAAAATGTAAGCTGACAAAGAAACCTTTTAAAATACTTCCAACCCAAATACCCCAAAACTATCTTCATAACAGTAGCCTTTATGAAAGAAATTTTTGAGCTGCTCATTAAGCAGTTTACTAGATGAGGAAGTATAATAACAAAATTATTGCATTTCCAAGGCAGATGATATAAAGGGACAAAGTCCTGTAAGCCTGTCATTTTGCTTCTATAAGCAGTTCTTCAGGCTAGCTAATACCAGCATCCTAAGAAGGGTCTACAGATCTCAGTTGTGTAGATTTTCATGTTGGCAAAGGGCAGCATTGCAACCTTTTCCTCTCTGGATTTTTCTGGTAGCGTTTCTATCTAGCTGTCTGTTTCCATGAGTTTTTTTTTTTTTAAAACTTCCAATATTCTTTCATATTTTGTTAGAGGTGCCTGTGTGTGTGGAAGATGTGCTTTTATGTCTGTGCTCCAGCTCTATTTCAGCTCCGTATTTAGTTGGATTGCAGATATCTTGTTTCCATAGAGACACAAAACTAAGATCATGCTGATTGATATGAGGGGGGAAAAAACATTTCACTGTGAGAACAGTCTGTTACTGGAACAGATTTCCCAGAGACTCTGAGAATCTCTGTCTGTGGAAGTTTTCAATACCTGAATAGGCAAGGTGCTCCGTTGTGACTTGTCCAGGTCGCTTCCTGAGATGTCTGCCACAGTGAACAAGTATTGTTTTGAGAAATGTCTAAAAGGAGGATAAGTGGAAACTTCCGTTTTTTGTGGTGACTTACAATTTTCAAGAGATGAAACACAAATGTTTCCACTTCTTTTAATGCAGAGAAGTTGCAGTCAAACATAGTTACTCGCTGAATGAATATTTGTCTTTGACTTGTAAGATGCTGTACACACTGTTACCTTGTTGTTTAGTATTAAATTACTTGGTACCACCGGAAGAGGACGAGCTGCGGTAGTGATCTTTGAAAAGCTGAATGTAGTTGTATCTTATGTGAGTACAGATAATGTAGAAATGAAGGAAACCCTTAGCGTTGTGTGAAACTGCAGTTGGGTACATCATTATGGAGGTATTATCTATTTGAACACTAGATGCAGGAGTAGACTGATGGATAAAATGCCTGAGTAATGTTTGAATGAATGTTCAGAACTGGATTTGGACTGGGACATCAGCTGCTGCAATGATTCTTTTACCATGCTGTTAGCTTTTCTGGTTTCATTTATAAAAAATGCTTATTGTAAATGTAGTGGAGTGGATTAGCAGTTTTTGGAAGGCTTGGTTGAAAGTAATTTCAAACTTACCTTCAACAACATAGTAAACTGATCAAGACTTCATGGGTAGAGTAGCCCAGATTTAGTTTTATGGTAATGCTTTGTTCTGGTTTCAGCCGGCAGGCCGGGAACCCCCACACAGCCGTTCNTCAACACTGCCAGGTGTTATCAGTTGTGTTTCTCTTTCTGGGAACAAAACATAACTTCCTACCAGACACTGTGAGAGAAGTAACTTCTGTTAGAAACTAAGACAGCTTTCATGTTGATTTTCATGATTAAGAATGGAGTGCAGGCAAACAGTTAAGTAAACAGTTAAGTAAATTATGTGTAGAAAGTGTGTAAGCTAAAGCTTGAAGAATACAAGAATGCAGAATACAAGAGAAGTATAGTAAAAAAGAATAGTAAAAGCGTATGGATAATAAACTGTATAGTAACCTGAATATTAAAGCAAGGACTCAAAGGGAATGAGTTTAGAAGATTGAAATTACATGACCCTTATGGTAGGACATGGCTGTGTCTAATGGATACAGAGCATACTAGATGCATACTGGGTGGATAAATTTTAAAAACAAAAAAAACCTGCTTGAGAGTAAGATTTGTAGGACCAGCTGAATAGCCTTGTGTATGGCACAGGGGCCAACATCTTGCATTGAAGTCCAGCTACTTGAGCATAGATGATTTACATCCTAGTTTTCAAGATTCTTTTGTTGTTTCCTTGTCTTCCTCTTGAATTAACAACTTCAGTTTGAGAAAGTTTGCTGGTTTAGAAAAAACTGAGACGAATGTAATGTACTGAATTTCCTTTGTATACGTATTTCTGTTATATGAGGTGGACTTGCCTCAAGAAAAGTCTGCTTCATTTTCATCAGTAGCATTGATGTATAAGATAAAGGATTGACATGAAGGAACTGTTTCCAGTGAAACCTAATGTATTGAACCACATCTTCCACTGGCTGAGCTGAGCATGGTGTCATTTGCAGTGGACCGTGGGGTTAGTGCACATAACCTGCTTTCATAGAGAAACTGATAATAAAGCATTAACCAGAGACTGCAAATCTCAGGTGACTTCAGTTTAAGGGGAGTACTTTTAATCTTTATTTCTTGAATTTTGATAGCAGAGTGCCAGACTAGATAATGTGATTTATTCTGTTCTTTGTAGGTTCCTGTTCCATACCCACACCGGTGGTGGTACCAGGATGTTTTCCAGACTTGTCAATAAAAAAGACTAGAAAACAAGACTAGCATCTGTCAAATGGGGCTCACTTTCTATTTCTCTATACACACCTTTCCTTTGAGGAGAGAAGAAGAAAATAATAGCATGTGAGTTTTTTTAATTTAGTTACATAAGTTATATATTTGTGCACAAATCAATTTTTTTTTGAGTGGTGACTTTAGTCAGATGTTCAGTCTATATGCTGACCTCCATCTAACGTACCTTTCTGGAGGGAGTAGAATAGGATGTAAATCCAATTTCTGGACTAAGGCAAGAAAAGCTACACACACCTCAGAAGAGGGCACCAAAAAGCATACATGTTTCAAAAATTTGTCCCACTTCTGCGTATTTAGCTATCAGTGCCATACAGCTATAGTTTTTCATCACTTTTTTGCTACTATATTAGTCTTGCAGTAGCCTGTTTTATGCCAGTGTCAATTTACAGGAGCAGTTTTAAGAGAAAAAAAATAATCTACATTTTGCTAGCAATCATATTTAAAGCATGTATATGAGATGCCTTTTTTTGTTTTTTTGTTATGTCTTGGCACTGTAACATTCGAGGCAAAATATGTTGATACTTATGCTTCCTGAAAGAGTAAAATTACGTTCACATTTGCCTGCAAAAACAGAAAGCACAGTATAGCTACCATATAGACTTGAAGAGCTCTTAAAGAGACTTCACATTTTGTTTAGATAGGAGAGAAGAAACAAAGGGATTTTCCCACAAACTTTATTTCCTTTTTGAGAGGAGGGAAGCGACCTAGTGGTTAGTGAGACTAGTTCCTCAGTTTAAGGCTTTTGCTCTTAAATACTGAATGTTTTGAGATTTTTTTGTTTTAGTACTGTTAAATTCAAGTACCTATGTTCAACTGTGACATTACCTTTTTTCTTTCTTTTTGCAGGAGAAGTGCAAAATGTTTCAAATTCCTGTTCAAAATCTGGATAATATCAGGAAGGCTCGAAAAAAGGTGAAGGACATTCTTGTGGAACTTGGGCTTGACAACTGCAGGGAATTGTTGAAGGTAGAGTAATGGAAATAATGTAAAACAATCCTGAAAAAAAAACTTGAAAATATTTTGATGTCTACTGCATATATATGATGTTCCTCTGTCCTAGTATTTCATCTTTACTTGAAGGATTACTTAAGTCTGAGTATTTATGCTAGGAGTTGAACTTAGTTTTTTACTACAGTGTTGAAAGAAACTTCGTTTCTCAACAAAATGTTACAGATGGTGCTGCATGTTCTCTGATAGTAATGGTAATCACTTCAGCAAAAAGAAATGCTACAACTTTAGAAAAAACACTATAGTAATGAAATATTACTTGTTTATTGTGTTACATGGTAAGTTTTTGCTGTTTTTTTCTTAAATCACAAGAACATGAAGACTTGAATCTACTCAAAGGGGTTCAACTCATATCAAGAGGAAACCTCTGAAGGATATACAGATAAACAGGAATTATAAAAATCAGCAAGCAATTATATCCAGATAATCTTGTTGGAGGCCTTTAGAACTTGTATCCAGGAAAATACTCAACTTCACTTACTGAGTCACAGTTCAGTTTTACATTGTTAAAAGCATATGCAAGTGTGCTGAGGTGATCAAAGTGAAGTACCATTGTTACCACTTACTGGAGAAATTACTGTACAACAAGCAAGGTGAATTTGCAACATCAGATTGGCAAGACTAATATCAGGAAAAAGTACAAACGTAGCAACTTGGTTTCTAAACATGAGCTTTTCTGACTGTTGGGCATGTTCATGAAGTCGCATTAACTGTACTCAAGAGTTTGAATTAATTGTGTGGTGGTACTAAAGTAACTGTGGGGTGCTGTTGTGTCTCTTATAGTGTTTTTTTGAATGTGTATAAATGATTTGAAAAAATACAATCTACATGCATATTTAATTCTGGAACATTCTTGGTTATTACAGTAGAACAATAATATATCTAAATATAAGTGCACAGAAAAGGTGTATTTGTCTGGTATTTTTCTTTCACTTTTTTGTTTTGTAATTAAACCTTCAAGCTATTGTGCCTTGACACTTTGAAGTAGATGTGTTTTGATGATGCTAGTGTTCTTTTTGCTATGAAATTGATTGTGGTATTAAGTTTTTGATCTTTTGTGATTTGATGGTCAGTAAGAAATATAGCTTCCTTTTTTTTGTTAAATAAAATTTAGAAGGTGGCAACAGGGACCCATATGAACATTTACATTCTGGAAAAAACTGAAATATGGACCCAAAAATAGCAAGTAATTTTCCCTCAGTCAGGTTTGTAACTTAAATTTATTTTGAGGCAATCTGGGGCTGTTTACTTTAATTTTTTTAATTAGAAAAGGATTTCTGATCTCTTAATAGGAGAGAAGTAGCTTAAGGTTTTTTGCTTTTTTTTTTTCTTCAAATATTAAGGTGGATTTCTGGACATTGTGCTTTTGAGGTGGCAGGACAACTGAGGAAATGGTATGGAGTGATACGATATATATGATATAGACTTCTTATCTGGGCTTGAAATTGGTCTTAAACCCTTCTAATAAGGCATGATAATGGACAATAGTTTGAGGAAAGTGGAGGAGTTGTCATGTGTAGCTTAGTAACTCTTGATAGCTTGAAGACCAGAAGGATTAATTGTTAGGCTAAAAGTTCTTTAATTGTTCCCTGCTAGGAAGAAAACATCAACTTCTTGTGCTAAATTATGTTTGATTGTCTAAGTAACTCTACTAAGTATACTTATCCTGTGATGTCAGGATTTCTTTTGGGTAAGTCTTTTTAGCTTCTGCAGCATACTGTAACCTTTTGTATAAATTCACATTTAAACTGTGGACACTTCCACTTTTCTGGAAAACAGTGGTTGTTTTAATAGGGAAGGGAGAAAACAATTGTCAGTTTTAAAATGTTTTTTTCTGTCTTCATCTTAAGAGATACTCACTGTGTAATCATGCTTCTCAGATAAGTTTTATTCCCTTGTAACCTTTCCCTCATCCAGTTTTTCTCCCCTTCATGGAATAAAGCTGGAAAGAGCATAACATGTTGTTTCTGGGATGTCAAGTCTGTTACAGTGATAAGAATGGTTCTTACTTTATCAGTGCATTTTCCTCTATACAAAGTAAACATGTCAGTAAAATGACATAGACCTACTTGCACACACATTTGGTTGTAGGAACCTGATAATCAAGTCCAGGAGCCTCTCTTGTTGGAGAGTACTCAAACCAAAAGCAAAACATATTTGGGATAGGCTATGAACTTTAAGAAATACATTCTAATGTGATCAAGTAAACAATTGTTATTAGTTACTGAGTTTCATTATTTTCTGTATCAAACACTTATAAGAAAAACACTATGTCCTATAAGGCTGTGCAATTTCTCTTTGGGTAATGGTTCTTTATAAGATCATGCACTTTCAGGAGTGTTTGGTGTGAGGACAAGTAGATAGACTTGTTGCAGTACCACGATTTGATTAGAATGGAAAAGATTTGTTCTTTGTTGCCTTGAGCTCTTCAGGATTCTCCTTGGAGATGTGCAAATTGCAATAAGCTTTCTAGCTTTTTCAAACTCGTGTATGCTTTCCTAAACCCTGGAATAAATCTTATTTAACTTTAACAATGATGCTCACAGTAGCACTACGCATGCAGGAACCTAGCGCAGATAGCCTGCATCAAGTAGCATTGTTTAACTGCTTCTGGATCTTTTTCCTCTTTTTGTTGCTTGTTGTATTCTATTTTGCTTGTAAATACTGCATTGTATTTTTTGACCACAAACTATGAAGATGTTTAAATTCCTATTCTCTTGAAGATCAGCTGATCTTAAGTAGTCTTTATTACCTGCTCCTGCTGTTCTGATGGGCTTTGATGCACAGATGAAAATGTACTCTGTTTAAGCATCTTACAGAACTGTTAAATGAAAATGAATTTGTAAAAGGAAGGGGCAATGTGAAGCAAGAAAATCATTGGTTTTTGTGGGTTAAGCCTGGATTCATACCCTGTGTTGTATCTAAGACATTAATGTACTTGTTGAAGCTGGCCAAGAGCCTTCAGAAATGCCTAGAAAACAGAAATCCATTTTTTTTTTTTTTCCCCCATGAAATTTGTACTTGGATATATTTTGGGCCTCAAAAAATTAGGGAGGAATTTTTTTATAGTGCTAATTGTTCTGTTAGAATTGATTAAAAGAATGCTGTAAGGAAGATGTTCTCTGACATGGTTGTTCTAGACACAGTAATAATGCTGCTTTTACAGCTTGAGGAAGAATACTACTATTTGAAATAAGTTTCTGGGGATATCTTTGCAAGTTAAAAGCGTAGTAATGATGTGAAGGCTTAATACTATAATAGCTGCTACAAAGTAAGCAATTGCAATAAGTTAGTAAATGGAAATAGATGTTGAAATATTGCAGTTCTAGGAGGAGGAATGTAAAGGGAGACGATCTTTGTGTCCACTGTGAACTTGGCTAGAAGTAATGGAACTGAAGTGTAAACATTTTCATTCCTGTATTATTTTGAGTAACTATAAATCCCCACTATATTACATGAGACAGTCATATGAGCTAGTAATTCAGGTAAAATAAATCAAAGAGGAGTCAGAAGTAATTTCTTTAAATGAGTTTTGGAACCTCCATCTGAATATTGCATGAACTTCCTATTCATCCTGGTTTTTTTCTTTTGCTTGTTTTGTATTGAGACTTTTATTCAAAACAGACCTACAAAAGCAGATTATTTCTTGTGTGTTTTTTTTTCCCTTTTAGAATCTTAAAAGTTTTGATCCAGGTGAAAAATACTTTTGTAACACTTTGTGGAGTGATGTCTCTCCTTGGGAATCTGGGGGCAAAAGGAAGGTATGTGTATTTGAACTGGAAATTCTGAGTATATGTGCATGTGGAATTGCTGAATCTTAGCAATTTCAAAAATCCTGCAAAACTAAAATATGATTGAAAATAGCTTTAGCATTTATTTTCTGAATAGTTTTGGGAATAATCTTTAGCCTTACCTGATATGTAGCCTTAACATGCTCTTTCATACAACATGCTTGTTTTTCATGGAAGAATGAAAACATGATTGTATAAGTAGAAGCGGATTAAGCTGAAATTCCCTTTAGCAGATTGAGACAGGGTTGTTTTACTTTATATGTAGCTGGAATCTTATGTGAATCTAGAATCTGCAAGAAAGGCATGGTTGGGATGAACAAAATGAAGTATCTTAGAAACTCACTAGAGTATGAAATTATAGAAATCCAGTGTAAAGCCTAGGAGTATATCCGGAAGGAAAGGTGGTCTTGTCTGATTCTTGCTGAAGAGTCTTGCAATTACTGGCTGCTTCCATCATGAAGACCTTCAACAACTTATAAATAGGTCTCCTCTTTTCATCCTGGTAGGTAGTAATGATTCAGAATACTATGGTGGTAGTTTGCCAAGAGTTGATCTGCATTTACCTTTTTTAAAACTGGAAGAGGTCATCAGGTGCAAAGTTGCCTTTATTAAGAAAGCCCTCAACATGCAAGCTGACCAAATGCCAGTCAGACTTGGCTGGTAGAAGAGGAGGTACCTCCCCTAGTGGGGACATTTGTTTGCTTTGTCTTCTAGTTCTCTTTTCCTGAACTTAGATTCACAGGTTTAAGACCGGATCTTGATCTCATTTGTCAAGCTATGTCTTTTGCATGTAAAACTTGTTCCTGTCTTTTCTTCAAACAACCTTGGCTGTTTCATTTACTTGGCATCATGCTGCCTAGATCTGGGGGAAAAGTTGGCCCTTCAGGATGTTCTATTCCAAAGTTTCTGCAATAAGGGAGAATAAGTTGTTTGAGCTACATCAGAAAGCTCAGTAGTCTGGAGAAGCTGTCTATTTAGGTTTCTACCAATAAGACTATGTTTGTAGAGACTTCAGTAATTCAGGAATAGCTTGGACTTTTGGTGGCTGTAGTGTCTTTGAACATTCCCCACAACCTAGAGACAAGTAGAGACTCTAGGTGTTGTTATATAACACATAATATATAACACAAAGTGATATTGTGTCTGGGATGTGATCTTTGGAGTGGGACCCAATCATGTCTTCCTAAATGCTTTTAATAAGCTTTTCTTGGATTCCATTTGTACAGTTGTGTGTTGTGCTGGTCAGACTCTTAAATGTGTCAATTTTCTGAAGTGGCTTAGAATTCTATCTAATTCTTTAAAACTTTATTAACAACCGAGATGCTATTAAGAGAGAAGACTTGAGTAGCACTTGCAAACATAGAAGGCAGCTTAGACTTGTGCGCAAGAAGAACATGCTGACCAAATGACTTCCTTAGGTGACCGCATAGCAGAGCTCTGTTTTGCAAGAAAAAACCTACAGCATTAAAGTAGCAGACTTCAACATGTTCTGAAGGCACATATGAATGTTTCCTGCTGAAACATTTTTTTTTTCTGTGAGCAAAGTAGTGATTCATTAGGTTTTTTTCCTACTTCAATAGAACTCGAAGTCTTGAATTTTTTTTTCTTCAGCTGAAGTCTCATGTGATTTTGACCTCCGTCAAAAACCAAATGCTCTAAAAAGGTATGAAATGTTATTTCCCCTTGACCTGTATGCACATACTGAGGCAGTTTCTTAGTGGTATAATGCAATGCTTTGTATAAGAAGTAAGAACATCTTAAATGCAGAATAATAAATTCAGCACTTGGACCACTTGTGAAGCAGTGTTCTCACTGCCTCCTAACACTAGTTGTATATACTTCCATATTATCTGTATTTGGCAGCAAAATTCCTTCCTGTAAACAAAGGTTCTTTATTTGAAGAAATAAGTTTACATGGACAGAAAGGTACAAACAAAGGAGGGGGGACAGCAGGGAGTGTGAGTCCAATTTTTAAAGGCATGTAAGCTTTTGTAAGCCTCTGACAAGCCAGTTAAAATAAGCAATCATACCAGTTTGTCACCTGATGCCTTCAGAAGTAAGGCTAGTGATGTACAGCTTTTGATACTGCTCTATATGCTTCATTAGTTCATTAGTGTTAGTGGCCTTTCTCTACCTAGTGTACTTAAAATGCAAGATAGAAGCTTATTGTAACTTGCTGTCATGTTGTTTACCAGCAGGTGAGACCAGAAACCTAAAGAGTGTAAGAGTGGAAAATTACTTGGTGCTATTTTCCCTGCATACATTCCAGCAGCCTAAGTCAGACAGTGTCTTTCTCTTTTGAATGTGGAGGGTAGATTTTTGGTTTTGTTTTCTCATCTGGAGATTTCTAGTGCTGCTAGTAGATGGCTTCATGTAGCCTCCATGGCTACATAAAATGACAAAACTGCATAGATTCTTGCTTCATAATGTGTACTAGACATACATGAGTGATGTAGCTAGGCTGGATGCTGTAGTGGTGGAACAGCTTACTGTTTTTGAATGTCATTTTGTAAGTGGCAGTAGTAAGTAAAGTAGAAATGATTATTTAAGTAAACAAGTTCCCCATGATCTTTGAAATTGCAGATCTGTCATGTGGATGTTGCTGTGACTAGTTGTGTAGTTTTTCATAGGGGTCAGGGTTAATTCCTAGTAAGTGGGTAAGAAAAAATGATTGACAGGTCAAGCGCTTTTTCTAGAAAGAGCAATTGATGATCATAAAAGTATGAAAAGTAATGCTTTCAAGTGACTTGTAGTTGAGAGAGCAAACTACTGTTCAGTAGAAGATAGGTTTATTTTTTTTTACAATAATTCTGAGAAGAGTTTATAATAAGCATGCTAGAGGAAGTTTCTTAAGTTACTGTGGTAGGATGTCCAGTATGTTGAGGTAATGAGGTGGTTGCTATTTTATGGGTTTTTATTACTTTAACTTTCCATTAGTAATTTGGCTCTCAAATAACTCTCAAGTAATACTTGAAAGTGTAATCCTTTATGGCTTTGCTGGGAGAAGTACTTTCAGCCAATGGTAATGCATTGAAATACATACAAAAACAAGATTAAAAAGCACCTCTTTCTTCCAGTAAATAGTGGCACTATTAACTTCAAGCTTTTTTCATATTAAGTGGGATGCTATTGCTAAGGCTTTTACCTCCTGTGTACAGTCGAGTATAAATTCTTAGTCTGTTCTATGATTCCTATCCTTAAAAATGGCTTCATAATTTAGTTTTTGTGAATTGGAGTAGAAATGAACCTCTATAAGGCTTTTTGATAAATTACAAGGGAGCAAAACAAACACCAGTGTTTGTCATCTTGTCTGCTTTTCAGCAAAATGAGGTCTCCATGAAACTGAGTGGATACATATTTATACATCCAGTGAATACATTTTTCATAAGTATTAGAATAGACATGTTTTCAAACAGAAAACAGGCTTCAGGAGCTGGAAGTTTCTAAGCGGATTTTCTTGTTTTATTTGCAGAGATACAGAACAAAGCCATACTGCTGTAGTTTATGCAAGTTCTCGTCAAAATTGCTTACTTCATTCAAGAATCATTTGCATCGTTACCATGAGGATGAAATGGACCAAGAACTGGTGGTTCCTTGCCCGAAGTGTGCATTTGCTTCTGAGCCAAAAATAGTGGGAAAACATATCCGAATGTTTCATTCATCTAATAAGAGAATACAGAACTATACAGTCAGCATCTTGGATGGCATGAAACAATTCAGGAGTGACATCATAAACTTTACATGTCTAAAATGTAACTTTACAGACACATTGTATTATAACATGAAGAAACATGTGCTGATGAACCATTTTCAAAATTTAATAAGTATATATTTTGGCCAGAGACCTGATGAAAGTAAAGAGAATTCTATTGAGCACTACTGTAAAAAATGTAATACTTCTGCGAACAGCCAAGATTCTTTAATGTATCATGTCTTGACAGCTGAAACACACAGAGACCTGGAAAACAAACTTCGGTCTGTAATTTCAGAACATATTAAGAAACCAGGACTTGTGAAACAAATGCAAATTGCTCCAAAGCTTCCCCAAAGTGTAGTTGTGGCTACTCCATCTTTAGGGCCTCCTGCAGCCCCAGCAGGTTCTGTCACAGCTCCAGCTTGTATCCAACTTGCATTCCCACAAAATAATCAAAATCAGACTGTAGTGCAGCCAAAAGTTCAGAACACAGTCAGATCACTGACTGTTCCAAGTGCCTCTGGGAGCATTCCACGTACAACTTCTGCTTCGGTTGTTACACCATCACAGGTTACTCTTGTATCCAGTCACATGCCTGTAGGTCAGAATAATGTTAATATTCAGCCCTCACCTTCTCAGCCTCTCATTGTTTCTCATAGGCTTCCTCTTAATCAGCCTGTCACAGCTGGGGCTGTTCCTCTTCATCAGTCTGTTGGGACCCTAAACAGATCTGTGGCCCCTGTGGTTCTTAATCAACCTGTCAGGCCTGGACTGTTTCCTATTAATCAGTCTATTGGTACTATAAGTAGTCCAGTTGCAGCTGCAACATTACCTGTTACTCAACCTGTCAGCCCCATAAATCAGCCAGTCGCACCAGGAGTTCTCTCAGTCAACCATTCAGTTGGGAATGTGAATAGACCCGCTGGTCCCAGAGTCCTTCCTGTGGCTCAGACAGTTGCACCAGGGGTTCTCCAGCTTAATCAGCCTGCTGCGTCTGGAGTTGTTCCTGTCAGAGAGCCTGTTAGACCTGGATTTCTTCAACTTAATCAACCTGTTGCCCCAGCAGTTATCCCAGTAAATCAGCCAGTTAGACCTCAAAACACAACTTTTTTAACTGCAGGTTCTATACTTAGGCAGTTGATTCCAACTGGGAAACAGGTTAATGGGATACCAACCTACACGCTTGCCCCAGTTTCAGTTACTTTGCCTGTACCTCCTGGTGGTGGAGTAACTGTTGCTACTCCACCACAAGTGCCTATTCAGCTAATGCAGTCTGGGACAGTAACTCAGTTATCTCAGTCACCAGCTAGTGTACTCTCTCCTCCAGTGGTTTTAACATCTCAGAATATATCGTTACAAGCTTCCCCACCTGATGCTGAAACAAATCAGGCTGTTGGAAAGGCTAAGCAGTGGAAGATTTGCCCTGTATGCAAAGAGCTTTTCCCATCAAATGTCTATGAGGTGCATATGGAGGTAGCCCACAAACATGGTGAAGTAAAAATGGAGGAAACGCAGGAACCTGACAAACTTGCAGCTTGTGCACCCTTCCTAAGGTGGATGACAGAGAAGACTGTCCGATGTTTCCCTTGCAAATGTTTTCTCTGTGAGGAAGAGCTCATGAAGCATCTCTTGATGCATGGCTTAGCTTGCTTGTTTTGCACAGTTACTTTCCATGACTTAAAAAGCCTTGTGGAGCACAATAAAACTACACACAATGGGAAAAAGCAGTTACATGCAGATTACAGCAACAGAGGATTTCAACTAGGTAACGAGGCTCAGGGTGACCTTGTATTTCCCCACTTTGATTTCAGTACAGTGTTACCAGAGGAAGACATTGGTGAAAGAGAAGTACATTTGGCAGTGCTTGCTGGAGTAAATTCAAGGACACTTGTCCCTGTTTACATCAAAGTGAAACCTCAGGCAGCAGAACTGAACAATGGATGCAACCAAGTGTTAACCTGTCCCTTTTGTTTTGGTTTGTTTACTAGTCAAGAAACATATGAAATGCATTTGAAAGAGAGGCATCATGTTATGCCAACTGTACATACAATTTTGAAATCTCCAGCTTTCAAGTGTATCCACTGTTGTGGTGTGTACAGTGGAAATATGACTCTAACAGCTATTGCTGTGCATTTGCTCCGTTGTAGAAGTGCTCCCAAAAACAGCAACTCAAGTGTGAAGATGCAGCTTGAACGTACAGAGAAGAAAGAGCTACTGTTTGTGAATGGTGAAAAACATGATTCTGTGATACTTAAAAGAAAGCAATCTGATTCCTGCCTTGTTGCAGAAGACCAAAGGAATAAAGAACAGCAGCTTCTAAGCTTAAGTACCAGACCAGCTCTATATCCAGATGAATTGTATTCAGGGCTAGTGCCTTTTAAACGGCAAAAGATTAACATTAGGACTGAAATAAAGAAACTTATTTCTAGTGAGGATCTTCGTATTCTAACAGTAGATCCTAGACAATACGATCAGAATTCGTATGAGGCTCAAAAACAGTTTTTGACAGATTACTTTCATATGAGGCCATATCCTTCAAAAAAAGAAGTGGAATTACTGTCTGCACTGCTATATGCTTGGAAAATTGATGTTGCATCATTCTTCGGAGAAAGGAGGAATATATGCTTAAAGGCAATAAATAATCAGAAACCATCTGTGCTGCTGGGTTTCAGTATGTCAGAATTAAAAAATATAAAGCATGGTTTGAATATAAAAGATGAACCATTAGATACGTAGGCAAGGTTTTTATAACATCTGGAAGCGATCCCTAATTGCGTACTTAGAAATTTTGCAGTTTGTGTTGAACCTTGTGAACTTTAACTTGCAGACTGGTCTGTTGAAGGGCTGCAGTACTACAAAAAGCTTCATTCAGTTGTGACTGTTATTGTAAAAGGCACACAGTTGTGTATTTGCAACAGCTAAAACCTTCAGATTTACACTTCTGGAATTTGTTTTAGCTTTTTACTTTTTCTGGAGTAGTAATTTTTTTGTTGTTGTTTTTGTTTCCTTCCCCCTGCCCCAGGCTCCCATTAGATTTTTTTATACCACCATGTAAAGTGTTTGTGCTGTTAAATATAAATTTTATTTTATTTTTCTGCAATGTCATCATCTTTTCTAAACAATAAAATGTATAATGTTGTTTAAAATGCTGAAGCAAACTAGATGTATTTAATCTATTTGATTATTTGTGCTTATCAGTCCTCAATTTTTTTTTTTTTCTTAACTTTTGTTCTATCTGCTATAGTCTTTACATCCATTGACTCTTCAAGTTCTGAATGCACTGGAAGCAATAAAATACCTGGCAGTCTTCTTTTTTTTTTCCTCAATCGTAATACCTGTGCCAATTAAGTCTAGTGATCTGTAATATCTAACCAGTATTAACATGGTGGGGTATTGAGAGGCTGAGAAGGAGGCCTACTAAAGTGTTATAGTTACTAACTTGAAATGATTGTGTTTATTATAATCGTTAAATAGATCTTGCTAACTAGAAGTGTTTACTCTTTTTGTTGGTGTTGAAACCTATTTGTTTTAATACCTGTTGTTCAAAGTTTGATAACAGCATTTGGTTTCTTTTCTTTTTCAAAAAGCAGAACTGCTTCGGAGCGTGTCACATTGCTCTGATAATGTGGAATGTACGTCTCCTATGTACATAACTGGTCTTCAGAAGCCCTATCCGAGTATCACTGAAGTTTGGTGAAAAATGCGATTTTTACTTTTAAGCTGGCGTTGTATGAGGTAGTAAGAGAGCAGTGCCTCCTCCCCAACAAATCAGATTTGTCTTGAAGTCCTTGGGATCAAAACCAATACAAACAAATTGGATGAGGTGGTGGCATCAAGACTCTAAACTGTTCATTGCCTGAACCAGTGCTATTCATGTGGTGATCATTCCTCATCTTTCGTGGAAGAAAAAAGGGGTGGCTGTTCTGTCAGTTAATATGTGCCAGTAAGGAGAAGGTAACGTCCCCAAGCTTTTCCAGTTTTTTTTTTTAACGTTTATTTTTATTTTATTTTTTTTAATTAGCAAGCATGTTTGTTCTATGCAATTGTTTTTAAAGTCGATGCGAGATTATTTTTGTGATTTTTCTAAAAGGACGTGACATTTTAACGGAATTGGTGACTGTTAACCGGAGGTTACATAAGCTATTTAAAGTTTTATTTTGAATACAATCTTGATATTTTCATATTGACCCCCTTCAAAGAATTTTTTTATGTAACGTGCAGTTACCTAAACTGAGAGAGTCTGCTATTTATAAAAAAAAAAAAAAAANTTATTTAAAAAAAAAAAAAAAAAAAAAAAAAAAAAGTAGTAATTTAATACTGAACAAACTTTGTTCAACAAACAATAACTTTTTTATGGCGTTGCCCCCACCTCACACCCTGAAGAGTGTCAGTAAGTGGCAGTGCATTAAAAAGTCAGTGAACAAACTTTCACAATTAAGATTTGGGCATAGCAGTTTGTAAACCAGTTTGAAGGACTCTGACTGAGACTCTTGAAGTCCTAAAATCTTAGGCAGTCGTTTTCAGTCTTCAAATCTTGATACTTTGTGCTTCTTCATCTTTGTGATAGTTTTGCTGCTCTCAGTGGCACTCGAGCAGGAATGAATTGAGCAGTGTGCATCTGGGGAGAACTTAGGATAAGCAGTTGATTGCTCTTTGTGATAAAAATGTTGCGTGGAGTGGGGAGCTGGGAAGTTGTGTCAGAGTTCCTCTGTGCTTGGTGCACCAAGAAAACTGTCCAGTCTTACCAGAGTTTACCTACATAGCATCCAATAGTGATGTTAAACATTTTATATGTTGGAATTAATTTCAAAGTTTCAAATAAACCAACTTTCTGACTTAGGTGTGTGTGCAAATAATTGTCTTTCTCCCTCACTTTTTTTTTTTTTTTTTAATACTGAGGGAACTTTAGTATGAAATTCTTCTTGGTGTTAAAAGACACAAAAGCAAAGTAGGACCTAGATCCAGATGCCTTAGGTAGACCTTATAATGAAATAATGCATTACAGAGATATTTTGCATTAGCCACTAACACCTACTTACTTTCCAAAATTGAAGTTTTGGTACTAATTTGCTATTACTGAGTGCTCCTGTTGTCATTCAGTAAGAACTGTAGAAAAAAAAACAACAAACAAATTTTGAAATGTGAAGTGACAGAGAAATAAAAGCACAGAAAGTCATGATGGTATGGTCATGATTTTCAGAAAAGCTGAGAAGCCTGAAAAATAACCAGGTTAAATCAGTCTTTTAACCTAACTTAGGCTTTGCTACAGGTTTCTGAAGTGTGAAGTCATTTGGTGGGAAAATGTTACTCTGGGTAGATACTGCTGCCCTTGTCTGAGTACACATGGAGGATGTGGTAAGTGCCTCTCTGGCATTTTTGTAAGGAAAGATCCTAATTCTCCTGGTATCTGCTTTTGGGGAAGAGAGATCAACCAGGGGAGCTGCTCTGTCCGCAGCAGACTTCCTAAGATCTTAAAGCACGTGAGTAAAACTCTGGTCCACTGTGAAAGACATCCATTTGGGAAGAATACCTGGTTGGTTCACAGGAAGATTGTAACGTGGGAATAGAACCAAAAACACTATATTTATTCTGCTTCTGAAATGTAAAGGTCTGAAGAAGTGTTTGAAAAATGCTTTGTTGTGGTCTCCTGAGTTCTTGAGCAGAAAACAGCATTTGCAAAAATGTCACAGCTTATTATTTGAATTTGTAATAGGAAGGATTATTATTATAATGTGATTTGGTCACACGTGTTTACGTTTGTGTGCTAGGAATTAGGATATTGTTTGGTAAACTGACTTTTTTGTGAGGGACCATAAACTGAAACCCCCTTGTAATTTTGTTTTCAGTATTGTAGTTCTTGTGAATCAACCCATTTTTATCCTTTACTGTTTTAAATTGTTCAGCTAAGCTTAGAGTCTTACTGAAATAGCCATTATGTATAATTTTGGGCATGCAATTCCCAACAGATATCTCTATACAACTTTAATTCTGCTGTAATTGGTTGTGCCATTTTCAAACAGAATTGTTGAACTTAACTGTGGGCACTTTTTCGGGGAAAGATGTTTGATGTAGCAAAGTATAGATACGTGGAAGAAAG
This sequence comes from Penelope pileata, assembly GCA_013396635.1. NCBI lineage: Eukaryota > Metazoa > Chordata > Aves > Galliformes > Cracidae > Penelope > Penelope pileata. The sequence continues at coordinate 480,026 of WBMW01006308.1, forward strand.
CTGCATTGTAATAGCAAGGGGGAAAAAATTTTGAAAACATTCCAAAAGAGTACATGGCTGATTTTAAAGTTCATTTGAATTCTCACTCCTTTCTTTGCAAAATGTATGTGAAAAGGACAAATTGAAGGTATTAATGAATGAAGCAGAACGTGGTGGTGCTGCCTTTAAAACCTGGGCTAACATCTTGCTTTAGTGCCCGTATATCTCATTGTTCGACTTGTTGTTTGGCAAGTTGCAATTGTGACCATATGTGTTTCTATTTTTAATTAAGTAGTAGATCCCCAAATATGTATGATGTAGGGTTTTTTTGTTTCTTTGAGTTTCTTTAATGTTCTGAGTTATATGCCGTGCATATGCAATGTGAGCTTACAGTACTGCCCTGCATGTTTATGAAGAATGTGGTTCTGCAGATACCAGAAACATAACCATGTACTGGATGTCTGTCTTCTAATTCTATATAAGTGGTGTTATTTATTAATCCAATGTTTTACTTAGTGGTATGTTAAAAAACCACCTCATACCAAATCAGGGAAAGCAGAGGCTTTGAGTGTCTTCAAAAGTACTGTTCTTACTTTATTTTGACTATCTGAGAAGTAGCAGTTCATTCTGTCATAGCACGTGAAGTCTTAAAGACTCAGTTAAAGACTGAGTCAACCTGCACCAAGAAAGCAAAGTACTGAACAACTGACAGTACACTTGTATGATTGAAAGCCAGGAGGCATGGACAGTTGTAGAGAGAGCTAATTAATTGCATTGTCAGAATCAGTGTGTTGTTTTGGCTTATGGTCTGTTTGGAAGTGGATACTCAAAGTGGAAAGTATCATCTTAGTTTCAGCTGGGATGGAAGTTGTCTTTCTCATAGTGTCTGGTATGAGGCTGTTTTGGATCGGTAAGAAAAAACTGATATTTGCACTTCTTACTGGACAGTGCTGTACAGTGCCAAGGAGATTTTAGTTTCTCAGCTTCTGGTACTGCCCTGTCAGCAAGGGGGCGGGGGGGGGTACAAGGAGCTGAGAGGGGACAGGACCAGGGCATCTGACCCAAACCGGCCAAAGGAATATTCCATATCATACGATATCATGTGAGCTATAAAACTGAGGGGAGTTAGCTGGTGAGGGGCTGCTGCTTAGGGACTGACTGCGCATCGATCGGTGGGTGGTGAGCAATTGCTTTGTGCATCACTAGTTTTGTATGTAATTATCATTACTGTGATTTTTATTCTGTTTTCTGTCTTAGTAAATAGTTTCTATCTCAACCCATGAGTTCTACTGTTTTACTGATTTTCTCCCCCATCCCAGCTGGGAGGAGGGGAAGTGAGCGAAAGGCTGTGTGGCATTCAGCTGCTGCTTAAACCACAACAGCTTCAGTGGCACCTAACGCTGTGGGGCTTGAAGGGTTGAGGTAACAACAGATCTGACCAGAGCACATTGAAATTGTTACATGCAGTGTAGCAGCTTAATAGTTGCTGGTCACAATGCTGATCTTGTCATTTTCAGAGTGGTTTTATTTGCTTTCAAGGTTGTTTTTCTTAACTCTGGCTGCAGTGTTCATCACCTCTCTGGGCTGGCCCAAGCTTGTTTATGGTTCTACCTGTTTGTATATAGCTTGTGCTGATGTCATGAATTTAATTTGGTACTTGTACTCAACAGTGACCTGATATGTGACCCAGGCAAATGGACCACCATAGAGAAAGGTGTCCAGTTCCTGGGGGAATTAGCTGTGCTAGAGATGATATGTGATAGAAACTTCAACTTGGATGATAATACGTTCTCCCAAGATCCAGATGAGATCAAGTGCATATGATCTGTGTGGCAGAAAACTGTACAGAGTGCACTATCATTGTATGCCAGCACCCTGGCAGGAATGACCTGGAAAGATGATAAAAGACCAATGGTGGATGAAGTGGCTAGTCTACTTTGACAATATGAAGAGAATCTCTCTTCCTCCCTATGGGCCTGTGTCTCAGCTGTGGAGAAACTTTCCCAAGAGGTCCAGCAACTGAAAGACCAAGTGTCCCACTCTTCACCTGAACCAGCAAGTATCTCAGATATTAGAAATAAGCGCTCCTCTGCTTGAGTGAGGATGTACACCATGTGCCGCCTTGTGGTTTTACTTGCGTGACCATGGAGAGGACATGAGAAAATGGGATGAGAAATCCACTCCAACCCTAGAGGCATGAGTACATGAGTTGCAAGGGAGATCAATCACCAGAGAAGGTTCTTCCAGGAAAATGGCTGCTCCAGTTTCCTGCAAACAGTTCTTTACATGAGAAATGAGCAATGAGTGCGATAACCTGGACAAGAGGAGCCTTGCCTCCAGCCTGGTGGAGGAAAGGGACAACTGCGTTTATTGGACTGTGTGGATTCGATGGCCTATCACATCAGAACCACAGGAGTATAAAGCTCTAGTGGATGCTGGTGCACATTGTACTCTAATGCCATCAAGTTATAAAGGGGCAGAACCCATCTGCATTTCTGGAGTGATGGGATTCCAAGAGCTGACTGTATTGGAGGCGGAAGTGAGCCTAACCGGGAATGAGTGGCAAAAGCACCCCATTGTGACTGGCCCACAGGATCCATGCATCCTTGATATAGATTACCTCAGGAGAGGGTACTTCAAGGACCCAAAAGGGTACCAGTGGGCTTTTGATATAGCTGCCTTGGAGATGGAGGACATTAAGCAGCTGTATACCTTGCCTGGTCTCTCAGAGGACCCTTCAGTGGTGGGGGTTGTTAAATGTAGAAGAACAGCAGGTGCCTATTGCTACCACAGCAGTGCACCGGCGGCAATATCGCACCAACCGAGACTCCTTGGTTCCCATCCATAAACTGATTCCACAACTGAAGAACCAAGGAGTCATCAGCAAGACTCGTTCACCTTCCAGTAGTCCCATATGGCCAGTGTGAAAGTCCAGCGGAGAGTGGAGGCTGACAGTGGACTATCGTGGCCTGAATGAAGTCACGCCACCGCTGAGTGCTGCCGTGCCAGACATGCTAGAACTTCAATATGAACTGGAGTCAAAGGCAGCCAAGTGGTATGCCACAATTGACATTGCCAGTGCGTTCTTCTCAGTTCCCTTGGCTGCAGAGTGCAGGCCGCAGTTTGCTTTCACTTGGAGGGGCTGCCAGTGCACTTGGAATCGACTGCGCCAGGGATGGAAGCAGAGCCCCACCATTTTCCATGGACAGACCCACACTGTGCTGGAACAGGGTGAAGCTCCTGAGCACCTGCAATACATCAGTGACATCTATAAAGCAGTATTGTTACCCATTTGCTGTGTGGGTATGTGACAGGCTTGCTAAATAAAAAAATGCACAGCTATTATATAGCTGTCCTCAGCATGCTGTAGTGCACAGACCTACAGGGAATGGCAGTAAAATTTGGGGTGTGGCAGTCTTCCTGGTATAATTGCTGTAGTCTTCACTGTTGGTTCTTGTCTGGCCTGCATGTAGAGGGGGAGATACGATGTTAGAGCAGCTGTTGTATGAATAACTGAAGAACAGGTAGCTTAGGATGGATGAAATACTTTGGACAAAAACAAACAAAAACAAAAGACAGCAAGTCAAGGACAGTCAGTTAAAATTAATAAACGTATAGTAGAGATTACAGATCAAGGACTGCAGATTTATTGTTTTCAGAAGAACAGCGAAAGGGGTGAGAAATTTATGTGGCAGATTTCAGTTTCCAATGGGAGATGTGGAAGTGTCACTTGTGGGCTGGATATGTTAGCTGTCATGCGCAGGGTATACCAGCAGTGTCGCTTATTGGAAACGGTAATATAGAAGGGGTGGTATTGGAGCCTCTTTAAGATACTATGATTGGGACCTATAAAGACTCAGTTCCAGAACATGGATCGTGAGATACAGTTTCTACATCGTGAAGAACAAGTCTTCTTAACAACCTCCACTTAATTCGTCTTGTGTAGCAAAACCATGCAGCATCATTCATCTACGTGAGGACTGGTGTCATGTGCTATGCCAGAGGCTGAGGGCTGATACACAAGCTTCTTGGAGCTTTTAGAATGATTTTCTCTCTGGGTAGATGATTCAGTTTGCCAGTTTATTATTTATGCTGAAACAAGTAGTTACTTTTGAAAGCATTGCCAGTGTGCTGTACGTGTGGTCATGCATGGGACTGAGTTCTGTCTGATTAATGCCACAGTGGTAGCATTTGATCCTCTGGTGATCAGCAGAGCTAAAAGGAAGGTGAGCTAGTCGGCAATGATGTGGCAGGGCTGTATGTTAGCAGTGATGGAAGGCAGAGCATGAAACCAATGGACAGTACAGCTGAATCTGCTGTGTCTTGGCTTGTTCATTCTGGAACAGAACTCTTCTTAAGATAGCTTTTAGGACAGGTTTTACTAATGCTATTAATTATGTGAAAAATGCAGGTGTTCTAACTGAATTTGTTAATGGAAGAAAAGCTGTCAGCATCTATGTAGAGGAGAGCTGATTTTTAAGGATAGGAGTGTTGGGATTTATTACAACTTCATGTTTAGCGATTTTTCTCTAATGAGTGTAATGAGCTTGTCATTATGATACAGCTTTGACAGTGATGCAGTGCACTACCAGGTGCACTGGGAAGAAGTGGCTGCTGGAAGCAGAGATGATGCTGCAAGTGTGAGACCTGATCTGAAACACTACATGTGGTCTAACCATCATTCTACCTCTAGTCATCTGTGCTAGGAAAAATTAGTTCAAGCTGGTAGAGATGCAGTAAAGGCTACAACCTTGCCAAGCAGATAGACTAAAAGTTTCCCTAGTCTTTAAACCCAGTAACACAGGGTGATTTATAAACACATATACATAAAGGTTAGACAGTCTAAGTTCACATACTTCACTGGTGCTATTCAGGGTAAATGACAAAAATAACACAAACACAGGTTAAAATCTGGCTGCATGAAGTGTGGATTCGTGTAATTGCAGCACTTTGTCAGAGCAGTCAGAATCAGAAGCAAAGAGTCCTGTTTAGGAAAAAAGACAGTTTTCTGAGAAGAATATGAGCCCTTTCAGTTTTGAAGACAGAGGTGTGTGAGATGGCCACATGCTGGTTGGGATTGACTGTACTGGCTTAGGACCTTGTTTCTTGTGTTTCTCCGCGGGCTTCCAGCAACAGAACCTGTAGGGACATGAGCACTCTGTAGGGAATGCAAGGACATCTCCTGAAGATGTCCAAGAGACTTGCAGTGTGGCCACCTAGCAGAGCAGTGGAAACCCCTGCTGCCAGGCCATGAAAAGCCTGACTTGATGTGCTGGTGTCCAGCTTGGGAAATCTACAGAAAATGTCTGAGCCCTCAGTAGAAACAGTTATCTACCATCTCCTACGAAATGATGGTTGTCATCTGACCTGAACAACTAGCTAAGTTGCAGCCACTCTGTGCTGGGAGGTGTGAGTGACACAGCAGTGCACAGGAGAGGGCCACCTCAGGCCTCCTATGAGGCACTAGTCTGTGCTGGCAAATGTTGCTGCACAGAGAAAGCTTGGGCTGCTGGAGTTCATGAAAAGCAGGTCCTGCTTGACCAGCCTGACTGATCTCCTTCTATGACCAGGTGACCTGACTAGGGGATGAGGGAAAGGCTGTGGACGTAGTCTACCTAGACTTTAGTAAAACCTTTGACTCTGTCTCCCACAGTATTCTCCTGGAGAAGCTGGCAGCCCATGGCTTAGACAGGTGTACTCTTTGCTGGGTAAAAAATGAGCTGGATGGCTGGGTTCAGACAGTGGTGGTGAATGGAGTTAAATCCAGCTGGCGACCTGTCATAAGTGGTGTTCCCCAGGGGTCAGTCATGAAGCCCGTCCTGTTTAATATCTTTATTGTTGATCTGGACAAGGGAATTGAGTGCACCCTCAGTAAGTCTGCAGATGACACAAAGTTGGAAGTGTTGATCTGCCTGAGGGTAGGAAGGCCCTACAGAGGGATCTGGATAGGCTGGATCAATGGGCTGAGGCTGATTGTTTGAGCTTTAACAAGACCAAGTGCAGGGTCCTGCACTTCGGTAATAACAACCCTGTGCATAGCTAAAGGCTTAGGGCAGAGTGGCTGGAAGGCTGTGTGGAGGAAAAGCATCTGGGGGTGTTAGTCCGCAGTTGGCTGTACATGAGCCAGCAGTGTGCCCAGGTGGCCAAGAAGGCCAATGGCATCCTGGCCTGCATCAGAAATAGTGTAGCCAGCAGGAGCAGGGAGGTGATCATCCCCCTGTACTCAGTTCTGGTGAGGCCGTACCTCGAGTACTGTGTTCAGTTTTGGGCCCCTCACTGCGAGAAAGACACTGAGGCCCTGTAGCATGTTCAATGAAGGGCAGCGAAGCTGGTGAGAGGTCTGGAGCACAAGTGTTATGAGGAACAGCTGAGGGAACTGGGATTGCTTAGTCTGGAGAAGAGGAGGCTCAGGGGAGACCTTACCACTCTCTACAACTCCCTGAAAGGAGATTGTAGCGAGGTGGGGAGTAGGCTTCTTCTCTCAGCTAACTAGTGAGAAGGTAAGAGGTAATGGCCTCAAGTTGCGCCAGGGGAGGTTCAGCTTGAGTATAAGGAAAAAATTCTTCTCAGTGATAATGCGTTGGAACAGGCTTTCCAGGGAATTGGTGGAGTCACCATCTCTGGAGGTTTTCAAGAAATGTGTAGATGTGGCACACAGGGACATGGTTTAGTGGGCATGGTGGTGATGGGTTGACGGTTAGTGGTCTTTTCCAACCTTACTGACTCTATGATTCTATCTTCTGGCTTTGGGAGAAAAACAATGTTTGATAACACGCCGATGTTTTAGTTGTTGCAGAGCAGTGCTGCACAGAGCCATGTTTGTTTCGACTTACTTCTTGTACTGTCCTGCCAGTGAGGGGGCCTGAGGGGGCACAAGGAGCTGTGAGGGGACAGAACAAGGACAGCTGACCTTAACTGGCCAAAGGAATATTCCATACCATATGACATCATGCAAAATAAACTTTTAAAACCGGAGGAGTTGACTGGTGAGGCAGTCACTGCTTGGGGACTAGATGAGCGTCAGTTGGTGGATGGTGAGGAACTGCGTTATGCATCAATTGTTTGTAAATAAATATTATATTATTATCATTACTATTATTATTTTCCTTTTCCTTTTTATTTTCCTTGGTAAATAGTATTTTATCTCAACCTACAATTTTACTTTTTTTTCCCCAGTTCTCTCTCCCATCCCACTGGGAGGGGGGGAGTGAGTGAAAGATTGTGTGCTACTTAGCTGCCTGCCAGGTTAAAACACAACATGTTTTGCCCACCAGAGACGACACCACAGGTAAATTGCCAAACAAACAGTGTTGAGTCTGCATCTTTGGATTTCAAATACAAATGGCAATCAAACTTAAATGTATTAACCCCTAAATGTTTGGATTATTTCCTAGAATAAATTGCTGAATTCTCTGCAATGACTGAGTGTGCTCTTCCCGAAGAGGATGACACAGAGCTTGATAAAGGGCACTGCAAGACATATTTATACACATGTATAAGTGTGTATATATATATATATATGTGGATGTAAATATATTTAAATATATTTATTGCTGTTATTACTGCTGCTGAAGTCCAAAAAATGATTAAAAAGTAAAATGACACATAAAACAGTAGTAATAACCCATCCACTCATTCCAGTGTCAGAGGACAGTAAATAATTGTAGCTTACCAATTTGAAGAACAGGCTTTAATTAGAAATGTGCCACACTAGCACTAGTGAGAAGGCTTTGCAGAGAACTCCTGTTCTGATGCATGTCCTAACCCCCTAGTTAAATCACGTAACCCTCCAGCATTATTCAGAAGTGCTTTAGATGAATGCTAGCAGCCTAAAACACAGGAGAATCAAAAGTAAATAAAAAAAAACAGATTGAAAACCTTTGGATATATTTCTGCTGTTCTTAGATCAAAGCACAAAGTAGTAAACTGAGAAACCTAACCAAATACAACAGGAAGCATTTGCCAAAACACAGGGTAGCTATTTACAGCAAGAACCTATACGATTATTAAGTAATGTCAGTTACAGAACCATCAAAACCTTTTGGCTCATCTGATTCCCCTTACTATACCTGGCCAAGTGGAGCAGAAACCATCTTTGAGAAAGGCAGATCTGAGCATAAATTGGGAGAATACATTTATTCTGTTTTAAGAAAGGACTGAGGTCTGATTAATAGACATCTTTTAATGCAACAAATTGGAAACTAATTTATAGGTTTGCAGATATTATATTATTATATATACCTATCTTAAATAATGACAACTGTGGTCATATATATGTTGAAGAGCACACTTCTAATCATCTGTTGAAAATTTAAGGTTAACAACCTTTCTTTACATGATGATAACGTTACTGCGTTATTTCATGTCTTCTTGCATTCTCAGGAAGGGCTATCCTTTGTTATTATTTATGGCCTAGGAACTGTGGGGGGAAAAAAACCCAACAAAACCAAAACAAAGCCTTTTACAAGAGATTTTTGCTTTTTAAACATTTTACTATTGCATTCAGGTAAGTCTCCTTCAGAACATATAGTATGAATCTGTTTTCAACTGTAACTTTGCTCATGTTTGATAATGCAAAGGGTGCATGCGTTGGTGGGCAGGGGACCAATGCAGATAGGATTTTGTAGCAGTGATGTAATAAATCTAGATATACTTAAAATACATAAAAGTAGCCATTAGTTTTAAGAATAATGGCCTAATGTAAAAAGTTCTTTTTTTCTTTTTCTTCATCAAATGGCACTGGCAAGTCAAAGCAGAATATAAAGAATTTGTTGATCATAAAAGTTGTTGCTATGTTGTGCTTGCAGAATTCTATTTTATCTTTCATAATTTAAATGAAAATTATCAGAGTAGGGTTTAAATAAGGGCTTCAGTGCATGCATTCCAAAACAGGCTCTATAAACTGCAAAACGTTAGTATTGTATTGTACCTGAAACTATTTATTTAATGCACATGCTTTTTCCATTTACCAGTGTATGTACAAAGCCCATTAAAATTAAGAAAGGCTTTGGTCTACTTGATATTTCATCAATTATCAAAGTAATCACCTTTGCTGTAGCTATCATATCAGTCATACAAAACCAACCTCAAATAATGCAGATGTTGATAGCATTGCATTGGTACAGAATTGATCAGCTTCAAATATAACATCTGAAACCTTTAGCTTCATTGCATCAATTAGCAGAAGTTGATTTACTACCATAATACTAAAAGAGTAAAAGTTACTGCAGTGTGATAACTTGAGACAAACCAACCTGCTAGTACTTGAGAACATTTTTCTTAAAGAGGTTTTCTGTTTGTTTTTAAGATCAGAGTTTCTTTGCCTCATGCAATGGGGCCCAGAGAGGAGTAGGAACAAGCAGTGCTTAACCATTTACGTGGAAGACAGAATGCCTCACACTGCTGGAACTGGAGTTGTTACTTTCACATGTAGTCCATATGAAACAACTGGAGCTACTCATCTAATTGTCTAAAAATAATGATTATGCTAAGAACATGCAGGAAGTTGAATTCAAGTCTGGTGGCAGATAATTAAGCCTTTTGTCTTCAGTGCTATTTTTTGGGTTTCATTTGACTTGGGGAGTCATCTTGTAGTCCATATGTCAAGTATGAAACATCTACACCACAGTGTTATGTTTGTGTTTGATCATGTAAACACTTCCAAGGCTTCCTAGAAATGGTAGTGTTGAAATGTGTCATAAAGCTCAGTATGGATATATAAATAATTCATTACTTTTTGGTCAAGATACATACATGCAAATCCCTAATTTATGACACTAGGCAAGGTAGCATGACAGTACAGCATCAAAGAAGAGCAGGGCTCTGAAATGACACTGTGACTCTTAAGTGTCAATTTCATGCCTTCCACTTCCCCAAGTAACTGCTTCACAGAACCGAACTATTTATTACCTTCTCTGAAATTCAGAGATCCCAGCTCCTGCTGGACTCAAAACCCAGAAGAAACTGCAAGCCAGAAATCCCTTGCTCTGTGTTCTCTGATATTTTTTCCCTTGGCTGATCCAGCCCTAGGGGTGTATGGGCAGGCACTGCTGCTATCTCTGCCTTGCTACCACTCTCTTAAGAAGAATGAAACTAGACCAACATAAACAAGAACTGAAGCATCTCTCTAGAGCTGATTATTAATGTTAACTCTGGTTTCCCACAGGCAAGAAAACAATGTTTTATAAATGTTTCAGCTGTGTCCTGTTAGAACAGCAACAAAGAGCTTTTTGATGTACTCGTATGCTGTCTCCATTCCTTCTAAAGCAAACAGATTTCCACTCAGACACTGACAGAACTTCATTAGTGCTGATATGGAAAATTAATGTGAAACCTGTATCAGATGTCTCCCCACTAGGCTCAAATTTCACAACTTGCAAGTAAAACTGGGTTTGGTTTCCTCCATCCCTTCTCCTAGTTCTTTTGAATTCAAAACACCCGTAAGTAAATTGTTTCTATGTTCCTTTGAGGCAGCCAGAGATCCTGAGAAAACTGAGGAAATGCTCAAGTACTTTTATTCATTCAGCTAAAATAACCTAAGTCCTGGATACTTTGGATTCTGGATTTATATTCAGGATTATCCTAAATATCATTGGTTCTGTTACCTGTATAACATAACCAACCACACAAGAGCTTCACTGTTTTCCAGGAATTATTGGACATTCACACGTGGCTGCAAAAATCTCTGGATTTAAGTTCTGCTTTTTTCAGATTCTTAATTCATCATATAAATTGAGGCAACTTTTTGTTATCTTTCATCAAAGAAAATCTTCACAGCTGTACAAAAAAAATTTCACAACATATTCTATTCCACTAAAGGCACGCTTTTAAGGTCTTAATTTCTTCAGCATGGCATATATAATTCCCTTCATTTTAGTAGGCATCAGATTGCTTCAGCTAAGCACTGAGAAAGTCAACAGGCTCAATGCTGAAGAGAGAGATACTAATGATTGGAAAAAAGAAGGAATTAAGTAAATCTTCTGAATTGCTTGTGGTTTCTGAGGAGATCCAGGCATATCCAAGCATGCAGCCCACGACCTGGCACAGTTCCTAATGCAGCCAGCCCCTGCTGCCAAGCCATCATGGCGGCAGCCAGGCCCAGCACAGCCGGGGCCCAGGCACACACCCATTGCTCAGCAACAGCCAAACATCTGTGTGCCATCGGCACTGTCTGAGCTGAACGCTGGACACAGGAAGAGTACAGTGCTAATTCAAGTTTTGTTTTCATTGCTCTTTTTTATGTTTTAATAACAAACAGTAAAAAAAAAAAAAAAAGAAAGAAAAAAAAAGGTTTTGTTAGTTATATACATTAACTATATCACATATTTTATACGTGGCCTGAGAATTTCTCCTCACTCAATGCGGCCCAAGCAAGCCAGCAGCTTGGACACCCACGGACTAAGCTGTCTAGCCAGACTGCTGTGATTCCATCTTTCATTGTTTTATTTATTTATCTTTTTTGTTCTTTTTCCCCAGCAATATTTCATCATTAAGCCTTTGAATTCATACAACTGTAGGATTTGCTTGGGGTATTGTACAGCCATATCACTGTAATTGCAAATTTAAACATCTTTTGTGCAGAGGGTGAAGAAGCTTCAACCCAAGAAATACTCAAATGCTGTTATAATGTTTTTAAAGTGAAGGAACTTGGAACTTCTTGAGATTGACCATGAAGAATCATAGCTCCCATCTTTAATAAAACTGTCAATTATTTTTGACTTTAAGTTAATCAATGGGAAAAGTTAGATTTAATTAAAACTTAATTAAATTTAATTTAAAACATTAATTAAAATTACCTCACGAGGGCTGAAGCTAGAGCTTGACACACGCCTCTTCTTTTGTTATTAATGTGTCTACCTTCAGCACAGAAATGAAAACCTTTTGCGCACTTCCCAAATTACAGTTTGAGTTTTAAAGAATTCACAAAAAGTCACACGCCATCTGGCTGTGACAGTTGCTCATAGCAGACAGAGCGTGGAAACGGGAAGTTGTGATTTGTTATGGTAAACGAGAGAATAGCTTTCTGAGAAAGACCTCTATCCATTTTTGTTTTTACAGTGGTACTCAACGTTTTCAACTCTGTCGTCCTTTAATTTCTCCAGCACTCACTTGGTAGGGTGCATTAAGCTGTAGAAGCAACCAGACTTTTTGAATACGGTTACTTACGGGATAATTTCTGTGTGTTCCATTTGGTGTGTTGTTTCTTGGCTTCCTTCTCCCAGAGCTGTTTCTCTTTCATTCTCGATAAAAACTTGCTTCAATATCCACTGCATTCATTGAGAGGCTTTCTAGGCTTCAGGGGAATTTTGGGTTGGTCAAAGGAAACAGGCTCTATCAGCATCACCAACCCTTGAGCACAGTAAAAAATCTCTTATTTTCATTGAACTTAAGCAACTGCTCTTATCGGAACTTCAACTCAATACCTAGTTTTGTTTGAACTAAAGAATCCAGGACTTGCGACTGTAGAGTATTTTTGCTAAGGAAGGATGGACTAGAGAATGCAGAGAGCAATGGAAGGGGTAGCAGCGGGCGACCGGTGCACACTGCCTTTGGAAACTCTTCCTGGGTCTTCTGTTTCTCAAGAAATGTGGCAACACTACCAGAATCAACGAAACACATTTTTCTGGCAAAGTAAACATGCATATGGACTATGCAAAGGAAGAGCTTCTCCTTGTGGGGAAGAGATTTTGTAAAGTCATATGCAGTAAAGTAAAGTAATATCTTCACTCAATGTGGTCCAGGCAAGCCAAAATGTTGGATACCCATGATCTAAGCCATTTCAGTTTAAAAAAAAAAAAAGGGGGAGGAAAGAAAAGCTTTTCAAATGCATTTCTTATGCTCATGTTGAAGTTTCTAAAGAATACACAGAAGAAACAGATGAAGATGATACTCAACAAGTTCTTTCTATCAAGGCTTTGATGATTATGTGCATCAGTCTGCCTGGAGATATTTGGTGAGAACACAGGATAACTGCATTCGTACTCATCTATTGTAAGTACTCAGAAACTGTAACAAGAGTACAGCAGCACTTAAAATATGACTGCTCTTCATTCTTTAATAGACCACAACAACAAGGGATGTACTTAGAAAAACAGCTGATGGAGGTTTAAAAGAAACTCACTGTGTGGGCTTGCAAGAACCCACATATTCAGTCAGCTTTGGAAGAGCCTTAAAGCCCTAAAGTTTAGGTAAAAATAAGGTATTAAGTCTGTCCTCAACATTTATGCAGATTTATAGCTGCACAGGGTGACCAAATAAAAAAACTTGCAAACAGGATCCTGTAAAAATATATTCTCCTTCTATAGTTAATAAAGTCTGACACTCATAGCATAAACTTGCATGCATTACACAGAGATGTGGTAAAGAAAAAAGTAGAACCTTGAAATTTATTTCTTTGGAAAGATTAAGCTAGTTAAGTCACAAACGTATGTAATTGTAGTTACTTCTACATGTCTATTTGAGAAAAGAAAGAAAGAAAGAAATTACTGTAGTGCAGAATTCTGCAAAATTACATACTTTCTTGTATAAGGACCATGACACTTTATTAAGATAAAAAAGGCTTTAATACTTTTAAATTTTAAAGATTTAGCAGAAAATAATTGCTACAGACATGCTACAATAACATACATGTTCAAAAAGTTTTCAGTGCTTTCAAAATTCAGTATTTTGGCAAAAATGTTTTTCTGTAAATACTTCAAAAATTGACTATCATAATACTGATATAAAATACTTCATGTAGAATAAGGTCAGGTGCATAAAATACAATAAGAAATAAAACATACTGTTTATATAAACATTTAAACGTATTTAGGTATAAATTTCATTAGATAACATGCAAATACTGCAATATTTTAAGCGGCACATAAATATAGATACTGAGATTCTTTATAAATTTGCATCCAATATGAGATTCTGAAATGTACAAAACTATAAAAAGAACACATTTCTTCATTGAAGTCAGGTACTAGTATAGAGCTTGATTGTCATTTCACAAACATTGAGCCCAATGTCCTGCAAATCTTCACTAGGCCAAGTAAAGATGTCTATTGAAATAGGCTCAGCACTAGTTAGCTTTTTTCATAATAAAATATGAAAGTGTATTTACATGAGAATAAACTCATATTTTTGGTAAGGTAAGTAGCAGCAATTTGTTTCTTCAAAACATGATGCTTAGAACAGGTGCATACATTTTGTTGTCACTGATATTCATCTGAATAATATAAAACCAACATTTTTCAATAAAGTCAAAACACTATTTGTTCATGGCTGAAAAAACGTCTAAGATTCCTTCTCACAAATACCATAAATCCATATTGTCAGGACCTTCCAGAGTACATCTGTAGTTACAAGATCAGTGGAAAATGATGTAATTGTGCTGAAACAAGCATTTTACCAGTAAGGAATAAAAGAATTATGTTTCAGATTACTCTAAATACTTTTCGTTCTTCAGTGAAAAATATTAGTATATCAAGTCTTCTGGAATTTTTGTTTTCAGGTTCAGTGATCAACAATTCTCAATGTCCTTCACAATGTAAAACACCTTAATACTCGTGCATATTTTCTGAGTAGCTATATGCAATATGTTGATTTTAAAAAGGTAAATAAAAAGCTTATGAACAGGGAGGGCAGAACAGGCACCAATTTAACAGAAGGAGAAGAAATGCTAAATGAAACTTGTACTTGAGATGCAATTAGGGCTGATAGCGGCACGTGTGATGCTAATGTTGGACTGTCTGAATTTATCAATGACTCTATCTTTTCTGCTTCTTTATTGCAGGCTTCAATCTAGGAAGAAAAAAAGTTATTTCTCTTCTTGTCATGTAAAATGCCAATACAAATGTGTTACTACATAGTAAAATTCAGGAAGAAAAATGTGAATTATTCCAATCAACATGTAAGATTTGTATCAATGATTCAGAGTAGCCATTAAAAAAGCATATTGGAGCTCTTATCATAGGCTTTGGTACTATGAAAACCACTGTGAAAACCCTAAGTAGCAGCAACAGAGAAAGAAGGAAGCTCTATAAAAATTATCATGGATGATGTGTTTTGAATGTTGACACCAAAAAGCTCACAGTAGATGATTATTACTGGAAGAAAATACGTTAAAACTGAGGACTTCCTGACTGAGCAAGATAGCGCCTTGAAATCTGCAATAGTGTAAAATCAGGATTTTCTACTTACTGGGCTTTTTCTTCCCAATCAGAGAAAACATTTCTTTTATAGGAAAGGAAGAGAAAAATGGAAATAATAGCAAAACCTGAGAAAACTCAGATAAAAGGTCATTTGCTTTTCATTCCTCCACTGACATGATAATAATCATAACTTTATTTTAGAAAAGCATTTTTTTTTCCAACTTACCTTCTACTGCATCCCAGGAATAAATTTAGTATTAACACTCTTTAGCAGCTTCAAAGGCTGCTTCTTGCGAATGTTTAACTTCACAAACTTAGTATCTGGAGGCCCAAAGCTTTGAAAGTTGTGGAACTTCTTGCTCAGTAACAGATGTCACCAGTGAGCTGAGCAGCTAGTCCCTGGTTTCAGGTGGCCTCACTGATTTCAGGCAGTCCTCCTCTCCCCAGGACTCTGACAGCATATCTGCTGCAGACTAGGTGAGAGCTGATCAGATTGGCAAGGCTCAAGACCTTGTTTCATAAGTCCTAGTAAAATTCGAAGTTATTTTTCTTAAGAAGATAAAAGTTGGAGCAGAATTGCACCTAACAGGTTTGCTCCAGTAGCAAAATACAGTGTATCAATCTGAGAATGAAATGGCCTATTTGATGTTGCAGCTTGCAAAATTTATGACAGTGATTCTATCCACTCATACTGTAACGTTAGTCCACCCCAGAAGCAGTACCAAGCATGCAAAATTAAGACTGTAAAAATAAAAAGAAAATGGGAAGCAGACATGAATATAAAACAGAAAAAAAATAAACCTGCCTAAATTGTTTGTGTTCTAAAAGCTGAGATACACTGCAGGCAGGCTTTCTCCTTTCCCCTTCCTTTTCAAAGCTAAATCCCCAATTTTAAACTAGTGTACATCGATATGTAAGGTGACAGAACGAGCCAGTCAGAGCATCTGTCCTGGTTTCAGCTGGGATAGAGCTGGTATGATGAGTGTTTTGGCTTTAGGAGAAAAACAATATTGATAACACATTGATGTTTTAGTTGTTGCTGAGTAGTGCTGCACAGAGCCAAGGACATTTCTGCTTTTCACACTGCCCTGCCAGTGAGGGACCTGGGGGTGCACAAGGAGCTGTGAGGAGAGAAAACTAGGACAGCTGACCTAAGCTGGACAAAGGGACATTCCTACCATATGGCATCATGTGGAACATAAAACTGGGGAGAATTGGCTGTGGGGAGCAGCTGCTGCTTGGGGCCTGGCTGGGCATTGGTCGGCAGATGGTGAGCAACCGCATTGTGCATCACTTGTTTTGTAAACATATGTATACATTATCATTACTATTATTCCCTTTTCTCTTTCTTTTCTTTCTTAGTAAATAGTCTTTATCTCAACCTACAAGTTCTACTTTTTTTTTTCCCCAATTCTGGACCTGGGGGTGTTGGTCGATGCTCGGCTGAACATGAGCCGACAGTGTGCCCAGGTGGCCAAGAAGGCCAATGGCATCCTGGCCTGTATTAGAAATAGTGTAGCCAGCAGGGGCAGGGAGGTGATCGTCCCCCTGTACTCAGCTCTGGTGCAGCTGCACCTCGAGTACTGTGTTCAGTTTTGGGCCCCTCACTACGAGAAAGACATTGAAGCCCTGGAATGTGTCCAGAGAAGGGCAACAAAACTCCTTAGGGGTCTGGAGCACAAGTCTTATGAGGAGCGGCTGAGGGAGCTGGGATTGTTTAGTCTGGAGGAGGCTCAGGGGAGACCTCATCGCACTCTACAACTTCCTGAAGGGAGGTTGTGGTGAGGAGGGAGTCGGCCTCTTCCAGATAACTAATGATAGGACAAGAGGAAATGGCCACAAGTTGCGCCAGGGGAGGTTCAGGTTAGATATAAGGAAAAGCTTTTTCTCTCAAAGAGTGGTCAGGCACTGGAACGGCCTAGCCAGGGAGGTGGTAGAGTCACTGTCCCTGGAGGTGTTCAAGAAGCTTCTGGATGAGCTGCTACAGGATATGGTTTAGTAGCTTAGTGGGTAGGGATGGTGATACGAGGTCGGTTGGACTAGATGATCTTGTAGGTCCTTTCCAACCTAGTGTTTCTATGTTTCTATGATTCTGTGATCCCACTGGGAGTGGGGAGTGAGTGAACGGCTGTGTGGTGCTTTGCTGCTTGCCAGGTTAAACCACAACAGCATCCCAAAGAGACATCATTATAATGTGCTGTCAGCAGGGCCAAGCAAGACTATTAGAAACAACTATAAAACGGCAAGGAATTATGTTCCTTTTAATATGAAGAAGATATCCTTACTGTTCTTGCACAAGCTAACAAACAAAAACGAAGCAACAGCTCCAAGATAAAAATGCAATACATAGCCTAAGTCTTGCTTCTTCTGCTCTAGAGCAAGAAAGAAAAGACTGTAAGAATTTAGACCCGCATTTGTTGGTTTACATTTAGAATTTAGTACTGTGAACTTTTGGTGCTTGTTTGCTAGCATGAATTATCTATTACATAGCATGCTGGACAGCTTATTGGAATTTTCACAGAATCACAGAATGGCTTGGGTTGGAAGGGACCTCAAGGATCATCAAGCTCCAACCCCCATGCCGCAGGCAGGGCTGCCAACCACTAGATCAAGTACTAGACCAGGTTGCCCAGGGCTCCATCCAACCTGGCCTTGAATACCTCTAGGGATGAGGCACTGACAACCTCTCTGGGCAGCCTGTTCCAGCACTTCACCACCCTCTCAGTGAAGAACTTTCTCCTGACATCTAATCTAAGTCTTCCTTCCTTTAGTTTAAAACCATTCCCCCTTGTACTATCACTATCACCCATGTAAAAAGTTGATTTCCCTCCTGCTTATAATCTCCCTTTAAACACTGGAAGGCCGTAATCACAGAATCACAGAATTGCAGGGGTTGGAAGGGAGCCCAAGAGATCATCAAGTCCAACCCCCTTGCTAAAGCAGGTTCTCTCCAGCAGGCCACACAGGTAGGCATCCAGATGGGTCCTGAATATCCCCAGAGAAGGAGACTTCACAACTTCTCTGGGCAAACTGTTTCAGTGCTCCGTCACCCTCACTGTAAAGAAGGTCTTGTACATGTTTGTGTGGAACTTCCGGCGTTCCAGTTTTTGGCCATTGCCCTTTGTCCTGTCACTGCACTCCACTGAGAAGAGCCTGGCTGCATCCATTTCCCTCCCACGCTTTAGTTATTTATAAACATTTGTATGATCCCCTCTCAGTCTTCTCTTCTCCAGGCTGAACAGACCCAGCTCCTTCAGCTTGTCTTCATAGGAGAGGTGCTCCAGCCCTCTGATCATCTTCACTGCCCTCCTCTGGACTGTCTACAAAAGCTCGACATCTTTCCTGTGTTGGGGGCCCCAGACCTGCATGCAGTACTCCAGATGGGGCCTCACGAGGACAGAGTAGAGAGGGACAATCACCTCCCTGCTGGCCACTCCTCTTCTGATGCAGCCCAGGATATCGTTGGCCCTCTGGGCTGCAAGTGCACACTGCTGGCTCATGCTAAGTCTTTCATGCACCAGGATGCCTAAGTCCATCTCTGCAGGGCTACTCTCAAGCAGTTCTCCTCCCAGTCTGTATATATATTTGGGATTACTCTGACCCAAGTGCAAAATCTTGCACTTCTCTGTGTTGAACCTCATTAGGTTCACACAGGCCCACCTTTGGAGTTTGTCAAGGTCCCTCTGGATGGCATCCCTTCCTTCTGCCGTATCAACTGCACCACTCAGCTTGGTATTGTACATGAACGTGCTAAGGGTGCACTCAATCCCATCATCGATGTCATTGATAAAGATCTTAAAGAGCATCGGTCCCAAGACAGACCCCTGGGGAACATCACTTGTGACCGGCCTCCACCTGGACATAGAGCCATTTACCGCAACCCTCTGGCTGCAACCTCCTAACTAATTCCTTATCCACCAAATAATCCACCCTTCAAATCCATCTCTCTCCAATTTAGAGATAAGAATGTGGTGGGGGACCATGTCAAAGGCCTTGTAGAAGTCCAGGTAGATGACATCAGTTGTCTTCCCTTTGTCCACCGATGGCGGTGAACAAAGGAAATTTTATTTCCTTTTAAGGGTGTAACAGCATTTGGGATATCCCTGCACATTTTACCTTGAGGAGAAAAGGAATATCAAAATCATGCTGGTCTCAGAATATAGTATCAACAGATTCTCTTTGGTAAGAACTACTGCTTAACATCAAGATAGACACAATATATAAATATGATATCAATACGTAGCTGTGCTTCAGTCCAATATCTCTTGTACGTCAACCTACTTTTAACTGACACTAGAGACAGAGGAGCACCATTTCATATAAAAGATCCATTTATTATACAATATTAATTTAAGATGTCATTCAGTAATAAATATATTTTCATCAGTTTATATTTTCTGCTATTTTAACCATAGAAAGTTGAAGGTTCTGCATTTATTCATTTTAAAACAAAAACTGTTACTCCATCACTGGCCTTCCTTAGCCTCACTCCTTTAATTACCCACACTCAAAAGCCTCTTACCAAGACAACAGGATTCTCAAGACACATTTTACCATTAAAAATACTTAATATTTGGAATCAAGTCACAAGAGAAACCCCTCTGTATTCAGCACACAGGCAAATGAACAATTTTAAAACTGCTAAATTGAAAATAATAAAGTGTATACATATGAAAATAATGCAAATCCATGTGGGGTGAATAAAGTAAGAATATAGCCTACCTGCAATGGTTTGGGGTTCTGATCCACAGGAATTATGAGAATCACAATTTCAGACTCTATGCTTAAGTATCCAAACACATCACACTGTGGCACGGAGACATGCAGGCGGAGTTTTTCAAGTATATCAAGTACAGTTATAGGCTTTTTATTTGTTACCTGGAAGAAAAGAATGAACTTCTTGGATGATATGATATGCAAAATTGTATTTCTCCTCTTCAATGTTAATAACTTGATGTCATGTTAGAAAATCTTTCAGCCATTAAACTACTCAGTGCTAATTTATAGTAAAAAAAAAAAAAAGTATAAAGGAGTGGTGGTGGGGGAGGAAATAAATGACTTCTTAAATTAGCTGGGGTTTTGATATGTGTTGTACTCCATCTTCCATAGTTGGTGTGTCTGTGCATCACATACCTCAAAATAACATAAAATAATATAACAAAATAACGTCTGTCACAGCTGCTTGTACTTGCAAGCTAGGAAACATGAGGACAAGAAGTCCTACCAACTGGCACTCCTTTACCCATCACGGAATCTAAGTATTCCAAGAGCCATGAGAAATTAGGAGAACAATCACGGGAATTTCTCTACAAGATGGAGTAGACTGCTTTGAGACATCTAAACAGACCAGTACCAAGTTGTCAGAAGAGGGATGTGATCTGTCAGTCCAAGGTGCATTTGTAATCATCTGGAAATGAAAACCAACTTTGCTTCAGAAAGGCTGAGTCTGGCAAGGCTGAATCAATGAGCAAATCTGTGCCATTGCCCTGTTTTTACAGGGCTGTTTCTCAGTGCTTCTGTTGAGCTATCCAGAGCCTCTGTATTCTGTGGCAGTAGCTTGTTCTCTCAGTGCGGTGTATACTGTGTGAAGTACTTGTACTAAGTTTCTCCTTGGACGTACTTGGACTATGATCTCTGATCTTTAAAAGTCTTAGGAGAGGTGGTCTTCTGCACTCTAGCAAGTAGAGAACTTAATATGATTCTCTCCAGTTTGGCTCCCTACTGCCTCTGCCTCACCCTGGAGTAACAGAGCTTTTAACTTTTCATGCTCAGGTTAGTTTCACGCTTTGCAGCACTCTCCAGCTGGGTGTGACAAGTTACAGATCATCACTGGGGGCTTCTTGGGTGATACCTGACTGAATTTTCCAAAAAGGGATGAGTAAAACTTCAGTCAAACTTCTATTATTTCCATTATGTGCTCAGAAAAGTATTTGCTTACTTGAATGTTTGTCAGATCATTATTTTGTATGTAAAGATTGTTTTGTCACCGCATATTTATATGAGGGATGCTCCGAAAGTAATGCCTCCAATTTTGTTATTTTGGCCCACAATGTTAGAAGCAGATGTTGGTGGTATGGCAGTAGAGGTTGAGCCTTCCCACCAATATTCCATTCCATTTTGTTGCAATGTGACAGATGGCAGCAGAGGGGTAGTGTGACAAAATGGCATCTGACATGGAAGTGT
The DNA here is from genome assembly GCA_013396635.1 of Penelope pileata. Classification (NCBI taxonomy): domain Eukaryota; kingdom Metazoa; phylum Chordata; class Aves; order Galliformes; family Cracidae; genus Penelope; species Penelope pileata. The sequence continues at coordinate 501,322 of WBMW01006308.1, forward strand.
ATATGAAACAAAGCTGTGCCATTGAATTCCCCCATAAGGAAAAAGTTGCACCCATTGACATTCATCAACACTTGCTGAAGGTTTATGGAGACCCAACAGTGGACGTGAGCACAGTGAGGCAGCAGGTGGTGCGTTTCAGCAGTGGTGACAGTGGGTTGCCTCCACTGGTGTAGACTTTTATGAGTGTGACATGCAGGCTCTTTCTAAGGAAATTCATTGCTAGTGAAAATGCATAGCTAATGGTGGTGACTATGCTGAAAAATACTGTTTTGTAGGTGACAGTTTGCTCTATCAAATAGTGTTATTGTGCTCTATGTATCTGTTGTAGTTTCCCTGGAAATAAATAGGAGTCATTACTTTTGGAGCAACCTCCGTATACATGAGTTCTGAAAACTTGAGACTGTGCATCATGCAGTTTGGTGAGTAAGAGAAGAGACAGTCAGCAAAACTGTGCTGACAGAGCAAAAAAAAAGCTAGGGGTGAGGGACACGGAAAAAGGGAGAATCGCCCCAGGCCATACTGATGAACTGAAAAGTCCGATGGGGTTCAGCTTGTGGAATCTCCATTACTGAAGATCCTCCATACTCAGCCGTCCAGATTGTTCTAGTTGGAGTTACCTTTGCCTTGAGCACGAGGCTGAACTGCATAATGCCCACAGGTCCTCCTCAATGTATTTTTGTTCATGTGTTTTTATAATAGCTAATTACAGAAATACATAATCATGGGGGATGGAACGGACCTCTGGAGATCATCCAGTACTGAACTGGACACAGTACTCCACATGTAGCCTCACCAGGGCAGAGTAGAGGGAGAGGATCACCTCCCTCGACCTGCTGGCCATGCTCTTTTTAATGCACCCCAGGACACCACTGGCCCTCTTTGTCACAAGGGCAAATTGCTGGGTCATGAACAACCTGCTGTCTACCAGGACATCTAGGTCCAGCAGGTCAGCCCCTATCTTGTACTGATGCAGGCATCTGTTGCTCCCCAGGTGTAGGACCCTTGTGGAACGTTGTAAGATTCCTCTCTGCCCAACTCTCCATCATGTCCAGGTCTCACTGAAAAAATATTATCTCTACTTCTAAGGGTTTAAATAGGTTTGTGCACTTTTGTAATGTTCTGAGGAAATTCTTTCTCCTTCATTTTTCAAATGAAAAATCACATGCAGACACAAGAATAAATTGTTTTCCTTCAATAGGCATGATCATTGTATATTCTGTTTTGTTGTGACGTGGTGCCATATCACAACTTTGTTCCATATATTGAAGCATGAAAGAAGGGGTCAATAGAAAAGCACAATACTTTTATACCACATGGGGAGGCTGGACCTAGAATGTTGTGTTCAGTGATGGACAATTGAAATAAAAAGATCCATCTTAAACTGGAGGTTTTCAAAGAGCTGCAATGAAGAAGGCAAGCATGTAACTTACAGAGATGTTAAATTAAATACAACATTTTAGCTGAAGAGCATTAAAAATCAGTGATAAGCATCTAGATGAATATGAAGAGTGTAAAACAATCCAATTTGAACATTAAACAATGTCAAAAGTAAGTTACCTACACTAGAAAATAGTGAGCTAGCAGAATAACCTTAACAAAAGGGCCATAAATAACAAATATGCACTGTATTAGTACCATGAGATAGATATAGTTTCCTTAGCATGTCTTTACTATTAAAAGCCATTTAAATGTGAGCTTAATGTGCTTGGTTTTGTCTATGCTAATTCTGTTTTGTTTTGCATTGTCATTCAATTTCTATAGCCGAATGTTAAGAAATAATGGAATGTATAAATATAAAAAAACCCCTATCTACTGAAAAATAATTGATTTTATAATACTTTAACTTTTCAGGAGAGTACAAAATAACGTGGCTTTTCCATGTACTATTTAACATAAGGAATGATTGAACTTTACCCTTGCAAAATTATCCAGCTTTTCTTTGTCATATAATATTCTCAGCATTCCAGCACACAGTGGACAGCAGGCTCCTGTGTCATTAAAAAAAAAAAGGCAATAAGAACTCTGAAATAAAAACAGTCTTTTAACTTCAACTAAAGCTCAATAGTTGAATATTGAGAATGAAAATATCAAAAATACCAAAACAATCTTTTTTTTTAAATATTGAAAACCTTTACAATGCAAAAGCAGTCACTTTTCAACACATATTTACTTTTACCAAAGTAAAGCAACAAAATAATTTATTTGTTTAAATATGTTATTGTAAGCTAAAAAACACAGACATATCTTGTACAGCAAACAAAGGTATTGTATGGATGCATATGCAACTACAGAAGAATTTAAAAGCTGAAATAGCAAGGATATGACAGAAGCCTAACTGCATGTTGCAAACATTAATTTATGCCGTTGTACCTTGCTGGAACTTAGAACCTTTATACAGCAAGAGGGAAAATTCCCAGCTTTTCTCATAGATCCGTTTAACAGGGAAGCGTGTCGTACTTCCCCTAACAACTTTGCCTCACTATCTTGGAAACAAAAGGGCTAATATTTCAACTTTCTGCCTACTCATAGTTGTATGTTTAATTCATACCCCTGACTACGTAATTCACATTCAAAGAGTGACTTCTACATTAAGCGTGTTGCTAAAGCACATTGGCCCTTTTTTTAAACTACTGAATGAGAAAAAACACATGAAAATTTTTGAAAACCTTTCCTTGTGATTAGTTTATCACTGTTTCATTGAGGAAGTATTTGCGAAAAGAATGAAAAAACAAAATATCAAAACTTCCTGTTGTCTTCCTTCTTCATAGTATTGTAAATATAACTGGTATCTTGCTCTGCCTTCTAATTAAATATAATCTTTTTTATTCTGGGAACTCTACTTTTTAGATAGCTTGTCATTCCTATGTGGCATCTGTGCGGTTAGGTCTGAAAAACTGCTCATCCAATTCCCACTGACATTGTACCCTAGACACCACAGACCTCAATTGTTTCTCCCAGATGACTCCTATGGGCACAGCTGCAAGTTTCTGAAAACTGAAACAGTGTGATTCCTAAAGTCAAAGGCCTTTCCACTTTGGAACTACTCAGCTGAGTCCTAACACTGTCTTGCTCTAGCTTTAACTAAAGATTTCTACTTCCTCCTTTCTCTAACACGTCTCGAAGACATAATGGAATACAATATTTTAAAGCATAAGTTTAGTTCCAAATATACACCTATCTGCAGTAAACTTCAACAATGAATTAACATACCTGGTGCAATGACTGGTTTGCAGCCAGTAGCAGAAAGCTGAGGACATTTAACAAAGGCACAATCTGTATGAAAACCATAGTCTGAGAGAACACCTACAGCCTGACAAGGTCCATAATAGTCAACAGCTACACGGTCAGAATAGGCAGCACAGACGCTACTGTAGGTTTCCCCATTATGTCCACATACAGGTTCTACTGATTTGCAAAATGGCTGAAACACATAGAAACATTTAAAGGTCAACTTATTCATGCTACAAGCAAAACTTAAAAGAGTATTTTCAGCATTAGAAAAATAAAAGTTCATTGGAATTTGCTACTGTCAAACATTCAAAGCAGAAATAAATCTAGAGTAAAGAGTAACTGCCAGTTCATGAACAGGTAATAAATGCAAAAAATAATTACTTGAGGAAGGTGTCAGAAGAATCCAAGTTAGAATCTGAGAAATATAGAATAAGACATATTTGGGGGAAGAAGAATTTTAGTTCTGTGCTAATGCTTAAATAAAGACTATAATTTCATTTAATTTATAGAATGTATTTATTTCTGTTATTTATTCATCCCCCCCCCTTTTTTTTTGGTGTGTGTGTGTGTATTCTTAGAATTTAGGATTCCTAACACATCATTTGAGAAGCTAAATGTCTACATTTATTTCAAAAGAATAAAATCTAGACATTTCTGCCAAAATATATATTGTTGAGACCTTTGTATCTATAAAAATAAATTTATTGTGTCAATTTTCTCTCACAAAAGCATATGTTGCATCATTTGATTCAAATACACATACAAATCATAGAAGATTGTAATGTTGCTTCCATCTTGCCTATGCAGATACATTTGTCCAGCGTATTGACGAAGCCAACAAATTTAAGCTTCTGAACACACGCAGAAGCAAATGGAATCAAAGACAGACAAATATGACTAATGGTTTTGTCCCAATTTTTCATTCTATAATTTCTTGCTAACACCTACATATTTTATTAAACTAATATTTCAAGCAAATCGCCATAGCTATATGATTACTGTGCATGCTCTGAAATAGCAAGACAATTACAGTTTCTGTTGCACACCAAAATTAAAAACAGAACAGATAGAAGACAAGTATATGTGAGCACTACAAACAGTTTCATGTCTTGCAGTCATCTTCTGTATTAAAGCAAAACTGTAAGAGCAAAAACTTAAAGCTAGTAGTGTTAAAGACTTCTCGAACATGGATACAACTAGACAGAAGTGCTGTAGAAAAACAGCTGTGCAATTATTCATTTGATTCTTAATGTTCAAGGGCTAAATAATTCCCCAGCATTTCATTACACATCCGATATGCTATGAAAAGAATTATATGTACTTAATCAAGTTGCTGAAAAAGAAAAGATGGCATAAAGATGGAAAGACAAACTATAAGTGGGCTAGAACAGCAATAGCTTTTATTACACAGAAAAAACCGGAACAAGGGTTCTGTATTTAGAAGAACATCCATCAGTTGAGACCAACAGAAGGTCTCCTATTCATCTTCATTATTTGAGAAAAACCTGGAGATAACCAGCCTATGAATGGTAAAGCCAGTGACTTTGAAAAGAGTGGCTCCTGGCTTGTCTGCAGAATGATAGAAACAGTCTATCTACCAACACTGCAGAGAGTGGTGGGATAGAAGAACTAACCTAGTTCTAATCCTTATGAGGCATTAATATGAAGACCAATCAAACCCAGACCATCTAAAGAAAATACTACACACAATCAAACAAAGTGCTGAAGACTTTCTATAGAAAATGTATTGCTGCCAAGACAGGAGTGACTCCAAGCCTCTAACTCCCCTTCATAAATAGTGAAATAAATAGTGAAATTCAACTTGCAAATAAAATTGTTCTAACATATTCTGAAAAAAAATAGATTTACAACTACAGAGAAATGATGAAGCATTAATTTTCATTTTATAATAAGTTCAACTTGGTGTAAATTGATATTCTGAACCAAGGAACTGCTTTAATTAATGCTGGCGTTGAGGTATATTTGCAGTAGCAGTGAACAATATAGAAGACTGAATATAAGTATTTTTGCCAAGAAAACAGAAAAAAGCTTTTGATTGGTTTTGAGACATCTGTTAACTAAAGCAGAGAAACACTTGACAAAATCCTTAATCTCATTTTGTGCAGAGTATTTTTTATACTAGTTAAAATTACAGCTTTAAAGGATTACTTTCCATGAAAACATTTTGTAAGTGATAAAAGCAGAATATTGCAAAGTTGAACATTAAAGAACAAAGATTTAAGATTTATTGCTAGAACCACTTCCTACCTGGCACGGTCCTCGATATGCTAAATTTTTTCCTTTTTGGTACAAAGTGCACATGTTACTGTATTCCACATTGTCTGTGTCACAAACAGGATCCTGTGTCTGGTCACAATTTAATTGCCTTGGCACACATTCATGCTGGCTACATTCAAACTTTCCAAAACTAGTCAAGCAAACTTGTTTCTTTGGTATGCACCTACAAAAAGTCATAATAGTTTCACAGAATTGCAAGTTAAAACAAAAAGTCTCAAAATATTCGGCAGAAACATTTTCAATAAAATCTTTTCCAGTGCTTTAGAGCTAACTATGTTTGAGCAGAACTGTGGGAAATGCACGTGACAAAACATTCTGAATAACTAATTACAAATTCATTACAAACCTGGAACTGTTTTGCACCATATTTAATCAATGTATGTGCACACCATTATAGTCTCCATAAAAATTAATCTTCTACCAAATGCTTTTCAAAGGATTTTTGAAAAAGGCTTGAATAAACTTATTACCTACTCCCAAACATTACTTTGTGAATTTGTATTTAAGGAAATACTAGATAAAACACCAAAATGGTGAACTGCAAGGGAAAATGATTATATTGCAGAGGTCTAGCCTAATCCATGAGAGAGCAGTGAAAACAAAAGATTATGTGGATTCAGTTACAAGTATGCAATTTGATTCTAGCTTTGTAGGTTCAGTATGTTATATCACATCCAATCTTGGAGATGAATAGAAACAAACAGAAAAAAACAGTACTAACAATTTCCTTTTTGGCCTATCATCCCTCTCAAGCATTCACAGCTAAGTAAGAGCAATAAATATTGGAAGTACATTCCCTTTTATATTAAATGTGTAATTTCCATGGTCTTATCTCCAAAACATTTGCTAAATGTCTTGCAAGATATCCCTCTTCTAGATAAATGACAGTCAACAGAATTTGAAGAATAGACTGATGAAAGGCCAAATGGTTTTCTAACAATCTCCTTTTTCTACAAATTACAATAATTGTGTACAGTATGATCTTATGCCAGATGTTGCTGTCTTATGTATTACACCTTTTCATTTAAGAAAGACTCAGAAATTCTGAGATTCAAATGCTTTAAAAATACAAGTGTAAGGTAAGATTTTAAATACATTCTAAGCACTTCAGAAATGCTTTAAAATGAAGTTTTACATGTTTAGTTATGCAACATTATCAAACTGACCCAGAATAATCTATTGTGTACAGTCTTTAATGAAACAAATGAGGTTCTAAGCATAATGATTATTCTGTAAATACAAAAGGCCTCTTAATACTTTCCAAATTAAAAATATAAAAATAAGAATGTATTTCAACAATGCAGCTTTAAAATCCATAGTTTCAGTGCCTCAACTACTATTATAGCTGCAAAACTATACTGTTTTCTCCACAGTTTCCTGCATCAAGGCATCTAAATGTGCAGGAAAACAAAATGTTTTAATCAGTTCTCATGAAAACACAGTTTTATACAACCTCTTATGGTAGTTTTCTTTCCAAACAGAAAATGTACAAATTCAAAGAGACTGCAGGATTGCACAACACTGAGAAAAGAATTCTGTCTGAAGACAGAAGCCAATAATAAAAACCATGAACTTTGATTTCTCTTAAGAAAGATCTGACTTTGTTCTGTCACTAGCATAAACCAAACTTTTTGTTTTAATGTTTTGTTATACAGATTTTTCTCTTACATTAAAAAAACAGATTGTATTGACATGGTTTTCACAAGATATCAACGTAATTATGTCAGAGAAACTTAAACCTTCTGGAGTGATACATATTTTCCTATTTCAGAAATTAAAAGCAGAGATTACTAACTGAATAATCAGAACTGAATTCAAATTTTTGATTCAGGTGATTTTTTTTTTTTTTTGTTTTTGGTGAGTGCTAGAAGAAATGATGAATCACAGTGGTAAAATGTTCCACAATTTATTGCCTTTTTTCTCCCATTTTTAAAATTATATATCAGTTCTGTTTCATTGCTAAAACTGAGATCTGTGTAAAGAATTTAAATGATATAGCACTACATACAGAGAACCAAGAACTGGCAGTTATTATAGTCCATTACTATGATAATTTAAAAGTAACTACTTCAAATATTTATTTTTATTGAAGTATTCCAAAGTAAAATGTTACTACACAATACACATTCACCGAAGAAAAGAGATGTATTTGCTTTATGAGTAGGCAATGTCAAAGAAAAGCTTTAAAACATTCTGCTTTTACCTTTGATTTTTACTACAAGGGGAAGGGTTACAAGGATCCTTGGAAATGCATGATCCAAATTCAAATTGATTGTCTTGGAGACCAACACATCGAGCTATACATGCACTTGGATAAGTGCGCCCATTTTGACCACATACTGGTACAAACTGATCTACACAGTTACATGGCAAACCTGCAAAGGAACACATAAAACAAGACTTTGGTGCCCACTTATTTTCTCTGACAAAAGATACACAAGAGGTCACTAAGCCATCCTAATCATCCAGCAAATGCAAAGTTGTGCCATATCTTCAACCTCATACCTCCCACCAGTGATTAAGCAATACTGAAGCACGTACACATTTATATGCAGTAGGAAGGGAAGTCTGTATCCTACTTCCTTGTTGATTCTACTCAACTTTCTCTATTATTTCCCCAAACTGCTTGTTTGTCATTCCCAGGGGCATTACCCTGTCTCTACCTATTTCCACAGATTACCTTAGGTTTAATTTTCCTGTACTTTTTTTTTTTAATTAAAAAAAAAGTAATGCATGTTTCCTGAAGTGCAGGTTGGACATTAGAAAATAAACAGTTAAGAGAACATCTTCATAGTGAGTTATTTCCATGAACACTGTAGAAAGAATTCAGAAGCTAATCCTTACTCTAAGAATAATAAGCTTATAGTTTCTGTAGTTTGGAAAGTTACCTGTAAACTTTCGTCGTTCATCTTCTGAACTATGCTCAGTTAAGCACTGACGCGTAGAACATATCAAGTTTCCAGCAAAACATGAACAGACATTGCAATCTATATTAAAGGATGTTCCATGGCCTTAATAGTAAAAGGAATTAAATAAATGTACACGATTAATACAATCATACCAGAAGACTGTATGCACAGATATGACATTTTTCATTATGGCTCCCTTAATTTCAGTTTCTTTTACAACTGCAATTTCTATCTTTTGTGTGTACTTCAATCCTTGATGTGTACTTTTTGTCAAGAGGTAAAAACTGCTAATGCTTCATTACTTTTTGTCACTGAATACTATTGTTCCTAGACTGAATGTAAATGAGAGTAAAAATTGAAGTGATAATAGATGATAAATCATTATCTACTACAAAACAAAATAACCAGAATTCTTAATAATTAATGGCTATCCGTGCCTGAAGGATTGATTGATTCTTTGAGAAGAAAACTTCAAAATGTTCCTTTATGCTCACATCTGAATATTTGCTTTAGATGAAGATGTGAAGGTGAGCATCCATATTCTGGCCTCACAGTTATATTTGAAAGTATGTTATCTATAAAATTGCTTGGGCTTTTCCAGTCCTTTTCAATATGACTGCTGATTCTATGTCTGCTGTGGTAGTGGTGTTAACTACCTTTACATTTCCTGTTTAAAAACATTTAAGCTTATTGTCTAAAAACATTAAAACTTACTGTGCACAGTTCTTGTTTAAAGTAAGTTTCAAAAAAAAAAAAAAAAGAATCAGTGCAGAAGGATTATATTTAGTAATATCTGAGGTTCTGGGGAAATGCTGTACTAGCCCAATAAACAAAATTTAGCTAGAACTATCCAGCCTTGCCATGGGAAATTATTTACTTGGCAACTCAACTTTTCTCCATATTGCTAACAACTGGTTACATTACTTGAGGACGCACTGTCAGCAGAACGTCCCAAAAAGAGACAGTGATCAAGGATTCAATGTATTTTAAGACTGTAATGTGTCTGTCACCTTCAAGTTAAGTGCAATTGAAAATGTTTGCCAACAGTGCAGCTGGGGCCAATGATCTCCACGGCAGCAGGAGCTTCCTACTTCTAATCCCAGGCTTCCCATGCCTCTCCCATCCCTGAACCTCTAGGCAGGGGTTGACGGAGCAAAATCACTCTCACTGTAAAAGCAGAGCAAGTCTGAGAACACCTCACGAGGTTGAATGTGTACAGGTCTATGGGACTGGATGACATGCATCCTTGGGTCCTGAAGGAATTGGCTGATGTGGTTGCCAAGCCACTGTCCATCATATTTGAAAAGTCATGGCTGTCACGTGAAGTCCCTGGTGACTGGAGAAAGGGAAACATTACTCCCATTTTCAAGAAAGGGAGAATGGAAGACCTGGGAAACTACAGGCCAGTCAGCCTCCTGTCTATGCCTCGGAAGTTTGTCCAAATGATAGGACGAGAGGAAATGGCCACAAGTTGCGCCAGGGGAGGTTCAGGTTAGTTATAAGGAAAAACTTCTTCTCCCAAAGAGTGGTCAGGCACTGGAATGGCCTGCCCAGGGAGGTGGTGGAGTCACCGTCCCTGGTGGTGTTCAAGAAATGTCTGGGTGAGGTGCTAAGAGTTACGGTTTAGTAGCTTAGTGGGTAGTGATGGTGATAGGAGGATGGTTGGACTAGATGATCTTGTAGGTCCTTTCCAACTTAGTGATTCTATGATTCTATGATTGTTCAGTATTGACTTAAATAATGCAATTCTCCAGCATATAAAAGAATTAAACAAGTATATATAGGGATACAGACATTAACCTTTGTATTTTCTGACAAACTTTGCATTTGGATCCTCTGATCTTCATATGCAGTTCAAATCTCATTACTTAAGGTGCTATATAAAGACACAATTAGCATTCTAGTACTTACTTTTTCTTTGTCCTCCAACAATGCATGATTTTTGGAGGTCAACACAATGCATTTCCATGCAGTTTTCTAGTAACCCACTGTGTCCACAGGTGCAAATCTTGTAACAACCAACATCACCAGCTGAGGATGGAACCTGAATAAGTGTACCTTGACGGACAATAAAATCCGAGGCTTCTCCCAGTTTGCAGCCTACATACATAGACAAATTTAACTAAATATTTACTAAATTTTAACTTGAGTGTCACTACCAAAGACTTCTAAATGCTGAAGTTAGTTAAGGCTGAAACAGTTTTGCTCTCACTCTTCAGACAAAGTCACTCATCTCATAAAGGCAACAAGTAGCAGAAGTGGAAGGTACTTGTTTGAGACAATGTTCTGAAGTACTTGCAGAAACACCATTTCAGAGAAAAAGGCTTGTAATTTCAACATATCTCAAGCAATCTTTTTTTCAACAATTTTGTAGTAGTGTGAGACATATGAAGTGATAAATATCGCATTCTCTACCACTTCCTCTAGTAAAGCGGCTGCTGCAAGCAATTTAGGTTAAAAATCAGGGCATCTTACTCTCCCTCACTCAATCCATGCTTTCAAGCAGTCACCAAATGCAAGTTTGCCTCTTTACTTCAAGTTCCACATGTGATCTGTCATATCATTCAGTGATATCTTTTGATTGAAAGGAAGCAGAACAATTGTGGCATGCACTACAGGTGTCTAAGGCAGAACAATGAAAGGGCTGTAGAATTCGGACATAGTACAGTCTGCTATCTCTTTTTGTAGATACAAACCTTGTTACCATCACCATCCAAGCCTGCTATTTCAAAGTTAAATAATAAGCTTATTCTGCATGAGGCTCTCTCTCAAAATTGGTTCAAATTAAAGCTCAGTGCAGAAATTAGACAACACCTATGTTCTAAAAAAAGTAGCTCCCAAATGGCCATGAATTCCTTTCAAGGAAGGCACATCTACATTATCACTCATCTGAGCAGCAGCAGAAATGCAAACAGCTGTATACTGTTGCATCTCCAGACTTCATCTTTAGCAAGACGCAGTACCATAGTCCTTATGTGGAAGGACAAAGCAGCAATACAATAGTCATGTTTTTGTTGTTTCCCAAACTCAATGTGTCACTTTCCTCCAAACTACAAAAGTCTACACACTTGGTATTGACGTGGAGTTAATTTGCCTCAGAGTTTTACATTATTCTCTACTTAATGACCTCACAGCACTGTCAGTCATTAAAGATGAAGTGCAAAGATGCTATGTAAGTGCTGCAAGCTCAAGCAGTAGAGAAAAAAAAGGACAGGCAAAAAAATTATGTGCATGACACTTGCTTCCCAAGCCCTGGAACTCTGAATTCAGTCAAGTAAGAGGCTGCAGTAAAAATGAAGCACTTAAGGAAAAGTATGGGTATTTGCTTAGACCTGCACTACTTGCCTGTAAGCTGCTGGAGAGAGTTTGAGAAGTTATTCTGGCCAATTAAGGATTTGGGACAACACCACAAGATACCATCTTGAATTTTAAAACAATACCAGAATTGCTGCCAGTGCAAGTGCACATCCTTGATCCCCCTGCATTTGACCAGATTCTCAGAGCTCTCAGAATGTCCTCCGAAGACTGACATCCAAATTTTCATTAATTTTAAGGCAAGACACAACATTCACTTATTTTGCCAATAGGGAAAATTATGTTGATATGGCTAACAACACACAGAAACACAGGGCAATACACACCATTGTGTTTGGAGGTGCAGTGAGCTGCAGTGTATTTTTCAGTACTGTATGCTTGTAATTTTAAAAAGCAGGCAGGATCCCTAGAGACCACATATGGACATTTATTGCTTCTGAAGCAAAATAAGTAATATCTTATAATTAGGTGTTATATTTCAGACAAGAATAAAAATAAGAACATAAGAAGAAGTGAGAGGCCTAACAAGGCATGCTACTAGTTTTGAAAAGACAAGATAATCATTATAATAGTTCTTTTGGGATATCAGAAATTCAATTTAAAGCTCTTGTAAGAATTTCAGTAACATTTTTATCACCAAAATTCAGGCTAACAGAAGTTCAAAACCCTTACCCGGTACACACAAGTATGGAAGACACAGTTCTCCAGACTGACATCCTTTTCTATTTACTTCACACAACTGATTAGCTGCACATGGATTGGGATTACATGGATGTGTAACATCTTCTACAATGCTTCCTAAAGAACTTGGGCCTGAAAACAAAATAAACAGAATCTGTAAATGATTTAAATGAGATTTATTTTTCTTCAGGAAAGGGTGGCATTTGTTACATTCAGTAAAACTTAGAACACTCCATTAAATCTCTTTAAAAATTTTTAATTATACTTGTAGAATCTTGACAAGTTAGTTTGTCAAGTTATTTGAAATGTTTAGTAGTCAATCCTGGAAATATTCACCCAAGTGATTCTTTACAAACAAAATACAATTCCCTATCTTGTTTCCTAAAGATTTTTCTCTGCATGACAAAAAGACAAACTGATAATGACTATTGGTTTAATTAAGAGAATTCTTACAGTTGATAATTAAGAAATTGTAGGTTTGAAGTAGACTTTATGTTTTACCAAGTTTATAACAGATCTTATAACACTAAAAAAGTCAGAGTCCTACAGAGATAATAGGAGTTAGTAATAGGGAAGAGCAGATTTGGAAAAGAATGTAAAAAGATGCATTTAATGAAATAAAATGTTACTACTAAAATGTTGTTCCACATCTTGGGGTAAGACAGCAGCTAAGCTTATGTTCTATTGCCCCTGTAGTTAATATATACATTTTTTTGTTATTCTAATTGCAGTTCAAGAACATGAAACAAAGTTTATATCTCAGACAAAAAAGTGTAATTTTGTACATCAAGAATTTATGTTCTAAATCCTGCTATTGTCTAAGTGATATTTACTTGAGGTAAGTCCACCCAAGCATGATCCATCTTTTGTTCTCTAAATAAACTGTGCTGGTGGCTTTATTATTGCTCAGTACTTTTTTGGCAGGTGAGATGACTTCTTGAAGAAAAGAGCTTTCTTAAAGTAAGATTAAATAGTGTATTTTCAAGTGGGTAAAAACCTCTGAAATTCAACAGGTCAGAATATCAGATGATGCAGATTACTATACTTGCATTGAACAGATGAAGTCCCAAATAGAAAAGCGTGGTGGGTAATCTGACCTTGACTAACAGCCACACTCCCATCCAGCCCCCCTACTCAAAAGAGGATGGTGGGGAGAAGATAAGTGGTGCAGGTACCAAAATGCTCAAGGGTTGAGAGACAGACAGAGAGATTGCTTAAGAATTACCACTGCAGGCAAAACTGATGTGATTGGGGGAAAACTAGCAATTTATTGCCAGTTAAATTAGGTATCTAATGACTGGTTTGGGTGAAGGGAACAAAAAGAAACATTAAAGCAACTTCTTTTTTCCTTCCTTTTCCAGGCTCAGCTCCATTCCTTCACACTTCTCTGCACCTGTAGATACAGAGAATCACAGAATCATTGAAGTTGGAAAGATCACTAAGATCATCTAGTCCAGGCACGTCCAGCCCGTGGCCTGCATGCGGCCCGGCAGAGCTCACATGCGGGCCGCCCACTGCTGCTGCGTTGTCATGGCAACAGCTCTGCCCCTGCTGACCCTGAGCCCGCACTCATTGCTCAGCAACAACCAAAGATCGATGTGTGACTGGCACTGCCAGAGCTGCAGCCAGGAGACGGGCAAGGCGCAGGGCAGAGCTAACTCTGCCTCTCTGTCCGCCGCGTGCACTTGGTTGCATCAAAACCTGTGTGTATTACAGGTGGCATGCGCCTGTGCCTGAGAGTAAAGCACAGTGATTGCCAGTAGTATTTCAACCTACCTAATGGCATCTCAAAAGAAAACAGAACTCAAAAAAGACAAATTGCACATGAAGGAAGAGTGTTCAGTGGGAAATGGACAAATGAATACTTTTTTGTCAAGACTGTATGGCACCATGCTTAATTTGTAAGGACGTAGCGTTGGTTTTCAAAGATTACAATGTGGAAAGACATTATATGCAAAAACATGCTGCCACATTCAATGCACATCAAGGAATGCTTTATAAAAACAAAATAGAGGAACTGAAAAAAACCTTGTCATCTCAAGCAGATTCTGCTATAAAAGCTAGTTATGTGGTAGCAAAATCTTATTGCAAAAAAATAAAAACCATTTACTGATGGTGAATCTATCAAGGAATGTTTGGAAAGCATGGCAGATATAATTTGCACTGATAAAAAACCCCAGATTTTTCTAAGATCAGTTTGTCTCACCAGACTATGGCCAGGTGAATTGAAGAAATAGGAAAATCTATCAAAAGAAATTTGGAGAGTAAAGCTGCTAATTTCAAATTTTATGCTTTGGCAACAGATGAAAGCACTGATGCTACAGATACAGCTCAACTTGTCATTATCGTTAGAGGTATTGATAACAAATATAATGTCACGGAACAAATGGCTTCTTTGGTGTCATTAAAAGGCACAACAATCTCTCAATTAGTATGAAGCAGTAAAGATTACATTAAAGCGATTTTCTTTAACTTTTGTCAACATATGTGGATAGCTGCTGATGGCACTCTGATGGTTGGTAAAAAAGGGAATTATAAAATTATTAGAAGACAATGCAATTGCCACCTGCAACTCATGTTTGATGAAACTTCACTACATCATGCATCAAGAAAATTTAGGTGTGAAAGCTTGAAAAATGGATAATGTCATACAAATTGTCATCAAAGCTGTGAATTTCATAAAGTCCAAGGGATTGAATCATCACCAGTTTCAGAAGTTCCTTAAAAGTATGGGTGCTGACTATGGAGACATCACTTCCTTTTCTGAAGCAAGGTGGTTAAGTCAGGGTAAAATGTTAAAAGATTTTATGATTTGTGAAATGAAATCAAGTCATTTATAGAATCAACAGGAAAACTTGTTCCAGAACTCAAAGATGAAAAATGGCTCACAGATTTAGCATTTTTGGTGAATTTGGCTGCTCATTTAAATGAGTTAAACATGCGTCTTCAAGGCGAAAATCAACTTACCTGTGCTATGCTTCAAACTGTAACAGCATTTGAAATTGAACTCAAATTACGGCAAACTCAAGTTATGGCAAACAATTCACGGATTTTGATACATTGGTTAAACACGGTCCTGTGAACATCGAAAAACTTGCAGCCTTGCTTTTCATTTTGATAATGGAATTTGAGAATGGGTCTCACGATTGCTGAAAAAAAATCCTCAATTTTTTGGTATATTTGTGACTCAATTTTCAGTCAACATAAAGATATTACTCGCAAATTTTCAAATGGAACATATAGAATTGCAATCAGACATTCAACTCAAAAATTTGATCATGTCTCTCTACTGGACTTCTGTAAGACCTCTCTTACCAGAGAAAAACATCCCTCCCTTCACAACCATGCCTTATTTGTGTCATTGCTTTTTGGCAGTATGTACATTTGTGTACAACTGTTTTCAAGGATGAAGCACAGCAAGAGTAAAATTTCATCAAACATCTCTGACAAAGACCTTGAGAACTCACTAAGAGTTGCAACCACTCCCATCGACCCAGACATTGACACATTAGTTTCACAAAGACAAGGTCAAATATCCCACTAGCTTTATGTTTAGTTGCTCTTTTTGTAATGTTTTAATAAAAAATATATAAAAAAATAAGTTTTGTTAGTTATACACATTAACTACATTATATATTTTATATGTGGCCTGAGACAATTCCTCTTCACTCAGTGTGGCCCAGGCAAGCCAAAAGGTCGGACACGTATGATCTTGTCCAACCATCAACCCATCACAATACCACTGAACCATGTCCCTGTATGTCACATCTACCCTTTTCTTGAAAAGCTCAAGCTCCAGGGATGATGACTCCACCTTGGGTAGCCTGTTCCAATACCTCACCACTCTTTCTGAGAAGACATTTTTCCTAATATCCAGCCTGATCCTCCCCTGGCACAACTTAAAGCCATTACCTCTTGTCCTATCACCTGGGAAAAGAGACCTACCCCCACCGTACTACAACCTCTGTTCAGGTAGTTGAGGAAGCTCAGGGGAGACCTTATCGCTCTCTACTTCTCCAGACTAAACAATCCCAGTTCCCTCAGCTGCTGCTCATAAGACCTGTGCTCCAGACCCCTCACCAGCTTCACTGCTCTTCTTTGAATGTGCTCCATGGCCTCAATATTTTTCTTGTAGTGAGTCCTTTGCAGCCATGGCACTTGCTGAGGCCAAGGCTCTGAACCAGGGAAGCACAGACTCCAATGCACAACTGAATCAAAGATCCTTTTGTGCTTCAGTTTCTGTTTACCAGGATAAAAACACTTCCCCATCTCCCTGCTACAACGTGCATGCTTGCCAGCACTGCTGTGGCAGTAATATTACAGAGCTACCCAATGAGATTTGCACTGTACGCAGTACTTAAAAAAACACAGACCAACAAAAGGCAGACATTCTGTAGGAAACAACCTGAATGTGTTAGCATGTCACTAAACAGTATCATAATGCAGATAAACAGAGGAAGCATCCAAAGGTTGTCCTACCTAAAGAATTGT
The DNA here is from genome assembly GCA_013396635.1 of Penelope pileata. Lineage (NCBI taxonomy): Eukaryota > Metazoa > Chordata > Aves > Galliformes > Cracidae > Penelope > Penelope pileata. The sequence goes on from WBMW01006308.1 coordinate 518,247, forward strand.
TTAGCTTGAGTGCATCACTTCATATCCTTTTAACACAGCCTACATATTTCCAGTAAACAAATACCAGCAGGACAAAGTAAAACCTGTCTCAGAACATCAACATTCTGGCTAGCACAGCTAAGTGCATGATAAATTCTTCTTCAAGTGTTGTAAGAAAAGGTAAGAAAGAGAAATGAGAGAGGAGAAAGTTGAGAAGATGGCACAGATTCCACACAAACCAGTAGTCCTGGTGGCTATAGTCAATATGTAGTCGTTTCTCTCTGCCACTCCTTCCTTCTCACTCTAGCTCTAGTGTGGGCTCTCCATGGGCTACAGCTTCTTTCGGGGCATATCTTCCTGCTCTGGTGTGAATCCTCCATGGGCTGCAGGGAGTATCTGCTCTGCCATGGAGGTGCCACAGACTTCACAAACTAGCTTAGCTTTGGCCTGCAACAGGCCTGCTGCTGAGCCTACTGTGGCTGGCACAGGGCATTCCCCGACCTCCTCCCATACAGCCCCTACAGCCTTCACTGCTACCAAAACCTTGTTGCACATATTCAATACAAGAAGGAATAAATGTAATGAAAACTGTGGCAATTTGAACAATTCAGTTTTCTCTAATACACTAAACAAATAATTGTTGTAGTTTGACCCAGTAGATAGCTAAGCACCAGAAAGTCGTTCGCTCACCCTCCCCAGCCCCAGAGTGGGATGGGGGAGAGAATTAGGAGAACAATACAGTACAACTTGTGGATTGAGATAAAAACTATTTACTAAGATAGGAAAGGAAGTAAACAGAAATAGCAGGAATTATACACGGAGTAACACACAAAGCAACTACTCACTACCAACCAATTGATGCTCAGCCAGTCCCCAAGCAGCAGCTAACTTCCCTCTCTTATATTTACATGATGCCGTATGGTACGGAATATCCCCTTGGTCAGTTTGGGTCAGCTGCCCTAGTCCTGTCCCCTTCCAGCTTCTTGTGCCCCCCCAATCCCTTCGCTGGCAGAGCAATACAAGAAGCTGAGAGACTGAAACGTCCTCAGCTCCGATCAATGCTGCCTGGCTACAAGTGTAAACAATTGGTATGTTATCAGTTTTATGTTACTTCTCGGACCAAAACATAGCTTCATATCATACATTACGAAAAAGATAACTTCTATCTCAGCTAGAAACTAAGGCAATAACGTTTCACAGTCAATACAATTTTCTTTGAAAGAAATAACAGAAATAATTAAAACTAGTGATATGAATTCAAAGTTATCTTGGTTTCTAGTTTTGTTACTTACGTATGTCATTACTTACTCAGGTATGTATCCAAAGGGATGCAGTTCTCCAAGTCATCCATTGGAGATAAGAGCTCACAAATACTTTCAGCTGAGTGGCCTTCAGGGAATTTTTTATGATCGCCACATTTCTTCAGTATTTCCACACAATCTGATCTTCAGATAAATAAACAGAATTTCATGAACGCCACTTAAAAAAGAGAAGGTCTTGTATTAATATTCTTCCCTTCCTCTAATTCACACCTTTCCCCTACTGCCTCGCAACAGAGGAATGGATATACTCCAATACGTATATAATAACTACATACATACACCCTGCACGTAAAGTGTTGCAGGGGAAGGAACAAAATTGCAATACAGATTTCTTACACTACTCCTTCTCTACTTTGTGCTTAGTGATTTTGTTTTCTATGACTTCATATGCATGTATCTTTCAAGATACAATATTTCCTTGGGTTCAACCTATGGGCTGAACTCACATCTCACTACTGCTACATATTCACTGGTCTCTTTTCTACCCAATCATGTATTTCAAATTTTTTTTTGTTTTAAATAGGTGTTTTCCATAGCCTTCTGTCAGTCCAAAATCATCAACAGATCCACAAACCAAAATGAGAGAGTTTTATAGACAACAGAATTTAAAACAAAACAAAACAAAACAAAACAAAACAACCAACAACCAACTTTACAATGGAAGCACATATATCCATCTCATGAGGAGGCAAGCATCTTCTATTTACAGTGATGGAATAACAACTACACAAGCTCCCACTCCTTCCACATTTGCCTTGCTATATTTTCCTAACATGAGTCATACACAGTTCTACAGCAACTTTTCAGTTCTCATTAAAATTCTTAGAAGAACCTCTCAACTGTTTTTTTCCATGCAACTTACTTGCAGATAATACTTCCTCTAGATTTGCTGTGGCAAGGTTTAATCTGCAGTGAGCAAGCAATTGCTTTCCACATTTCTGGTTGGCACTTATTAATATCAAGAACAGGAATATTTATAAATGGCATCTTAATACTCCCTTTTTCCCAAAGCTTCATGTCATTCATGGCTCCCTGGTCTGACTGTGTATTGCAGCTTCTGAAGAGTTCTGTTGGTCTTAAAAGAAGAAGAAATGGCATGTATACAAGAAAAATATCACGTTTTACTTTTCACCATATGAATTCTACAACCTTTATATGGCTTGCATTTTGTGGCATAAAAGACATGAATCCCTTCCATTGTTAAGCATGACCAAAATCAGTTTCAATTCTATCTTTAAGGAAAATAAGCTCTTTAAGGCTCAAGGCTGAAAAACTGTTTTCTCTTTCTCTCAGATCAAATTTCTTTCAAGTTTTTCTTACCTGAAGAAAGTTGACTTTAGACCAAATATTTTAAATGTACTGAAAATCTGTTTGAACTTTTTATGGTGAATCACTAATGCAAGTTGATTTATCGTTTATTTTTCCTGAGGCTGCATCAATCACATATATGTTTTACTATTCAATATATAGTAGCATGATTGTGATACATTTCAAAGAAAAGACAAAAATCCCTTACAGTTAACTGATAAAATTTTAAATGTACTTTTGAAACTCAAACACTATTTAACTTGTGACCTTGCAAATTACTGATTCAGACAGCACTTTTAAAATTATGCATTTTGCTCTATAGAGTATAAAAACACAGAAATATCTTGGAAAGAAAAGGAATTTTGAAAAAGAGGAGGACATGAATATTCTTACAAAAATGTTGTCAAGTAAAATATTAACTTAAGCATTCTTCATCTTATTTATAATATGCAATATTCCAGTAATTATGGCTTACTTGTCTATATAGTAAGACAGAGGAATATACTGCTAATATATGATGACATTTTACAAGTTCACAAGTTAGGTTTTATAAGTTTTACTTTGATATTCTAAAGAATAGCCATTTATTTTTAAAATATCTGAAAGCTACATATAATCTCAAAACAAGCCTGAAAAACTTTTTTTAAAAAAATCAAAGCACAGAAATTCTTTTTAAAAATATTCAGTGTCTCTCTCCTACCTGTTATTAAAATTAGTGCAGTAAGAAAGATTTCTACAGCCCAGCTGACAAGGTTCTCGTACATCTGCTAAACAGGTCAACATGGAAACTTCAACTGCGTTATACTCACAAAAGCGATCAAATTCTTGCCAACTCTGTGAATTGCCCCAGCTTGTGCTATAAAGTTTAGTACAGAGCTCTCTTGAAGGAAAAAAAGAAAAAATCAAACAAAGAACAGCAGTTGTTCAAGAACAGCAGAGCCTGTAGTCTCTCTGTTAATCAGAACAGCCTACACTCACTGCAGAAATTTGTGTTAGTGCCTATAAAGTCTGCAAGAGTATCCAAATGCTGTGCTAAAAGCAAATATCCACTCTCCACTGGTTGTGAAGTTTTCCAGTTTTGTTTAAGAACGCTAGCAAATCTTTAAACTAGTAAGACTGAAGTCTTCAGAACATAAAACTGTAACATCCCATATAAATACAATACCTCAAGTTTGCAGGAGATCTGAACTTCTGATATGTAATAAATCAGATTAACACAACAATGAACAACTTCTAAATCCCACCCTTCAACTTCAGATCACACCTACTCATGCTACAGAAAAGACTGGCAAACAAAATACATTTGTTCCTTTGCCCTGATATTTAAAACAGGCATGTTGTTTGTTTGAGATGTTTTCTGGTGTTAGCAATACCCAGGCCCCCTTTGTTCACAGCAATATCCCATAAACTATGATTGCGCCCACCAACTGAAGGTACGGAACCTCACTGTACTGCAATAGACTTTAATAAGTCTATCGCATATTGAAAACACAAGGAAAGGATCAATTTTAAAGAAATAATTATTAAAGCAAGCAACTAAAACATATAGTATCAATGGCCCTATGCTACAACGTTCTATGTAATAACATAATTCTAGGGCTCTACTACAAAATTGACTATAAAGTCTAATGAAAACTTGAACATAAAAGAAAGCAACAAATCAAAAATCAATTTCACATTGTCAAATTGATGAATATAAAATGCTGTAATTATCTTTTTAAAGTGGACTGATGACAACTCTGAACTAAAAATGCCCCAGTATCAATTATTTGCAAGGATGTTGTTCATTGTCCCCTTGGTTCTCATTAGCATCTCGTTAAGACCTCTTCAGCTTATTGCAGTACTGATATTACCACAAGTAAGGTATAGCCTTCATTAACTTAGTATGTCTGCTAAATTCAGCCACTGCTAAAAATGAGAAGTGTGATTTTTCCCATGGAACAGTACATTTTTTGAAGTATATGTGACACTTGTGAGACTATCGAAACCTGTTTTCTTTCCAAGAACTCAGAGAACTCATTATTTGATGTACACAATAGAATTTGGGCAAAGGCCTGATGAAACAACTTCTGAAGCCTTTTCACAACTGGAAAGGAAGGTAGAGAGATACTGACCTACATATGGAAGAGTTTGCTTTAGAACAGCAATGGAGCTTAGCTCCATCGAGGCCTGTTGAAGGTGGAGGGTGCACAGTGACTCCTGGATGAACAGATCTTGAACTCTCAAGAAAACATTGCCAAAGTGGATCCTGAGGAAGAGGCATTGTTTTACAGCCTTCTATAAGTCCATCAACAATTTCAAGCTCTGTTTTCATTGACATTAGAATTCTTTTACAAGCAGTCTGACATGCATAGTCTTCTGCTCTATCACAGCAATACAAACCTGTTAAAGAATTAAAAATTGTTAATTCTCAAGCATACAACAACCACCAAGATACATGGCATAATAGCCTTCAGATAAAAAGTGTTATAGGATGATTTTTTTCTTTTTTAAATAATATTTTTTTTGGTGAAATGAGAAAAACAGTCAGCAGAGTTGTCACCCCAGCTTCTAAGAGAGCAAACTTCAAACTACTTGGGAATTAGTTAGCTGAGTCCCCTGGGAATCTGCTTTTGAGGACTCAGGGGTCCCATGAAAGCTGGTCACTTTTTAAGAACTATCTCTTAAAAACACAGGAGCAGGCAATCCCATCGTGTCACAAGTCAAGCAAGCAGGGCATTTGATTGGCTTAGCTGAACAGGGAACTCTCAACTAGAATTAAAGTTGGTTGGTGATGTTTCAGATAACAAAAAAGGCTTTTTTAAGTATGCCAATAGCAAGAAGAGATCTATGGAAAATATTGAACCATTACTAGATGAAGCTGGTTGCTTGACAAATAGGGATGACGAAAAGGCAGAGGCATTTAAGGTCTTTGCTTCCGTCTATACTATTAATTGCGGGCCTTTGTGTTGCCCAGTCTGCTGAGCTGGATGACCTAACAGGGGGAGCAGCAACTTTCCATTTGTGGACACAAAAAGTGTATGGAACTAGTTATATCAGTTGAACATTTGTAAGTCCATTGGGCCTGATGGGATTCATCCCAGAGTACTGAGTAAGTTAGCAGATGTTCTACCTGGACCCCTCTCAACAATTTACCAGAAGCAACATTATCCCAATTTAAAAGAAGGGCATGAGAAAATACCCTAGAAATTACAGATCTGTTAGTTTAACTTCAGTACCTGTAAAAAGTAATGGAGAAGATTATTCTGGGTGATGCTGAAAGGCATTTAAAGAATAACGCAATCACCAGGCCCAGCCAATGTGGGCCCAGTCTCACCAATTTGATATCCTTCTATGATAAGATCACCTGCATAGTGGACGAAGGTAAGGTGATGGATGTAGTGTTTCTGGATTTTAGTAAGGCTTTTGAAACAGTTCCTCAGAGTATGCTTCTGGACAAATTATCCAGCTGTGTGAAGGATGGGTTCATACTATGCTGGGTGATAAATGAGCTCAGTGGCAGAGCTCAAAGTGTTGTAGTGAGCAGAGCTGGCGGACAGTCACTAGTGCAGTTCCCCAGAGCTCAGTCTTGGGGCCAGTTCTGTTTAACATCTTTTTATCAGTCATCTGGATGCAGGAGTTGTATGCATCCTTAGTAAATATGCTGATGATACTAAACTGGGAGGTACTCTTGACTCTCCTAAGGAAGGAGAGGTTTTGCAAAGGAAACTAGATAGGTTGGAGCAACGCCATGAAATCTAACAAGAACAAATGTCAGATTCTGCACTTGGCACAGAGTAATGTCAGAAGGACACAGGCACAGACTGGGAGACAAGCGGCTGGAGAGCAGCTCTGCAGAGAGGAACCTGGGGGTGCAGGTGACAGCAGGCTCAGCATGAGTCAGCAGAGTGTCCTGGCAGTCAAGGAGCAAACTGCATTTTGGAGTGCAGTATACACAGCCACAGCCACCTGCTCAAAACAGGTGATTATCCCACTATATTTAGCATTGGTGTGGCCTCACCTTGAATACAGTTCTGGGCTTTGCAATATGAAAACGATATTAAGATACTTGAATGCAGCCAGAGGGGGGCAATAGAGCTGGTAAAATGTGTGGAAGGCATGTTTTATGAGGAGAGGCTAAGGATACCGGGTTTCTTAAGCTTGGAAAGAAGGAGGTTGGGGGGTGACCTCACTGCTCTCTACAACTTCCTGTGAAGGGGAAGTAGAGAGAGAGGTGCTTGACTTTTCTCCCTGGTCTCCAGTGACAGGATGTTTGGGAATGGCTAAAATTGTGCGAGGGGAGGTTCAGAGTAGACATTAGGAAACACTTCTTTACCAAGAGGGTATTCAGATGCTGGAACGGGCTTCCTAGAGAAGCGGTTAACATCCTGTGCCTGTCTGCATTTACAAAGGCATTTGGAGAATGCTCTTAATGATAGGCTTTAATTTTGGGTCAGTGATCTTTGTCTGTCTCTTCCAACTGAAACTATTTTCTATTCTATTTCACATAACATTGCTTCTTTGAGATGCAAAGAGAATAAACTCCGAAGAAAAACAGGAACTGGTATGTAGAATAAAAGATATGAATAATAAAAAATAAAATCAATAATGCACCTACAAACAAAAGTAATCATTGCATAAATTAATATAATTATATCCTATTTAGAAAAGTGTTAATACAAAAAAACTTTCATAAAACAATTTTTATACTTACTATCAGTAGGATTTCTCATTGGATATGACTGCGTATAGTTGTTCACACAGTGTATTAGCTGAGGGCTAATAGATGCACAGTAGTTTTCAACTGCTTTGATTTGTGAAGGACCAGGAGAAGAGTCTGTCCGAAAAATTGCTTGACAATATTCCCGACAGTTTGTATGATGACCTGCATAACTGCAACAGACTGACCCCACTGGGGAAAAAAACAAATAAAAAAAAATCCATGGTTTCCTACACAGAGGAACAAAGAAGTAAGCATGCCTGTACTCAACACAATGATGCTCAGGATACTACTGGAAAAAAAAAACAACACAGAAGACCAAACTCTCCTAAGCTCCATTAAAATAATCTCTGTCTACAGAATGTGTGGGAATATCTGTAACTAGCCAAAGCACATTTTCTGGTTTGGCTGGAGAAAAAAGTCCCTATACATCTTGAATTCAAGATCAAGTCACCAATAAGCCAGCTGAATTTTATCTTCAAATGTTTTTTCTTATTTAAAGTAAGTAGTAACTAGTTCTGTAATCGAATTATTCGACAAATACACATGGTAAACAAATAAATATGAAAACAGTATCCTAAAACTTATTTAAACAAAATAAGAGAGAGAGCTTGAATCATTGTGATTCATACATTTTTGCCATGTTATTAAATATACTGTACTTGAGAAACAGAATCACAGAATGGCTTGGGTTAGAAGGGACCTTAAAGACCATCTAGTTCCAACCCCCCTGCTGTAGTAGGGCTGCCAACCACTAAATACTATTACTGGAATTAATTCTGAGACACTGAGTTCTTTATGTCCTGCTACTTCGTTTTCTACAGAAAATGAAACAGAACACTTGCATGGTGCAAGACATCATCTGTGTCTGCTTAATTTTGTTATTTAACAGCATCAAATGAATAAAGCAGAAGTAAAAATGAGCTTCTAAGCAATCTTCAAAATAGAACAGAAAAAACATATACATAAATTAAAAATGGATAGCAATTATACAAACAGCCCAATCCTCTTATCACTTGAGCAAAAAAAATGCATGTGTCTAGCTCTTCTGTGGAACTGAATCTATGTGATTTGTGTACGTGTACACCTACAGAATTTCTTGCATTTCAGAGGAAAAGGTATTAGGTTATAACAAATACTTTAACAAAACTATTCATTACATACTTACTTTCATTTCTGTTAATACAACTAAAGAGAGCATTCTGAAATCAAAACAAAAATAGCATTACAAGCCTGAAAACTTCAAAGAAACATTTAGGTGCCCATACATTTCTCATCTTGAGCTAAAAAAATTATTTTTTTTTGTTCATCTAATTCAATTTAATTGGAACAAATAAGAACGCTATACAAAAACACTACATGAAAGACATTAAAAGACCAAGTGTCATCTAAGTTTTGTGTACAATCCTAACGAAATATATTCAAGCAATTGGAAGACTTTTCTGGACTACCTTAGAAATAACATGCTAGAATAGAATGTACCAACATGTTTTTGAATGACAATTTTAAAGGATCTATGTGGAAAAAACAACTCTGTGTATGCACACATGCAAACAGAAAATCTGAAGAAACTCAACAATACATCTTAAAATCTAACACAAACTATCAACTCCCTTGAACTGCAGTAGCCAAGTAATACACTTGGAGGATATAAAACATGTGAAACTACAGGAGGAAGACATACATCCAATTGCTTGGTTTCAGAGAACCCTAATGCACAGGACAATTGACTGAAAGATTATATATAGAACTTCTGTACAAAACAACCACTGTCTTTCCCACATCAAAAATAGATCTCTTCTTGAGAAAACAGATGCCACATATAAGCTTTCTGGAACTCAAAGGAAAGATGAAGTTATGAGGTTGAAATTCTAAAATATAGTTGCCAGTTAAGAAAGACTGAAGTTACATGATTCTGAAAAAGAATATGAAGCCCCTTTACACTTGTAAGATTATCAAAAGTGACCAAAAACATTAACATAGTGACAAAACACAATCCACATCTTCGTAAAGTTCCAGACCAATCTCAATACCTGTCACCATCATTAAATAAATTTATATATTACACAACATCTAGACAAAACAAACACAAAGCGTGATCCTCACGCAGTGTGAGACTGAAATCTTGTTTTAGTACTGCAAAACAATGGATGTGCTAAAATCTCTAAATAAAAGATCTCCAAATGCTGACCTAATTTCAGCTTGGTAGCTCAGCAGCTAATGAAAATACACCCAACCACATTCAAGTTTAAAAAGAAAATGTCAAAAGCTGAACTGTACAACTCTTGCAAAATTTCATTTTACAAAAGTAGCAGGTATTCTGCTTCACTTTGAAACAAGTGAGACAGTGCTATTTAAGTATAATAAAGTATTTGAAAAGTTCATCAGATTAGCATTTAAGAAGAGTCTAGGTCTGAAATGAAAGCTAACAGCATTTCTGTTATGAGAAGCTGCTATTCCCCCAAAACCATTAACCATTACTTAAAAATACGTTTACTCAGGAGACTTCATGACTCTTTCCTCAGCTAGATTCTTCTATAGCTGAATATTCTGGTAGTGGAACCTCCCCCCACCTACCGCAAAACACAAGCACAAAGATGCTAAGTGGACTGCTACTCAAAATGCAGCAAGCTGAGGTCTCCCATTATCAATTGGTAAGAGGATTGCAATTGCCACCTTCTGTGAGGCAAGCAGAAAACAACTGCATGTAAGCATATGACATTTCTCTTGAGAAATTAATCTTCATCTATATAACTTACTACTATACATTACAATGCAGAGACATGGGTATTCCCAATCACCTCTGATATTTTTGTGAAAATTTGTACTGCTACAAACAGATGGAAATGTTAAATTTTAAGTGAAGAAAATATAAACTTTGTATTAGAAATCATCTTTTCAATTTTTCTTTTTGTCCTGGAGAGAGTTTACAGCACAACTTTGTTTTTCCAGTTCAAATTCTCTATTTCATGGGTGTCCAGCCTTTTGGCTTGCCTGGGCCGCACTGAGAGAAGAATTGTCTCCGGCTGCATGTAAAATATATAATATAGGTAATGTATGTAAGTAACAAAACTTATTTTATTTTTTAATATTTTTATTAGAACATAAAAAAAGAGCAATGAAACATAAAACTAGTGGGATATTTCTCCTTCTTTTTGTGAAACTAATCCATCAGTCTGGTTCAATCAAGTGGCTGCAATTCTCAGTGAGTTCTCGAGGTGTTCCTCAGAGATTTTTGATGAAATATTATTCTTCCTATGCTTCATCCTTGAAAACAGTTGTTCACAAATGTACGTACTGCCAAAAAGTGATGATGTGAAGAAGGTGTGATTGTGATATGAGGGATATTTTTCTCTGCTAAGATAGGTCTTAAAAGAGTCCAGAAGAGAGACATGATCAAATTTTTCTTTGAGTTGAATGTTTGTTTGCAACTCTATAAATTCCATTTGAAAATTCACAAGTAAAGTATTTATGTTGACTGAAAACTGAGTTGTAAATATACCAAAAAATTGATGATTTTTTGGGTAACCTTGAAACCTATTCTCAATTTCCCTTATCAAAACAGAAAGCGAGGCTGTATATTTTTCACTCTTCACAGGACTATGTTTAGCCAATGTATCAAAATGCATTAATTTGCATAACTTGAGTTAGCACTGCACTGTGCCCTTCTCATGTCCTGGCTTCAGCTCAGACAATGCTAGTTGCTGAAGTGATGAGTGTGTGTCTGGGGCTGGGCCAGGCTGCTCAGCGGCCAGAGCTGCTGCCATGATGCAGCATGTGGCGGGCCGCAGTACAGGCTGTGCCAGGCAGCGTGTCGCCCATGCACTGTGGGCTGGACATACCTGCTCTATTTGCTTTGTTCTCAGAGATCATTTGAGTCAATCTGATTTGGCATCATTCTTATTTTCTCTACTAAAACCTAGTCTTGGTAGGATTATGGAGAAAGCAAAGTCAATATCAAAGTAACCAGATCTCCCTGTGACTAACTCTTTATAAAAATACCAGTAATTGCAACATCTGAATGCTGAGGATTTCCTTTCAAGCAGCTTGTTCACATTTGGTTATGCTGAACAGGGAAAGGTAAACACAGAACGCACTTCTTTTCACAAGACCAGAACAAACAGGCAGTCTCATCTTTACCAGACAGTTTCAGTGTAGGCAAGGATATAACCTACAGTTTCTGTACACTTTTCCTTACCTACTCACCTTCAAAGACATCTTAACTTCTCATCGAAGCCCACAAGTCCCAACCTCTTATTTTGTTCACATTTATTTTACTAGTTATTCACATGTATTTTACTAAAAAAACCAGAGAATTCTACAAACCTACTTTCCCCTTTTTAAACTTTGCTCCTCATGATATTTTTGTATGTACCCAAGTAAAAAGGATTTCTTAAAATATTATTCTTAATTTTCATAGCTATCTACGTAGATTTTCTGTTGTTCACTTAAAAGTAAGCACTTCAGGACACATTGGCTCTCTACATATCAATTAGCATTCCCATTTAGACAGTTCTGATGAATATTTGAAGAGCCACAAGAAACATTTACTATAGAGCAAAAGATGGATGATTCACATTTTAACTTAGATTTGAAAAGCCTGAAGTCTTGAGGTTTGTTTGTATCATGCTGTTGCTTTTATTTTATTCAAATTTAAATTACAAGTTTCAACTTGTCAGCTAATCTTTATGCCATGTAAAACAGCGCTACTATTCTGTTTTCTACAGTCTCACAATGAAATCATCTTTTGGATAATTTATTTTTGGATAGTGAAATAAGGTTAAAGCAGGATTTCAAAGAAAACCGCCCCAACACTGTAGTGAGCAGCATGGTTTTCTTCTATTTACAGTCAGAAATTAATTTACTTGGTAAATCATGGCAAATGCAGCACTGAGATAATGTACAAGAAAAAACTAACTTATCTTTTCAAGTTAGATTTACCCACAAACATTACTACTTATCATTTTATTGATCATGAATAAAAACACAGATGTGAAAATTCATAAGCTTGCCTTACATAAAATAATGCCCCAAACCTCACTAAGTAAAGATTTGGATATATTATTTTTATTCTTCTAATATCCTGTTGTCCACCAGGACACTCAGGTCCTTCTCTGCAGAGCTCCACCGCAGCAGGTCATCCCCCAACCTGTACTGATGCATGCGGTTATTCCTCCCCAGGTGCAAGACTTTACAATGCTTTTGTTAAACCTCATACAATTTCTTACTGCTCAACTCTCCAGCCTGGCCAGGTCTTGCTGAATGGCAGCACAGTCTTCTGGCGTGTCAGCCACTCCTCCCAGTTTTGTATCATCAGCAAACTTGCCGAGGGTGGACACTACCCCCTCATCAAGGTCGTTAATGAAGATATTGAACAAGACCTGACCCAGCACCGACCCCTGGGGAACACTGCTAGGTACAGGCCTCCAACTGGACTCTGCGCCACTGATCACAACCCTCTGACCTCTGCCAGTCAGCCAGTTCTCAACCCACTGGCTGACTTTAGATCTTTTAGATTTTAGATCTTTCCTGACAATAACACAGATACTGCAGAAGTTCTTTAAGACAACGAATGACTCTGCAGCAACATTTCTCATCCCAGCAGCAGTTTTTCACCTGACTCACTTCAGAAACTACCCACAAGGCAAATCCTGTCATCCATTCACCTGTATAACAGGGATGACAGACGCAAGAATTCATGGAAACAAGAAGTAGACAGAACATCATCCTAAATCCGTAAAGAACAAATTTATACTGTTGCCTCAAGGGTCATGTTATTTTTATAGCACTATACTTTCTTCTCTTTGGGACCTCTGGTGTATCAAAGAGCTGTCAGATAGGAACCACTGTCACACAACATCAGTCTGATCCAAAACTGACTGTCCTCAGAAGCTTCTGAAATTAGACTCCGGCACATCTACCCTGTATCAAACACTGGAACATAGTATACAGAAAAGTCAAGTAGAAAGCAACACTATCATGGAATCATAGAGAAGCTTGGGTTGGAAGGGACCATTAAGATTATCAAATTCCAACTCTCCTGCTGTGGGCAGGGTTGCCACTAGATCAAGTTGCCCAGGACCCCATCTGACTCGGCCTTGAACACTTCTTGGGTGGGGGCATTCACAGCTTCTCTGAGCAGCCTGTTCCAGTACCTCACCATCCTCTGAGTTAAAACTTTGCTCCTAATATCTAACCTAAATCTCCCCTTTTTCAGTTTAAAGCTGTTCCCCCTTGTCCTGTCACTATCTGACCACATAAAAAGTCATCCTCCCTCCTGCTTATAAGCTCCCCTCCAGTACTGGAAGGCCACAATGAAGTCTCCCCGGAGCCTTCTCTTCTCCAGGCTCAACAAGCCCAGGTCCCTCAACCTTTCTGCACAGGGGAGGTGCTCCAGTGCTCTTCCATCTTCGTGGGCCTCCTCTGGGCCCGCTCCAACAGCTCCACGTCTTTCTTGCGCTGGGGCCCCAGGCCTGGATGCAGTACACCAGATGGGGCCTCAGGAGGGCAGAGTGGAGGGGGACAAATGCATTAAGACGATAGAGGCTGCCGAAAAGGCTGAAGTCTGTTTGTCCTGGTTATACCTAAATACCTTCATACCTTCGGTTAGCTTCAACAAAATTTAGAATGATGAAGTAAAGTTGCTATAAACTCAGGTAAAATTTGTCAAGTTATCAAAAGTTTAATATTGTAAAATAAGTTACTAGAAAGCAGGTTGGAATAACAGGATCACTGGCCCTTTTTTGCTCGGGGTATAGTCACAAAAAAAAAAAAAAGCAGAAAAGAATGTTGAGAAGATTATGGTGTCTAACAAAATTCTTCCTCTCAAAAGGGGTCAAGTTGAGACAAAATTACCCTCTTCTACCTATTTTATGCATCTTTTTTCCCCCTCTAACTAGGTAATCAAACTTCCTTCTGTACTTCAGAACTGCAGTTCCACAGACTGCTGAAACACTGCAATAACACTCATATTACTGTTAAAAAGAGGTTGGTCTTACTTCCCTTTTTTCTGTTGTTTTCAGCTCTTCTCTCCCTGCTCCCAGTTGTATAGTCTTGCATATGCCTTCACAGTAGCTCTGACTAATAATTTTTTCATGACCCTATTTTTCTCAGGAACCCTGCAGAACATTTTTCTCTTGTACTAGGAATTCAAATAGTCTTTTAGAAGGACCTGCAGGATGCCAGTTCCAGAATAAGGTAAGCAAAAGCGAATTCATATGGCTAGCAGTGGGAGAGAATGTGTGTGAAAAAAGGGCATTTGCAGGAAGGAAAAGGAAGAACTTGAGATGAACTGAGTTGTTAAAGCAACTCACCATATCTCGTCAAACTGTAGCCTGTAACTATCACTGTATTCTGTGGTAGCTAAGGTGCTGACTTTGTTCTTTTTGTAGGTCTGGACAACTGTTCAGTTCTCAGAAAATGCAGCTACGCATGTGGGAAGCATAGCTATACAGACACTAGAAAAAGTTAGAAAAATTAATGTGTAGTTATCTGTTTGTAAATAAAGCTGACTACAGCTTTAAACAGACATAGAAACATAGTCTGACTTGAGTTAGTAACCCTAGCTTCATTATAGAACATAGTTAATTTCCATCTATAGTATAAATTAGCAGTCATATTTCAGTCTTATCGGCTCATTCAAGCTTCCTTCTGAATCTGCTACCAAAATCTCTTGAAACAGTGAACTGTGACAAAAGAAAGAGAGAAAACAGAGGAAAAGATAAAATAGAGATATATGTAAAGCAAAACAAACAGACTCTTACCCTGAAAAATCAAAAAAGCAGAAAAGGATGTTTGCCTTAGAGGAAAAAACTAAGTCATCAAGATGGAAATAAGGATAAAGAGACAATAGTATAATTCCCCTCCAACTCCACTTTCAATTCATGAATAAAATACTAAAGTGAACAAAGATGGCAGTATTGAAGAATAAACATAGAATTATTTGATCTACTTGTGCATTAATCTCATCTTTCAGATTTCTTCTTAAAAAAAAAAACAACAACAAATATTGCTGAAACTGGCCATTAAAATGAATGACACCACAAGCAGGAAGAATGGAAAGTAGCAGGCTGACACAGTCAACATAAGTGAGTATGCCTGAACAGTGTCAAAGATCTTCTGCCATGATAGAAATTGAAAAAGGTGATTTCAGTTTATCTAGGAGAGAAGACTTTTTAAACTTCCTCACCAGAAGCTCCTTGAAGAAAGATTTCAGCCAGTACTGCAGGACCTAACTGGTTTCGCTCTTTTTGGAGCTCATCAGCTGCAGGTAACGGCTCAAAACCCAAAATGCATGCACACAAACACAAATAGGGCAAAACAGTTTGCTAAAGGATGAAGTCTCTTGCATCATAAGGCATGCTTTTATATCATAAGTGCATTTTTTGTAAAGGGCTGCATTTGTATCTTGAATAAAAAATGACAGTGAAGCTGGTCATTTACACAAGAAAACACAGAGGATTTTCCAAAAAAGTTAAATATTACTTTTCTTTGTGAAAATTATAATGGTATCTGTATTCTATTAATCAGTGCAAAAATAATTTCATGGGCAAACTAATCATGTTAAATATCTGAATTCAACTATTCAACTAATATCAGATTCAACTAAGGCTATCTCAATTTTGAAATGTTACCGAATGTTACAAATACAGTAGGAAACTCATGGCTGTTCTCATAGCGTGAAGCATTTTAAATTCTCTTAATTTTTCCTCAACTTCATTTAATCTTAATTATCAACAGAAGTTAAAGTCAGAAGGTAACAAACTAATGTTGAGTGGTGTAAGCTGAAGTTTAGATGATGGTGCACAATTGTTTAGATTATTTAAAAACTTTCAAAAATTAACAATTAAGGCCAAGGTTTTCCTCAATTATGTCAAACAGTAAAAAACAAACGCAAATCCAAAATACCAAACATGCAGAGTAAGGCAGAACATAATAACTGGAATTTAAATTTTGGCAAGAATATTGGGTTTTGCATCAGCTTTCCTTGAACTGTGAAAAACAGAAACAAAAAGCACCAGAAGATAACAATATTATTAGCTACAATGTGTAGTATACAGAGTCAAAGTCTGCTCCAAATTCTTAAGTAGTGCTTCCAGAGGCCACACACAGCTGTGTTCTTTAGTGGTTCATTAAAACCATTTTGGAACCTTTTCTACGTCCTATGCAGCTTAAACTTGGTAATAAATCCTTCACAGCTTATTTCAAGCATTATGAATTATATTGTTAAAGCATGTATTCCATGCAGTCTTTTCAAAAAATGAACCTTAATTTCATGCAAAACTTTTAAAAATAGGAAAATCAGAAAATCCTACATAGAATCCATACAGCCCACTTCTTTCTTTGATTATTACCTACCTTCTTTTTAGAGGAAGATGAACAAGATAGTAAAAAGCTAGAAGAAGTAGTGAAAGAAAAGAGATTAGGTGCACAGAGTAGCGATAAAAGGAACAGGACAAAAATGAAGATGCGAAATAGGAATTCCAGAATAACATATTTCAAAAAAAGCCAAATAATGAGTACTCTAGTGACATTCAAAAATCTTCAATGATATTGAACTTTTAAAAAAAAAAACAGCATGCAGTGCTACTTGAAAATAAAACATGCTTCATAGGGCATGCTTTAAAATTTTCAATGCACTGAGCAAGAATAAACAGCTTATTATGCCAAGATTCATTTCTAAAAAGTGTAAAATCTCCAAATGACAAGAATCACAAGCTCCACTAACATTTACAGTAAACGTAATTCAGAACAAGCATTTTCAGTTAATCTTGTGAAAAGCTGACACATCAATGTTAAAATGATTGTCTGAGAATCATTCCCTGAGACTCTGCTTAGCATCTTCTAATTTTCTGACAACTCCTGTTTGGACATTTTTATTTTTTTTCCCCTCTTCACTGCTCTGAACCCTGTACCTTACTCTTGATGACTTACCTCCTTCTTTTTTGCTTACCTCATTCTTAGTGGGAAGCTGAAGAGTAAACAAATGAAGCTGCTTCCCCACTCTCAAAAAACCACTGATAAGTACTATGCACAGTTTGGTCAACTATTTTAAGAAGCTTGTGCAAATTCTCTAAAGTCCTTATGCAAGTATGTGAGGTACAAAAGTTAGTAAGCTAAGAGAGGGTTTATAAAAAGAGAATGAAACTTTTATATTCTTAATTCAGCTAGTCTTTACCTACATGCCATGTCTTTATCATATTCAATACGTCCATAACTAGTTTTGAATAAACTAATTCTCAAATTGGATCCTTATTTTTAGCGAAACAGGTACAGTTTCTTAAACAAAAAGGCAAAGGTTACACATATAACATCACATTTATGTGATCTACAGGCTGTTTCTGATCTTATTCATCACCTAGTGTTTTAACTAGCCACTCACCTCCCAGTTATTCAGTTTTTCTCCAATCAACCCAACTGAACACAAAGTATGGTACTAGCCTCAGACATGGAAGCTACTCAGAAGACTGCATAATGAGCAGGCAACATTCACCAAGGCACCGATTTAAAAATAAATAAATAAATAGAAAGAAGGGAAAACGACTAGGGCAAGTTCCTTCCAGAAGTAGCTTGTCAAACCTCATACCTTAGGCAAAACTTGAATTTTATGCATGCAATAGCCCTCTTGACAGCATAGCAAGTACTATCTTTCCTGAGTACCTATAAAGCCTAGACACATAGGAAAACCTACTTTCATACAAAAATATGTAATAACTGAGGATCTATCATGTCAAATAACTTCATTTCTATCCCTAACGCAGTATCTCTGCCTACTGCTCCTAGCGTTCATTAAAAAAGTTTGTTCTTTCTTCACCAACCAGAAGACTGATTTCTTCTTCCATTGCTTTGCTGCCTCCCCTTCTCTTTTAAAGCGTTGCACAGATGGAAAGAGTTAAGGTTTTCTGTGCACTAACAGCAACATCCCACCTTCCAAAATTCCAGACTAAAACTGGAAAATGAGGACTAGGAAAAATAAATAAGATGACTATCACCATTTCGTAGGTGTTCTTTAATCTCTTACCTTTCCTCTCCCGTTCTCCTTCAACACATATTGGCCAACTTCCTACAGCAATGCAGAAATGCAGAAAAAAGAAGGAAACAGACCAGCACAATAGAAGAAAAGCTTACAGGTGTTGATAGCACAGTGTATCATAGCATGAGAGAAGACAGAACTACTTAAAACGAAAAGCATTTTTAAGATAATAAACTACAGTAACTTCAACAGAGAAGAATCTAGGAAAATACTCTGTAGATTAATTAGGTAGAAAGACCAAACGAAAACCAAACAAGCAAGGAATTTAATGTTTCCTGGCAAACAGGAAACCTGCTACATTTCTGCCCAAATCAAGACAACAGAACTGTCTTGATGCCCCAAACTGTTCAATATGAGCAGAATTTAAACGGGACTATCCCATTCAGGGCAGGAGGCAGGACGGAAGGGAATCAAAGTGCGGGGGGAGGATAAATCTGTTTTTTAATTAAGAAACATTGAAAAGGAGGAAGTCCTAGCAAAATAACGTTTCTACAAAATGTTTTAAAAAGAATATAGATAAAGACAGATTTCTGAAAATATTCTAATGATTATTTTTAAGAATAGAACAGTAGAAATAAGTGCTGGCATTCACAGTTTCACTGATGTTAACAAAAATTGTTCATTTTGAATGACTTACATTAGGAAAAGCTACTTGAAGACTTATTCCTTCCTGTACTAATTTCTTTTAATCTTTTAGTCATTTTTAAGCTGAGTCTCCCATTACAGAAGTCAAAATGTTCCTGACAACAAATGCCGACAATTAATACCTACTTTCATCAGAACTCCTATGAAATAAACTGTTAGAACCGACATCTCCATTTTGAACGCTGCATCTTTTTCATTCAAATTAAGATATATGCAAGTCTTAGGAAAAAAAAAGGTAACCCCCATTTTACAGAAAGCAATTGTACTTTTACAGTAATTGCATAGAGGTAATTTACATTTGGATGGAAATAAGTATATCCAGACACGTTCCTAAAAGAAGACTGGACTTTCCCTCATTATTTAAAAACAGACGACTATTAATAAGATATATATGTATATACATACATACGTACCTCATATTCCTTTCTGCAGACTTTTAAAACATCATTCTTTGAAGAAGCCTGAAAAAACAAAATGTCTCGAAGTAGATAACAATAAAATGACGTTGCAAAATAAAAGTTTCCAACTTTATGTTAACTGTGATAACCATGGATACATTACCTACTTAAATGTTCCTTTTTAGTAACCTAAAGAATCCATTTAAAGCATTAAGAAAAAAAAAAGTAGAAAACACAACTTTGTCTATATTACATTTGATTAAAACCACAAAACTTTTATTTCTGCTTCAAGTTCGGTGACACTGGAAGCACACATGAAGCAACTTAGTTTTCATCAAAGGTTTGCCAGATAGAACAGAATACTGGAAACAGCGAGGAAATGGAAGAGCTTGAGCATAAATTTTCCTCATTTTGCATGCTCAACGCCATTTATCTGTCTTGTTCCCTTCTTCTCCCTGTAGAACATGCAGTCCTACAGTTACTATTGTAAAACCAATTTCAAAAGTGCAAATTAGTTTCTTCTGCAGTTACTCTTGCTACTTATTCATTTGCCAGATATTAAAAAAATATGATTATTACTTACATAGGTATTTCCCTCTCCAGTAATTTAAAATAAACAAGGTAAAGTCTGACCTTCCAACTTATAATATCACCTTCAAAATGTCTGCAAAACTTCCTCAGGTTTCAAGAATCAATATTAACTTACAGTCACTTTGCCATTTTATTTAATGTTTTGCCAAAGTATATGTATTTTAGTTTAAATGAAAATAATGTGAAACATATCAACCAGAGTCAGCTCAAGTATGAAGTATAGCCAAGATACTGAGATCCGCAGTGGGTAAGTACTGGGTCGCATCTTGTTCAGCATCTTCATAAATGAGCTGCATGAAGGGATAGAGTGAATAGAGTACACATTCAGCAAGTTTGCTGATGATACAAAGCTGGGAGGAGTGGCTGACATGCTAGAAGACTGTGATGTCACTCAGCAAGATGTGGACGTGCTGAAGACTTTGTTGGAGAGGAACTTACGAGGCTCAAAAAGGACAAGTGTAGAGTCCTACACCTGGTGAGGAACAACCTCATGCATCAGTACAGGATAGGGGCTGACCTGCTGGAAGGCAGCTCTGCAGAGGATCTAGGTGTCCTGGTGGAAAACAGGTTGACCATTAGCCAGCAGTGTGCCCTTGTGGCCATGAAGGCCAGTGGTATTGTGGCATGCATTAAAAAGAGCATGGCCAGCAGGTCAAGCGAGGTGATTCTCCCCCTCTACTTTGGTGAGGCCACAATCGGCCCAAAGTCCAGCTTTGGGCTCCTCAGTTCAAGAAACACATGGAACTTCTAGAGAGAGTTCAGCGGAAGGCTACAAAGATAATTAGGGGCCTGGAACATCTCGGTTATGAGGAATGACTTGAGACTCTTCAGCCTGGAGGAGACTCAGAAGGGATCTTATCAGTGCTTACAAATATCTAAAGGGCGAGGATCAAGTGGATGGAGCTAGGCTCTTTCAGCAGTACTCAGTGACAGGACAAGGGGCAACAGGCACAAACTGGAACACAGGAAGTTCCATCAGAACATGAGAAATAACTTCTTTGAGGGTGACAAAGCACTGGAACAGCCTGCCTAGACAGGCTGTAGAGTCTCTTCTGGAGACACTCAAAACCCCCCTGGATGCTTTCCTGTGCAACCTATTCTGGGGAACCTGCTTTAGCATGGTGGGTAGGACTAGATGCTCTCCAGAGTTCCCTTCCAATCCCTGTGATTCTGTGATTCTGCAATCCTGGCACCAAACTATTACAACGATATTTCTTCTAAGTGTTGGTGATGTTAATTATCATACCTAGGTCAAAATATATTAGTAGGCATTTAGCACTAGTTTGTTACTAACTCAACAGAAACAAGTTAACTAAGTTACCTAATTCTTTCCTTTAATAATTTGTACAGTATATGTAAGAAGTGACAAAGCCTTCAAATTTATAAATATCGAATCTCAGTATCAGAAAAAGCATTGTTTACCTCATGGATTTGGGGCAGAGTGGCTGGAAAGCTGTGCCAAGGTAAGGGACCTGGGGGTGTTAGCTGACGCCTGGCTGAACATGTGTCAGCAGTGTGCCCAGGTGGCCAGGGCCAATGGTATCCTGGCTTGGATCAGCTGTAGCCAGCATGACCAGAGAGGTGATCGTCCCCCTGTAATCAGCTCTGGTGAGGCCGCATCTCAAGTACTGGGTTCAGTTTTGCACCCCTCATTACAAGAAAGATACCTAGGCTCTGGAGCTTGTCCAGAGAAGGGCAACAAAGCTGGTGAAGGTTCTGGAGCACAAGTCTTACAAGGAGCAGTTGAAGGAACTGGAATTGTTTAGTCTGGAGAAGAGAAGGCTCACTGGAGACCTTATTGCTCTCTACAACTACCTGAAAGGAGGTTGTGGTGAGGTGGGGGTTGGCTTCTTCTCCTGCATAACTAGAAATAGGATGAGACAAGATGGCCTCAAGTTCCACCAGGGGTGGTTCAGGTTGGATATTAGGAAAAAATTCTTCTCCAAAAGAGCGGTCAGGCACTGGAAGAGGCTGCCCAGGGAGGTGGTGGAGTCACTGTCCTGGAAGGGTTTCAAGAAATGTGTAGATGTGGTACTTAGAGACATAGTTTAGTGGGCAATCTTGGTGGCAGGCGGACCATTGGACTAGATGATCTTAGAGGTCTTTTCCAACCTTAATGATTCTATGATCCTATGAATTTGAGCACTTTTTAATTCATCTCATCAGAATGAACTGAGTTAAAACCAAATGACTACCTCCCACCACCTTCCCAATGCTAAGAGATGGCCACTCAAATTCAATTTGTTAAGGTGTCTCGAGTATGTTAGACAGTAAGTAACAAATCTTGTAAACTAGAAATCCTCTCCTGGAGTGTAGCTGTGTACCTTTGTACATATGCACATGCAAGACATCACTCTTTAAAGGAGCAAATTCTCTCACTGAAAATGTTAACTACTGAGGTCTTCAAATTTCAGGCTCAGGAAGCAAGCAGTGAGCAGCCTAGTCCTTCAACATGGTTAAGAATACCAAAAACCACCCCATGAAAACAACTGAAAACAATAACAAAAAAGGATGCAGTTTCTTTTTTTACTAGCAGACTTGAAATTTTACTTCTTTATTGAAAACTGACTTTAATAATGTAAATTCTCTGTTTTGGTTCTTGAAATTCGGTTGCTGGCATTCATCATCAGTAGTACTTCCTAGGAAGTTTCTCATATTTTGCAATTTTAAAAAGTTCATGTGATAAAAATTTAACTTTGATGTTAAAAATGCATTAAGCCTGTAATTCATGAACAGTAATACATAAGTTAATTAAAAACTTAGTCTTTTGACTTTAACAATGGAAAAAAACAATTAGAAAGCCTTACCTGCTTACATGCTTGCCGACATTCCACAGCAATAGCTAGCTCACAGCAACCCAAACCAACCCAACCATCAGACTTCTTCAGCACTCCTTTAAAAATAAAATTACAGTACATATTACAGTAGTATGAGAACTTGTGCCATCATTGTCCCTTTCCTCGCCATGAGTACCTTACTTCTCAAATATGATAATCCTGTTCTTGTTCAAGAAGCCTAGTTACAGATGATATTTTTATTATAATTTATGAAGTCATTCCAAACTAACTGTAGGCAAGAAAAGAAAAGCAAATTCATGCTTTAATAAATTTAGAACTTGTCAATTAGGTACTTCCTATATGCCAAATTTAAAGGTGTTTTATCCAAACTGTTTTACATATTCACTGGAAATATCAGAGTTTGTTAATTTTACTTATCTAATGCGAAGTATAAGCCAACAGAAACCTATTGAAAAAAAGAAACAAAAACGCCTTGTACTGACATATCCTCTTATTGGCTTCAATAGTACTTTTCAATAGTATTTTTCTATCAATTTCTATCAATCTGTCACACTTTTTTTTAATTGGAAAAAGATTAATTTAGCTCAAATGAATCCATCATTTTATCAAAAAAATCACAACATGCAAAAATTGTATCCTTCATGCAGAAAGAAGAAGCAGGAGTTAACAGAATCAATTGCTTAATTTTGCTTAATTAAAAAAAGAAGTTCTTAAGCCCAGTCAGTAGGAATGCCCCTTCAGAATAGTCAGATGGGGTATACAGCTTTAAAGGGGGGGAAGTGAAAAGGCTAAGGAGTTACATATCCTTATAGAGCTTAAATTTAAGTGCTAAGAAATACTGGAAAAAATGTCATCAAAAATCACTGCAAGCAATGGAAAACAATCACCAGTAGGTATGCATTGTGAACAAAACTGTGCTTAAAATATGCATGGTTGGCTATGCAAACACAGGTGGCATAGAAGCAGATTCATCTACCTCCATACCAGTATCAGTCTCATGACATTGTGATGGACAAATTAAGAAAACACAGTAACAGTAAACTAATACAGAACAAGCAAAATCTTCAGCTAATTTAACATTTTCCAGCAAATTAAAATATCAATTATTTTTTAAGATGAAAATTAAAACATTAACACTTGACATAAGCAAGGTAGCAGAATTGTGTAGTGGGTGGAACAGACTGAGAAGCGAAGGTGAAGAAAGGAGCCTGCCTGGAGAGCAGCTTGTCTGCAAGTCAGCTTGAAGTGGCACTGCATCATCTGAATGGGCCAGACCTTGCAGAAGCACAGCAGACCAGTGATTTTATCATATTTTTGAAAACTGTCCTCTCTACCCCTTTACCTCTGCTCAGTGTCATGGCTCAACTTTCCAATTCAGCCTAGCTGAAAGCAGAAGCAAAGGCTACAAACAACTGCAAATCCAGCTCACCTTGTACTCCCACAAGTTGGGTAAGCACTTTGTTTTTCAGAGACTAAGAATCTCTCTGAAAGTACTGAAGAGATTGTTGTGCACATCAACAGTTTGTAAATAATGCTCAAAAATTCTGAGTTGATGTATTGCTTAAGGACACAACTACTGTTAATTGTCAAAACAATTACCCGCTACGTTCTACATTAGGCATAAAAATAATGTAGCAGTTGTTTAAGCGCAACTTTTGTACGTGGAGCTATGCACAAACTCCTTTTGGTCAAAATAGTAATATTCAGTAGGATTAATACCATAAGGGTCTTTTAAGGCAAAAAAAGCAATCTAAAAAATGTTAAATTTCATGTGCAATATAAGAACATGGCTACCAAAAATCTCTCTTGCAATAACCAGCTATATCCAGGAGAAAAGCATAATAAATTAATCTGTACAGCTTCAGTGGCCACGTCACCACTGAACAAATCATGAGTGAAGAATCATCACTGAAAAACAAACCCACAAAAACAAGCAATCAAAACAACACACAAACACCCATGTTTTGTGCAGTACAGAACCTGTGTTTTTCCGACATATTTTTAAAGGAACTCTGCTAAAAGAATGAAGCAAACTTGCATGACAAATTTAAGAATGCTGGTAAGCTTCAGCCATGGTTAGCATTGTCTTGGCAACTGGTCCTCTACCCAGGATATTTCAGAGCATCAGACAAACTTTTGGAGACAGAAATCATGAGGGCTACTCCAAAAGAAATGCCTCCTATTTTATTATGTTAGCCCACAACATCAGAGGCATATGTTTGTGGTATGGCGGTAGAGTTTGAAAGTTCCTGCCAATATCCTGTTACATTTTGTTGCCATGCGACAGATGGCATCAGAGGGGCAGTCCGACAAAATAGCATCTGACACAGAAGTGTGTATGAAGCAAAGGTGTGTAATTGAATTCCCCCATGTGGAAAAAACTGTAGCCATTGACATTCATCGACATTTGCTGAATGTTCATGGAGACCTGTAGAGAAACCGTTGATCACTGCCTGAAATTGTGATTGAGCACCTGGAAGAGGGGTGTAGCTGGCCCGGGGAGCACAGGCAGATTGTTTGCATCTGTACTCCCAACATGACTGGAAGGGGTGGACCAAGGGGATGGGTTGCTCTAGGCTCATTTAAGGGAGGAGAGCACATTGCTCTTAGAAAGCTGTAACTTGTCAGAGGGGTACTGTTGGTTAGGAGGGAGACACACTGCTGTCACTAGTTGTATAAGTTTCAACTTTTTTGTATATGCCCATAGTTAGACTTTCTAGTACTTTGCCTGGGATTGCTAAAAACTTGCCTGAGGTGGTTTTGCTTGTGTAGTTGCAAGACAATTTATGTAGTTGGCAGGATCCCAAGGGAAGTACTGAGGGTCCAAGGAAAGCTATGGTATTCTTGAAGGGAATTCTGCATTGGTTTGGGTGGAGAAAACTTAAGAACGATACCCCACTTATGAAGGAATTATCAGGGGATATCGGGATTTATTATTACCAGGATTTATAGCGTTCTCATAGTACCTTGCAGCTGAGGTGGTAGAGAAGTGGGGCCTACTAGGGAAATCTAGGGATATCCCCAAATCACATCCAGTATGGCTTAATTTCCTAAGAACTTAAAGGAAATTTTAACCACTAAGGACAGGCGGCTTGGTGTATCAGTTGTAGCGTGGCCATTACTGATGGCATTAGACCACAGAACCAAAATCAAAGACACGGAGAAAGATTTAAAATATGAAAAGGAAAGGCTGGAAGCCTGAGTAAAGCAATTAGAAGACAAACTTACCTCACTAGCAAGGCAATGTGCCCAAATGCAAGGGAGAAAGCTGCCAATGCAGCAAATCAGAACCATAGTCTTAGAGAATAACTGGGAACAGGAACAATGGGAACTCTGGAATATGGACAACCTGGGTAGTAAGGGTGAAGTAGAAAGAATCCCTGACAAAAAACTATCACTTACAGTGGGGAAAATCCAACTAGAAGCCCTGGTAATACAAGATCCTCTAGAAATCCACCCTATAGTAACCCAAAAAATAAAAGCATCCTAGGGATGGCTGACCCAGGGCTTTATGTATATTACAGACTACTTGAGCTTCCCCACTGCATTCAAATCAAAGGAAATGATAAAAATTTAAAACTTTGAATTGGAACTATAAGTAAGCTGATGCTCCCTGCCCCTGTGGACCTTGAGCCCACAACATAAATTGGCCTTGGGAGGTGCAGGTAGGCTAGAGATGATGTGGCCTACTTGCATCTTGGGATAGGTTATTAGAAGAAGGAGGATCAATAATCCCCCAGGTAATTGGTACAAGGCCTACAGAGATCGTAGTGCAATCTCGAATTTTCATTATAAAAGGCACGTTAATTATATCACTCTGGCAAAACAGAGTCCCTCCCTTAGTACCTGATACACAACCATCAGCATCAAGCCAAAGGACCCCTGTCCAGGCAGAAATTTTAACTCAAGATCATAATGTAGACTATATCTTACTGTGGAGGGCAGATTTGCCCATTTATGTACCAGTTGAACACTTATTCCCCCTGAGGTCCGCAGTCCGTGAAACGGCCTATAGGAATAACATCAATTGAACAGATTATGCGGCGCTCTAAAACGTCAGTAAAGAGTTGGTGCAAAATCCAGCTCTTCAATGACATCCTGCTATGGACTTTCTAAAAGGAATGTTGTGTGGAAAAATACAGATCACAGCCTGAACAAGGGACTAGCCCATGAGAAAAGATTTTTTGTGTGCTTGGGAACACAAGTACTCTGCCTCAGTTTGCGCTTCTGCACACACCTAGATGAAAAATTGTTCGTGAGAAACTGCTCTGTAGCCGTAAATAAGTACCCTCGCTTCCTGTGAATGACCTTTCTTATTCTGATATGCGATGCTTTATTTGTCTCCTGCTGTTATATATATGGCCATGGTACTAAGGGGGAGGTACTAAGGGGAAGAACTTCTTGCCAGCCTATCGCCAATTTTGATTGATTCAACTCCAGTAACCTGTGTTGCTCATCAGACGGATTGTTGGGTGTGTATCACTCTACCCACAGATGCCAGTGAAGGGTTGCCTTGGTACATTAGTCTGAATGAGATGCAGTGGAACCAACCTCTTTGATAGAACTGTGAGCATAAATGGAAGGCTGATCTACAATGAGATGGCTGCCAGAATAATTGATGAAGTTTAGATGCGGTATTGCATACAACTTCATGGCCCAACAGGCCATCACAGTGCATGGGATGGTGTGGGTTGGCTATCAACTCTGACAGTGAGGATAACACATCAAGCGCAATATTATGTCTAAGGGAACTGATGTGTAGGTCAGAGCTTTAACCAAAAGCTGGTGTAAGAACCATACCTTGCCCAGATCTTTGAATAAGAATCCTGCTAAAGCTTTTGTGCATTTAATACCATGGGGTTCTTGGTGGGTTTGCAGCCAATATGGCTGGCCGTATCTTCCTTATAATTGGACTGGATGGTGTACTTAGGGATGGTCCTATGTAGCCAGTACAATACACACCAAATTACCACAAACACCAACTAATTGGCAAGACTTTTGTGCCAAACATGGTTACAAATGAACCGCTGGGTGGAACTATGCCATGGCTGCTTTCTTGCCACAAGTTGCAGTTATCTCTATCAAATGGCAAGTATTAGCATTAGCTAATCATGCTGCAGCAGTACTGAAGTTAATCCAACAAGTTATTGGACTGATTAACCAGGAATTAGAACAGACTTGGAAAACTGTATTACAGAATCTCATGGCAATAGACACACTGACTGCTGCCCAAGGGGGTAACTGTGCTATCAATAACACTGATTGTTGCATATATATTCCTGATGTTTCCAAAAATGTAACCCGTATGATGACACAGATGAAGTCCCAAATTACTCAAATTGAACAACTAATGGATGATACTATCTCTACCAGGCTAGCCTCCATGGCGGAGGGACTAGTTGTACGGTATAACTGGATTCTGCCTTACTTGTCTTATTAGTTGCTGCTCACTCCATTCATTGCTTGTGTGGGATTTGGATGCAATGCACTCCAGCTATCTTCTGAAGAGCTACATCCCAGTTCAATCTGTGAGGAGGTGGAGTGTGTGGAAAAATACAGATCATGGCCTGAACACGGGACTAGCCCATGAGAAAAGGGTTTTTTGTGTGTTTGGGAACACAAGTATTCTGCCTCAGCCTGCGCTTCTGCACACAGCTAGATGAAAAATTGTTCGTGAGAAACTGCTCTGTAGCTGTGAATAAGTATCCTCGCTTCCTGTGAACGACCTTGCTTATCCTGATATGCGATGCTTTGTCTTCTGCTGTTATATATATATGGCCATGGTACTAAGTGGGGGGCACAAACTTCTTGCCAGCCCATTGCCATTGGCAGAATTCTTGCTGGCCTGCTGTCACCAGCTTCTGTATCGATGGACCTCTTGCTGGCCCGCCATCACCAGAATCCAAATCAGTGAAGACTATGGATGGCTGCACCAGTAATGTGAGTACCTCTCTATTAAAGTGATGAATCTGAACTTGCCTCCAAGTGCTTTCTTCAGAATTGGCAAACCTTATGCAGAAGTGCTGATGCTTTTGCACAACAAATGTACTTTTGGAAAAGCATCCACTGAACTGACAAGGACCAGTGTCAAGACCAACCTCATATATGGAGCTTTTTTATGCAGTACCTGTGTAGCTGGGAATACAGGTTATTGTGATTATTGTAGTATTTATAATTATGGATGTTATAACTGAGGATATGTTAAACTGTCTCCAAGTGGGCTCAATCACCATTTGTGCAGTGAAGGTATGGAGTGTAGCGAAACTGTTGATCATGGCCTGAACTTGTGACTGAGCACCTGGAGAAGGAGTGTGGCTGGCTCAGGCAGATTGTTTGCTCCTGTGCTCCCAACATGACTGGAAGGGGTGGACCCCAGATGATGTTGCTCTGAGCTCATTGAAGGGCGAGCAGTGGAGGAAAGCATATCTTTCTCAGAGCTGCAACTCATTAGAGAGGCATTGTTTGGTTGGGAGATTGATGTCACTGGTTGTGTGAGTTGCAACTTTTTTGTGTATGTCCACTGTTAGACGTTCTAGTATTTTGCCTGAGATTGCTAAAAACTTGTCTTGTGACTGCACAAGCAAAACTACCTCAGAGAGGACCAAACAGTGGATGTCAGCACAGTGAGGTGCTGGCTGGTGCATAGGTGAGAGAAAGTTACTGTAGCTCCTTAAGAAATAATAGATTTTGCTGGTTTTACTTAGACTAAGACAGCAAATCTCTCTGCATGTGGTGGACTCAAGTTTGCCTTTGAAACAGTGGCAGAAATTTGAATAGATGTAGAACTGCTACATCCTTCTCTTTACCACTTTTTCAACCAATAGCATGCTAATTTCACTTAGTCTTTTAGAAACAACTCATAATACAGTAGCACCAGTTAAGTTGAAGTTTCTCTAGTTCTGGCCTCTCCTTTTAACAAAACAGTCCTTTCTTGTGATTTATACTTTAACTTTCTAAATCTGCCTTTACTAAGCAATGTAGTTCCTGATTTTAGCATCTGCATTTTGTAAATTGTTTGTCCAATTCTTACTTTTTCCTCCCTATTACTCATTTTTTTCAGCATGATACTGCATTAGAATGAAGTTGCAACAATCTAAGATTTTATAAATCAGTTTAAGGTATATTGAAACTAAACATAATAGAAAGCCTTTAAAAGAAATAAATTCTCTGATATTTCTTGGATGTGTCACAGAAGCACACCCATTTAATCACACAAAACATTTAATATTTTCAAACTAGGAAAAGAAGTGTTATAAGAAGATGTGCAGGCAACCCAGTGTAGACTAAAACAAACTAGAATCAAAATACAGTTCATAACAGAAGCCTAATTAAATTATCATGAAATCTACAGGTGTGGGTGACAGACAGAACACTGAAACACAGATTAGGTGAAAAGGCAACACAATTGAATAGTAAACCAGCATTTCTTACCTGGCAGAGAAGAATTTATACAACCCCACACTTCTCCCTGAAAAGTAAAATGCAAATAAGCAAAAATAAGTCTACAGAATGTGTTTCTAACATACACAATACAGTATTTTCAGTATTTTTGCTGTGTTTTAGAAGAGTTATTTCAATTGAATATTTATGTCTAAAGTGTCTCTATAATAACTAGTTATATAAGCCATATACCACTTCTCTTGACAAGAAGGTTGCCTTCTACAGAGCATCTAATCAATAGCGTTATTTTTGTAGGTACAGAACAAACTGAGATTACCCTGCCTATGCCAGATAGTCAATTTTTTCCATGAGTGTTTAGAGAACCAACTAGTAATTGTTTTTAAAAAAGAATAGCTTATCTAGGACCGAGACCTGTTGAGAAGTTTGTTACCCTAGCACTCCTTGCCACTAGCTTCTTTTTTTTCCTTCTAAGCAACAACAAAACTAAGCCATACAAAAAAATAAAGAAGTTTTAAGGTACCCCAGAGATAGATAGCTTCAGGGAAAGACAGATAGATGGAAGAAAGTTCTAAAAGGGAAGTTTACCAGCAGGAAAGGTTAAAACACAGATCTTTTGGGTTTTCCCACACCACAAGGAAGAAAAAAAGATGATGAAAAGCTTACCAAAGAGTTCTTTGTCCTCATCACCCTCATTACTGGTATTACCAAGACTACTGGCCAAAATGACTATGGGGAATTCTGTACATTGAGGTTAGTATAAAAGAACTTTCAGGTCAGATGTTGGTCAATCACAGGTAGTTCTGATACTCACTCAATAAAATTTACAAATGTCCAGGAATAAGGAGGTTTAGGCAGGAGAGGATGGATTCAATCTAAGGTACGAATTTAAGTTTTATTGTCAGAAAGAAATACAGGTTACAGTGGGTATGATATATTAGAACGTTGAAGAGAGAAAAGCTATGGAATTTTCCATATACTATATGTTAAATGGTTAACATCCCACAAGTGGAATCTTACAATGCCTAGGCAACATGATCCATGGTATTGTAGTTAAAAATTACACAAGTACATAAACTTCTCAAAGATTACATGTATTTTAGTGCTGTCTAATTTAATTCAATTTCTTTTTGAACAAGCACTTATATATGCGAAATCAGAGGAAAAGTCTGAAGAAGGCAAGTGAAAAGTCTTAAGGGGCTTTAACTGAAACAACATTAAATGTTTTTTTGGAGAAAATGAAAAGTTCAATTCAACTGCACAATCAACCTGTATTCTCATGTAATGACTCTGTCATCACAGGAATAACTGACTTTCCAAAGTCACAATCTGCACCTAATGATCTAAAAATGTCCTCTCTATCTGTGCGAGTTTACCACTTCACAGAATAGTCAGTCTGCTCAAAAGAAAAACATAAAGAGCTGCCACTTGTACTAGTTTCACTCCATTAGTTCAGCTGATTTCCTTTTTTTCATGAAAAGAAAGTAGTCTTGTTTTGGCAATTACTGCATTACTTAATACCAGGCAAAACTCCAACATATTATCTGAAAGAATATAGAGAACAATATCTATAATCAGTGCTCCAGAAATTAAATTCACAACCTAGCTGCTCTTCTGTGGAATGTCATTAGAACACCCTTCCAACAAAGTGGAGTGGTATCTGAAAACAGCAAATATGGCACTATGTTGAACTGTTAACTACTTTCTATCTACATTTCTTTTAGAATGTTTAAAAATATTACCAGTGCAACAATATTAATTTAAGATACACACTAGACAGCAAACTTGCCATTTATAAAGATGGTAATAGGGAGTCAAACATATATATCTATATTGCATGAATCACTCTCCCTCTTTCAGATACTCTCCAGTACTGTATTCTAAAAATTTACCATCTCCCATAAAGATGGTAAATCATTTTCTTCCTATAAACGGAATAAATAAGGAGACAAATAATAAAGAAAAGCAGTACCAAAGCCAATGCTGCGTACCACTTTGATTAAGTTTTCTGGCCACAGATTTTACAATTTACCAAGGCTTTAGAGCTGATGATCCACAGAAACTAAACCTTGATAAACATATTTAGGAGGCACAGGAGGAAAGTATCTGTAAGAAAATGCATTCTTGCAAAGTAGCCTGCAAAATGCTACATTCAGATTTACAGGTGGCCCATTTGGGCCAAGTATATGTTTCCACTAGATGGAAACAGTATTGATGCTGTTGAGAAGTAACAAAAACTACAAGAAAGAAATCAGAGCTTTCTAGCAACAAACATGTTGAAATATTTTAAGTTGCCAAGAGAGAAGACTCCAGAATTAACAATCTCAATGCTAGTGCTCATCTCTTCCTCGATGAGATCACCTCCACCACAGGGATAGGGAGCAGATTACTTTTTTTTTTAATAGTACAATATAGAACTTTTATGAAAACATAATCCAATAAAAAAGCATTTCTTCAGGTAGTCAGAAATGCCCATAAACCATTCAGAGCAGCTATAAGTGCCTTAGCCTAACCCAAACCTGACAGCTTTGTCCCACAAAAACTTGCTTGTAAGCCACTGCTATTAACTTCCAAATGACAATCACCCAGTGCAAATTTTCATGTCAGTCAGATTTTCATTCCACTTCATAGCTTACATGACACCAGCAAGTAGTGTAATATATGAGTTTTATAAAGAAATTCTACTTTGAGGATCAAATCTCAATTTAAGAATTTTTCTAGCCCTTACAATGAAGAAAACTCTTGAAAACATACACCAGCTCAAAACTCAGCAAGAAAGTAACTCTACAAGTTAATTTGAAATTTTGCTTTTGTAAGCAAAACTTTCTTAATAAAAGATTAGTGTTTTTTATTTGTTTGTTGTTGTTGTCGTTAAGTTAAAAACTAGCAAAGCTTACCATTGATTCTGGACAATATTCAGGTGCTCGCTGCAATAAATGTTTCAAACGGGAATCACTCTTAGAAGATAGAATCTGTTTGAAACAAAACACAAAGAAAGATGTAACCACACACTGAATACTTTCTTCAGCTGTTGTCTACCTTTTGACAACTTCTACTAACAGTTAACACATAAATAATGCAAATGTAAGACTTTCTTTTATATATCGATAGTCTTTCAAATACGCTGTACTTTTATGAAGGAGGGATTTTTATTTTTCGAATTTCCTCCTCAAACTCCTTCATCTGGATGTTTATATTGAATAGATAATGTGAAAAACGCACAGGATTTCTGCTCAACATATTATACAATTCTCTTTACTCAATCTTCTGCTACATACTACATGATCTCAGAAAACTAAGCTCTTTCCAGAAAAAAAAATAGCAATTGTTACAGAATAAACACCAACGCATGCAGCATGAGGAACAAGCAAGAAGAGCTAGAAGCCTTGGCTCACTCCCAAAGCGTATGGCTGCTTGGAAGCAAGGTCAGGTAACACGGGAAGACTACAGGGATGCTGTTCACCTTTGTAGGGAGAAAATTTGTGCAGCCAAAGCTCAGTTAGAGTCGAAGCTGGCCAATACTGAGGGGGACAATAAAAAGGGGTTTTTAAAAATACATTAACAAAAAAGAAAAGCCAGAAAGAATATTGCTTTATTACTTGATGAGAATGGCCACCTAACAAACACAGACACAGCAAAGATGTTTAATGCTTTTTTTGCATCCGTCTTCAACATCAACGATGGGCTCTGGGACCCTAGATGGCCCGACCAACTCCCAGCCAACCCCGAACTTGTGAGGGATCTGCTCTTTCACCTGGATGCATGTAAGTCCATGAGGCCCAATGAGATTCATCCCAGGGTACGCAGAGAGCTGGCTGACGTTATCACGACACCTCTCCAATTCAATAGTCTTGGGAATCTGGAGAGGTCCCAGTTGACTGGAAGCTGGCAAATGTTGTTACAATTTTCAAGAAGGGCAAGAAATAAGACCCTAGTAATCACAGGCCTGACAGTCTCATTTCAGTGCCTGGTAAAATTACGGAGAAAGTTATGCTGGGAGTTATTGAAAAACACCTGAAGGACAATGCAGTCATTGGTCAGAGCTAACATGGGTTCATGAGGGGAAGGTTCTGTTCAGCAAAGTTAATTTTCTTTTATGACAAGGTCACCCATCTAGTAGACCAAAGGATGCCAGCTGATGATAGCTTTTTTAATTTCAGCAAAGCTTTCAATATTGTTTCTCACAGTAGCCTTCTGGACAGAATGTCCAGCATACAGCTAGACAAAAACAGAATGTGATGGGTGAGCAATTGGCTGATGGGTCAGGCCCAAAGGGTTATAGTAAATGGGATTACATCAGGCTGGCAGTCAATCACTAGTGACTTCTGCAGGGCTCTGTTTTAGAGACAGTTCTCTTTATGTTTTCATAAATTACTTGGATGTAGGACTAGAGAGTATTTTGAGCAAGTTTGCTGCTGATACTAAATTGGGAGGAGCTGTTGACTCTATCAAGGGTGGAGAGGCCTTGCAGAGAGACCCAGACAAATTACATAGCTGGGATACCACCAACTGCATAAAGTTTAACAAGAGCAAGTGCCAGATTCTGCACCTGTAAAGGGGCAACCCTGGCTATATATACAGACTAGGGGATGAGATCCTGGAGAGCAGCCCCACTGAAAGGGATTTGGAGGTCCTGGTCAACAGCAAGTGGAATATGAGTCAACAGCGTTCCCAGGCAGCCAGAAAGGCCAATCATATCCTGAGGTGCATCAACCATGGCATTGCTAGCTGTTTGAGGGAAGTGACTGTCCCACTCTACACTACACTGCTGCAGCCTCACCTTGCGTACTGTGTGCAGCTTTGGGCACCACAGTACAAAAAGGACATAGAACTACTATAGAGTGTCCAAAGGAGGGCTACGAAGATGATGAAGGGTCTAGAGGGGAAGATGTATGAGGAGCAGCTGAGGTCCCTTAGTTTGTTCAGCATAGAGAAGAAGAGATTGAGGGTAAACCTCATTGCTGCCTACAGCTTCCTCATGAGGGGGAGCAGAGGGGCAGGCACTGATGTCCTCTCTTTGGTGACCACTGATAGAACCTGAGAGAATAGCATGAAGCTGAAACAGGGGAGGTTCAGGCTGGGTATCAGGAAAAGGTTCTTCACTGAGAGGGTGGATGGACACTGGAAGAGGTTCCCCAGGGAAGCGGTCATGGCACCAAACTTGCCAGAGTTCAAGAAGTATCTGGATGATGCTGTCAGACATATGGTCTGATTTTTGGGTGACCCTGTATGGAGCCAGGAATTGGACTAGATGATCCTTATGGGTCCATTTCCAACTTGGGATATTCTATGAATAAAGGTGAACAAGAAGTAAAGATACTACCAAAATTAACAAAGGCAAGTAGTGGAGCAAGATCAAGATAAGCACCACCTAGGCCACGGCTGTCCAACCTTTTGGCTTGCCTGGGCCACACTGAGTGAAGAGGAATTGCCTTGGGCTGCATATAAAATATGTAACACAGTTAATCTATATAACTAACACAACTTATTTTTCATTATTTTTTATTAAAACATAAAGAGCAACAAAAGCATAGAACTAGTAGGACATGTGATGCATCTGTCTGGTTTGATGGAGGTTGTTGCAGTTCTTATCGAGTTCTCAAGGTGTTTATCAGAAAATTTTCATGAAATACGACTCTTCCTGTGCTTCATCCTTAAAAACAGTTGTTCACAAATTTACGTGATCACTTTTTGGCTGTACGTGAGTTAGGCGTGATTGTGAAGTGAGGGATATTTTTCTCTGGTAAAGAGATAGGTCTTATAAAGTCTAGTAGAGAGACATCGTCAAATTTTTGAGTTGAATATCTCATTTCAACTCTATACATTCCATTTGAAAATTTGCAGGTAATTTATGTTGACTAAAAATGGAGTTGCAAATACACCAAAAAAATTGATGATTTTTCCACAGTCTTGAAACCTATTCTCAAATTCCTTTACCAAAACAGAAAGCAAGGCTGAATATATTTCACTGTTCACAGGCCTATGTTTAAGCAATGTATCAAAATGCAAAAAGTTATTTGCATAACTTGAGCTAGCGCTGTACTGCACCCTTCTCATGTCCTGGCTTCAGCTCAGACAGTGCTAGTTGCTGAGTTATAGGTGCGAGGCCAAGCTGGGCCACCGCCATGACGGTTTGGCGGAAGGAGGCAGGCCACACTATGGGCTGGGTTGGGTTGCATGTGGGCCGCAGGTTGGACCTGCCTGACCTAGGCAAGCTGATCATCCAGAAGTTCATGGGAATGGATGCAGCTGTGATGCTGAAAAGCTGGCCACTGTTGTTGCAAGGCATCTTGCTATCACTTTTGAACAATTGTGGCAATTGGACAAGGCTCCCAGTGATTGAAAAAAAATGGCAAACACTGTATCCATTCAAAAGGAAAGAGCTATAATCTGGGGAAATACAGGCTGCTCAGCCATCCTCACCATACAAAGATTATGGAACAAATCCTGCTGGAAGCCACATCAAGGCACATGAAGGACAAGAAGGTAACCAGCAACAGTTAGCACAGGCACATATCTAGTGCAAATTTAGCCTGATAAGATTCCTATATCAAAAAGGTTAATTCATTAAAAAAAAGAACAAACGGTATGTTGTTTACCCTGACATTAAAAGCGCTTTTGCATGGTCTCCCACAGTATTTTACAGCAAAATTAGTAAAATGTGGACAGAATGTGACGACTATAAGGTGGGCGACAAACTGCCTGTATAGTAGGCAAAAGATCAGTGGCCAGCAGTTCGATTACCTAGGTGTTGGCCACTTAGAAGTGGTATAAAACAGGAACTAGACCAGTACTGTTTAATAGCTTTACCAGTGACAGAAAGAATCCTCAGCAAGTACACAGACGGTCCCAAACTGTGGGCTGTCATTAACTTACCAGAGGGTTCAGCTACTATTCAGATTGATTTCAACAGGCTGTAGCAATGGCCTGATAGGAAACACAGACAGTTCAAAGGCAAATACAGAATCTTATAGCTGGAACAGAACAACCCTACACAACAGAATAGGCTGGGTGCTCATTAACTAGACAGCAGCTTTACAAAGAAGGGTGTTGAGGTCCTGGTGCATGGGAAGCTGAACATGGGTCAGTAGTGCTCCAATGCAGCACTGAAAGAAAAAAAACATACTATTCTTCATTAGCAATAGCATTATCAGTAGGTCACAGACAATCACTCCCTTCTATAAAGCACTGATGAAGCTGTATCTGTAATACTACATTCAGTTTTCTGCCACCTCTGTGCAACAAACGCATTGATGAACATCAGAGAGTCCATTAAAAGGTCACAAAGATGCTGGAGTTTATGACATAAAAAGATAAGATGTTTTCTGTAAAAGAGTTTGCTGAAAAAGGATTAAGAGGGGATGGGGTGCGTGTGTCTGAATTCCTGTGTTCCAGTAGGCTGCTCACTGCTTGCTTCCTGAGAGATTTAAGAGAAGATGACTACTTTTCTGGACTGGGAAGAGTCCTTCGGCTTTTTTTTTTTCTTCCTTTTCTTTCTTTCATTTTTTTTTTCCTGGAGTGGGGTGGTGGAGTGGGTACATTGTTTGCCTTTCTCCAGTCATCAGGGACATCTCTGAGATTCACCTTGGTTATGTCAAAAATGACATAATCTTGCAGTGACACCAGCCAGCTCTCTCAGATGCAATCTATTCCGAAAGTCAAATTTCCTCTCAAGCGATTCCTGACTCAATCCTTACCCACTACTGGTGGCATACCACCTTGAACCGCCTCTCTTTGTGAACAGAGGACTGGGAGACCTTGTTGACAAAAAGGAAAGGCAGAAATACCATATGTCTTATCTGAATTTTCTGACACTAAATCACCCACTGTATTCAGCAAGTCACTCAGTTTCACTTGTTCAGCCTTTAACTATTGCCACAGCAGGCAGGACTTCTTGTTGCCCTTGATACCTTTTGCAAGTCTCAGTTCCAGCTGAACTTTGTCTTTCCCTTAGCCTTTGTCTTTCCCACAGCCCTTACATGCCTGGGCAAAGTTTTTCTGTTCTTCCTTTATAACGTTTCCCTGCTCTACATTCTCTATACTGCCTTTCTGCATTGGAGGTGCCTTGACTTCTGTTTAGTCAAGCTAGGCTCCCAAAACATTTACTTGTTTTCCCGAGGACTGACATGGACTGCTCTTATGCTTGAAGCAGGACATAAACCTCTGGAATGATACAGAGACGAATGCTACCAGGAAAAGCATAATTGTGAAACTTCCCAGAAATAAATTTAGGAAAAAGTGTTCGGTAAGGAAAGACGGGCGCATTTATTCCTTTCTATAGCATCTAACAGACTGAATCAAATAATCACTAAAAGGAGGAAATACTGAAACTAAGCTTTTAATAACACCTATTAAGAGTTAAAAATAAAATCGCCTGAGTCATGTTAGTTTTAGAAAAAAAAAAAAAATCCAATCTGTAACCCAAGGTTTCTTTTTTCAATGCAGCCATAAAGGTGACCTGACTTATGGAAAAAACGCTTACAGAAAATATCTGCTGAAATACTGACAGAAGAACACGCCCAACAGTCTGGGAACAAGGTCTGTGAGGAGCTAACAGCATCCATAAGAAATGCAGCTGTCCTCTTTGAAGTGCAGCTGGGCATCTAAGAAGCAGAGACATCCTGAAGATACATATCATCAATAAGGGCAAAAACAAGTAATTGTAACAGCAGCTTATCAGCTGGAAAGAAGAAAAATAGTACACAAAACTAGGAAAACATTCTGATAAAGCAGGAATTGGCTACAGTTATTGGCTGTTCTAGCTGACAGAAGAGATAAAATTTTGTCTGAGAGAAAAGGAAACATCATCATCTATTGGCTGTCTCAAGGGAAAACAATTTATCGGCATGTGCTGGCTACTTTAAGTGGTGTCATCGTATCACCTCTTATGTCCCTGTGAAATCCTCACTTCCAATAAGAAATGAAACTTCTGTCTCTGAGAACTTCCTGTGCATTAACTTTTCCTATAGGATTTCCTAGACAGTGTCCCCTTGCTGGTGACACCTGACTGAGCCAAACTCAATGATACACATCACCTCTGAAGTGAAACTTCATAGAATAATAGAACGGCTGGGTTGGAAAGGACTTTAAAAATCATCCAGCTCTGCTCCCCCCACCACCATGAAAACTTCATTTTCAATTGGCCCCACTTCTAAGACTGGTCTGATGAATGATTGGTTCCGGTAACACAATAAACAATAGTAAAATAAAAGAAAATTAAAAATATTTCATGCTATTTATACATAATTAAATGTATACTTGCTACTACGCTAGTGGTAAGCTTGTAGTGGTTTCTAATATGAAAATACATTTGCTGCTAATATTGTGTATATATATATGCACATACACACTTTTTGCTAAGAGTTTTGTAATAACTTGATATATACTTGCTTTATTAATCATAAGTGTACTTGCTACAGGTGATTTGTAGCAATCTGTAATAAAGAAATTTAGGAAATAACAAATCCTGCCTGTCTTGGAGAGGAGGGGGGTGGGGGTGGGTAGAAACGTGCATAAAGTCTGTGGAACTGCAGTTCTGAAGTACAGAAGGAAGTTTGATACCTGGTTAAAGAATCCTGCCTGTCTTAGTGGGAAAAAAGATGCATAAAATAGGTAGAAGAGGATAATTTTGTCTCAACTTGACCCCTTTTTGAGAGGAAGAATTTTGTTAGACACCATAATCTTCTCAACATTCTTTTCTGCTTTTTTTTTTTTGTGATTATAAACTGAGCAAAAAAGGGCCAGTGATCCTGTTATTCCAAACTGCTTTCTAGTAACTTATTTTACAATATTAAACTTTTGATAACTTGACAAATTTTACCTGAGTTTATAGCAACTTTACTTCATCATTCTAAATTTTGTTGAAGTTAACTGAAGGTATGAAGGTATTTAGGTATAACCAGGACAAAGAGACTTCAGCCTTTTCGGCAGCCTCTATCGTCTTAATGCATTTGTCCCCCTCCACTCTGCCCTCCTGAGGCCCCATCTGGTGTACTGCATCCAGGCCTGGGGCCCCAGCGCAAGAAAGACGTGGAGCTGTTGGAGCGGGCCCAGAGGAGGCCCACGAAGATGGAAGAGCACTGGAGCACCTCCCCTGTGCAGAAAGGTTGAGGGACCTGGGCTTGTTGAGCCTGGAGAAGAGAAGGCTCCGGGGAGACTTCATTGTGGCCTTCCGGTACTGGAGGGGAGCTTATAAGCAGGAGGGAGGACGACTTTTTATGTGGTCAGATAGTGACAGGACAAGGGGGAACAGCTTTAAACTGAAAAAGGGGAGATTCAGGTTAGATATTAGGAGCAAAGTTTTAACTCAGAGGATGGTGAGGTACTGGAACAGGCTGCTCAGAGAAGCTGTGAATGCCCCCACCCAAGAAGTGTTCAAGGCCGAGTCAGATGGGGTCCTGGGCAACTTGATCTAGTGGCAACCCTGCCCACAGCAGGAGAGTTGGAATTTGATAATCTTAATGGTCCCTTCCATCCCAAGCTGTTCTACTGCTCTTGTGTGCTACAGAATTCGGTGAACCCACTGCTGTGACCTCCATACACTCACAGGCTAGTAACAATTTAGGTTGTGATACTCACTTAAAGCAGGTGAATTGGTTGTTAGCAGGATTCCTTAATCTTACTCAAGCCTTTTTAAGCCTTTAACAGGCAGAAAAGTGTCTGTAGTTGCACTTGATCCATGTGAGGTCCCTCAATAGTATCACTGATGTCCACATAGATGAACACACAAGGGATAACAGACCAAGGACCAAACAAACCTAGAAATTTCTACCTAGACCTAAGCTCCTAGAAAACAAACCTCCAAAGACACCAAGTCTAGTCAGAAGATGATTCCCTCTGTCCTTTGCAGAAGGAATTCTATCTTCTAGTGGCACTGTTATCAATCCATAGGTTAAGTCTACCTGGTTCCTTGATGAAGCTTGTTCCTCCTCACCCATTCCAAGGCCTCAGAGCTATTCATTAGGTGCATATCCAAAGATAGACAAAGAAACGCCTTCTTGTTGTCAGGATACCTGAGCTTTTAGTATCCAATAAACATACCCTCTGGCAATCTTTCCTTCCATGCACATCCTTCCAAAGCATGTTTCAGGCTATTATCCTTGCAGGGACCCTATAAAGAGTTTGTCTCTCATTTATTCTCTCTTTGGCAGCTCCTTCACCTGACAGTTCAGGAAGCTGACTTTGACAGTTCAATTGCTGTTGACTCAAAGCAAGGCATTGTACTTTCCCTATAGTCCAAGACTTGGACAGCTGTCCAAGCTCAGGAGTTCCACCCGAGTCAAGGCCTTCCACATCCTGAGTGTCTGGGAAGGTCAGCACCAGAAATTGTTAGGCTAGACATAACAGATATACACAGTCTCAAGTAGTACAATTGCACCTCCCACTGGCCCTCTCTCCAAGAGTGGTCCGTGTTAACACTCAAACACCCATCTCCGACCTTGCCCAACCTGGCAAGCAGCTCCAGTATTTTATGGCTCAGAACACAAACTAGCATGCCCAAGAGGAAAGCTTTTTTTTTTTTTAAATAAATTATTATCATGACAGGGTGGTATAGTGTGGTGGTACACACAAGGCAACAAGTCCATAAAAATATCTTAGAAAAGGCATTTGGAAAGATGAAAGTAAGGTGTAAGGCAAATCACTCAACTAACTCTCTACCTTTAGAGACCCTCCCCCCACGCATGTAAACCTCCATCTCACAGATTTTATATTTAAAACAAAGAAGTATGTAACCAATAATACATTCCAAAATTGATTCGACAAAGAAGACAAAGCATTTGAGAACAAAATACCTAAGTTACAGAACATGAAAGTCAGTAGAATAATAGCAGACAGCCCATGCAGCTAAGTAGTCTATATCAAAGGGTCATTCAGAAAATACTACTACAACACTGAACTAAGACAGCTCCTTATAGAACAATGAGGGGACAATCTTGCTTAGACTTGCACTAGACCTCTCATCCTCAAAGGCTCTGAACATGTTGATTATTTGAATAGACATATATCATCCAGATGAGGCAAAATCACACAAAAAAAGACTGAATAAACAAAAAACACCACAAAACCCCCTACAT
Organism: Penelope pileata; assembly: GCA_013396635.1. Taxonomy (NCBI): domain Eukaryota; kingdom Metazoa; phylum Chordata; class Aves; order Galliformes; family Cracidae; genus Penelope; species Penelope pileata. Next base: position 560,491 of record WBMW01006308.1, read on the forward strand.
CCTACTTAGAAATGGTATAGCAGAAATGGGATGAAATTTCACAGTAAAAAGCTTAAAGCCTTTCATGAAGAGCTAACAGGAATCCACATAAGCTAGGAACTTCAAGTTGGTGGAATAAAATAAAAAATTGGACGGATTATTCCAAATGCTTTCTCAACACAGCTCCTAAACTTGTCAATTGGAAACTGTTTCTTACATGTAAGTTTTAATACTATTCTTCAACTAAGTTGTATGCTTTTCTTTGTAATACCTTGTACAGTTTTACTTACCTGCATTCAAAGGGAGAAATGTAAGCTGGAAGGGCTACAAGAATAATTATATGAACTGAGAGACTATTTTATGCAAAGAGAATCTTAAGACCTCCTTGTTTGGCCTAACAATAGGAAAGCTGAAAGGGGATTTGGTTGTATTCTATAAAGAATATCAGAAAGGGAAAACAGCAATATAAACTACAAGTATTGTTAATATAGTCACAAATAAACAGAAACTTAATCATAACCAGGTTTAGTGCTTGAATAGCTTCAAAAAAGGTAATCAAAAAAAGGAGATGAAAGGCACAAATTTAATATTAAAACTGCACGTGTATGTATGCTTATAAAATACAAAATTTCTATGTACACATTTACCTAAGTATATACACATGCACACTAAGCTTTACAACGTATTAACCAAAGGTACAAATCTAAACATAAGTTGTGGAAAAATATTTTTCAAGTTTGAATTTAACACAAACAGCTCTATTACTGTATGAACAGAGTAAGTAGGTTTTTGCTGGATTCACAAATCCATACATCATAAGGAATATCTCACCATTAACAAATAAGAATTAGGAAGAAAAAAAGAACAGTACCAACATCTTGCTCTTTATTTCAAATTCTCAAAAATTTGGAAACACACGTCATCCAGGAATTGAGTAAAATACCTTCACCCCTCCCATTTTCTGACATGCTTATTACTTCTTGACAAAATCCTGACCTCAAGTTTTAACCCTCTGTCTCCTGAACTTCAGTAGAACATGCTGAAGAATTCACTTTGAAAGGGAAAAGGACTACACTTTAAACCCTTAGGTTCTCATTTATATAGCAATATTACATTTCATGATTCACAAGTACTACTTACACGTAGATAATTATTCACTTACAACCGTAATCTTGCTATGCCATTGTCTAAAGGCACGATTTTAACTCCGAGAGATAAAACAATTATAAAGTAAGCTTACCTGTTCACAAACATCCCGGCACATTAGGATGTCCTTTGCATGGTAACAACAAGACAAGCCTAAGGAAAAGTGGAGGAGGGAAGATGTTTAAAAGACTTAAAGCACTTAACTATCACTTCTGAAGAGAATTATTAATTGATGGCTTATCAGGACAATTTGTCTGGTCCACTGATCACTGAGAAATTTTCCGAAAGACAAAAAAAACAAAACCCACAAATTTTTCTTCCAAAGCTGACTCAGCTCATCTAGTCTCACAGAACTCCTGAACATTCACTGCCACTAGAGGAGCAGTGAGTGGCACTTGCCTTACGCTTCCAGCCACATTTCTGCTGTTAAACTTCCATGAGCCAAATCCCTTCAGGATGCAATGCAATTTATTAATGCATGCTAAAGGAAGAAAGAAGGATAAAGTAACAAAAAGCAAGTAAACAAACAAAAAACCCATCCCCTCTCCTGTTCCTCCCCCCCCCCCAAAAATTGAATAATTTCAAAGAATCTGAACAGTACAAGAGCCAGTTAGTCAAAGAAGAAATCAGAGCAGGACACCCTTTTTTACAGAGGTGGACACAGCCACTGATTGAATTCTGGCTTTTTAAAACACTCAGAACAAAACTGTAAATTGTTTAGCTAGCAATGGACAATTGAGAGTGGCTTTGGCAGTCTAGACAAGAGACACAGCAAATACAGGTGTGAACATCAATAGGCAAGCAAATGAAAACTGAATCACTGAGAAGACATGAAACACCAAGGTTTAAAGATGCATTTTAAAAGTTATACTGTTGGGCTTTCTTCCCCCTACCACTCAAATCATGTGCAACTCAATGAAGGAAACAATCACACTGCCCGATGTTTGGAACTGCATACAACAACAATACAACATAAAAACAATGCTACACACATAAAAGTGTATCTGACAATACGTAGTTACGAGAATCAAATAGATTTTCACTGAATCAATATGAGCTCTTAGGCATGAATTCTCTGAGAAATTCATAGCTTAGAAGTATTCTCATCTGAAAACTTGTTGTTGTCACATGAAGAGAACCAATTAAAAAAAAAAAAACCCACCAACAAACCCAAAATTCTTCAGAATTGAAAGGACATTGAAAAAAATCAGAAAAGCTCAGCCTGAAAATGTCAAGGAAGTAGATAAAAACCAGCACAATCATAATATCAATCAAGATGTTGTCACAATCTAAAATAAAATAGCTATTACATTTTTGAGCTATTTTTTAATGCTGAATCTACAATCCATGAAAAGGAAAGAAGAGAAACCAAAATATAAGTTGTAAGTGGTAAATGTTTTCATTAACAAATAGAAACAGTACAGCAAAATGCTGTAATTAATGAAGACAGCACCAAAACCCTGCTTACAATACAGGAGGATGAAAGAATGAAATTATAAAATTGACTTTAATGTTCTACATATGCAGAAAAAGATACAGATACACCACTGATGGCTTAAAAATCTTTCCAATTTTAGGGCAACACATGGGACTCTGCATGATTCCCTCCGCAGTGCTTCTCATGCCAATTTGCTGCAACATCAGCTTCATCAGCATGTTCCACCACACTTAATTTTCAGTTACTGTTTCACTTAAGTGAAAAGCTTTGCTTCACACCTTCTTATCCCTATTACAAAGCTGTTGTGTTAGAAATAAACAACATAATTAAAATCCATTAACTCTTAAGAAAAGATACTTTTACATTTCTCAAAGTTCAATGTTTATGCAACCAGATCGCAAAAACATTAACATGGTGATGGAGAAAACATTTAGATTCATAATGAAAAAATATTCACCAAATTAATTGTCAAAAGAAACAACCACCACCTAACCAGATGTACTTAAACATAGGTTCTACTCAAAACCAGAAACATTGGTTACTCAATTTTTCGTTGTTTTGTTTCATTGTAAGTCTCACACATTTTTCATCATATAAATTTCTCTTCAGAGCAATTGCTACATTTAAAGAGACCCAAAAATTCAGAGTTTCCAGCCTATGAAGAGAATCTATATTGGCCTCTAAAACAATGTGTATATTTAACTGTGCATGTTGCTATGATTTCAGTACAAGAATATCCTAGACAACATTCAATTATTTAATGCTCTCTGACCTTTTATCCATTAGTCTGTAGTGGCTCATACCCCTCCTACAATGAACCAACACATTCCCAGGCTAGTTCTTCTCAGACACTTTCACCACTGGGTTGCAAGTCTTACCAGTTATACTACACAAATACCAAGATGCTAAACCTTACAATCATTTAATTCCTTTTATATGAGGGCTGCTTGGAAAGTAATGCCTCCTATTTTGTTATGCTGGCCCACAACATCAGACGCAGATATTGTGGCAGCAGAGGCCGAACCTTCCCACCAATATTCCATTGCATTTTGTTGTCATGCGACAGATGGCAGCAGTCAGATGGCACTCTGACAAAATGGCATCTGACATGGAAGCGCACATAAAGCAAAGGTGTGGAACTGAATTCCTCCAGAAGGAAAAAGTTGCACCCACTGACATTCATCAACACTTGCTAAAGGTTTATGGAGACCAAACAGTGAACATGAGCACAGTGAGGTGGTGGGTGGTGCGTTTCAGTAGGCATGACAGTGGGTCACCTCCACTGGTGCAGATCTTCACAAACATGGCATGCAGGCTCTTGCTGACTGCTGGTGAAGATGCACAGCTAACAGTGGTTGAAAAATAGCATTTTGTAGCTGAGAATTTGCTCTATCAAATAGTGCTATTGTGCTCTTTGTATCTGTTGTAGTTTCCATGGAAATAAGAAGCATTACTTTCAGAGCCAAAACTCTAATCAAGCAATGGTATCTCAAAAAAGGAGCAAACACAATGGGCACAAAGTGGTGTGCTGCAGTCAGAACTCTAGGTTATCAACAATATTCACTACAAACACAATTCCAGAGTTCTGCCTCTAAGAGATCAACTCTCTTCCAAAATGTCCTGTGATTTCTTTCAGTCTTTGACTTTCTCATTGCAACTACTCTAGTTTTATCAAAAAATCTCCAGGTTTCACTTCAAGTTTTATTCACCTCCAACCTACTGTGAAGTATCCACACCTTCTTCTTTAGTAAAATCTACTATTTTGGCCATAGAAGTAGTTTTGTCAAGGAAAACTTGGGCTACAATATGTCATATGCCATTCCAGTAGCTTTTTACTGCCTTCTTCCTAAAAGTGGAAATCAGAACTGCAGAGCAACAACGTAATGCCCTCACATGCCTTTGGGATTGCAGTTTTCTGCTTTAAGGTATTGCATTTTTCACGTTTCCCACTCACATGACAGCACTGCCAATGTGACCTGTTTATTACCTATTAACTACAACTATTAACTATTAGCTATTTATCACTATTCATGCTTGTGCTGCCGTTCTTCATTTCTCTTTACTATAGCCAAGAAGAACCGTGATACTACGACCTTAGTGCCAAAAACCAGCGGTCCCAGCGCCGTGTCGGAGGCTTCAGCACCCCGTGGACGGCCTCGCCCCTGCGCCATGTTGTGGAGCAGGGTCCCGCGGAGCCGCCTCCCTCCCCCGCTCCCCGTTACTCACCGGCCGCCCCTAGCGAGAGTAACGGCGCCGCCGCCAGGCACAGCAAGGCCCAGGACAACGGAGCGGCCGCTACCGCCATGGCCCGATGGCTAGCCTTCAGCGCGCCGCCCGCCCGACAGACGGACGGACAGACGGCCGGACGGACAGGCGGACAGACAGACAGGCGAACGGGTTCTGACGCCGGCAGCCCCTATTGGCTGCGGCTCCCCCTCCGGGCCTCGCCCCGCCCCGCCGCCTGGCCGCGCGGACATTCCAGCGGGCGAGGGCCGGCGCTGCTGGGGGAGGCAGGAGTGAGGCGGGCTTTGTCGTAAAGCCGCCGGTTGGGCTGGGGCTGCCGCAGAGGGGGTTCGAGTGCAGCGAGGGAGGCGGGCGGGAGCGGGGAGGGTGTTGGGCCGAGCAGGACAAGGCTCGGCCTGCAGCCCACCTGCAGCAGCCCAGTCGTCCCGCTCAGACCGCGCTATGTGCTGTGAGTTCTGCTTCTGGTAAAGAGCCTGAAGCGCTCTGTTGGAGTGCTGCTATTTTTGCTCTTCTGTCATTCAGACTGCGTTGTTCATCAACATGCCGTGGCTGTGCTGCGGCCTGAAGTCCAGTCGGTGTGAGAAGCTCCTGTCGCCGGTGGCAGGAAGGCAATGTGCATAACCCGTGAAGATTTACAGTAGAGACGAGTAAGGAAAGACTTTGCAGCTGCACTTTTTTCTATAGAGATGAAGTTATACTTTTTTTTTCAAGAGAAATTTAAATCTAAGTTATCCAAAGCAGACTTAAATTGCTGCTCAATGCTAGTACCTGTTTTGTCTCAGAGAATTCTGACCATTTCAAAGTAAATGAGCAGACTTCTGACAGTTGGGACTTCGTGGCTAGTTCCTTAGCCATCCCCTTATCAGACTCTGGCAATAGTAAAACAGGCGGAATCTTAAAAACATGGAAAATACAGCATCTTGCAAACTGCTTGTATTCTTTCTGCAACCTGTCATCCCAGATAACTCCTTCCTCCAGAGACAGTCTGAAAAACCAACAAGCATTTAATGACTCCGTGGCTTTTACAGCGTGGAGAATCTGTAGTAACTGAGTGTTCTTTAGTTCCAGGATCAAATTCATAAAAGGTCCAGGAAAAAAACCAAAAAAACAACAACAGTGAAGCAATACCGAGGAATGCTGCAATGCAATGAATGTTTTATATCTTGGCCATCTGCTTATATGCCACTACAGAGCAATTAAATCATAGTACGTCTTTATGGAGCGAAGACATAGGAACTAACACTGCATTTAGTTACATTTTAATTTGAAGTCAGATTAAAGTTGTTCTAAATGTGAATTCAAGAAACTGAAAAACAGCCAATGTAATTTGATTATAGGAAAAAAATGCTCTCTCTTTTTTTTTTTCCTGCTAATTTATTGGTGGACTTACATGCAAGTTGGATAGCTGGGCTTTTCCCCCTAGACCGAAGGTTAACTTCTGCTAGTAACTATTTTTCTGCATGCTTATAATTCACCACAAGTCCACTAGATGGCAGCAGATCCGAAAGCAAAACCAGCCCAATGGCCAAATTTTTACAAGTTTTCTTTCATTGAAATACAAGGGCCTGAATGAATTAAATGCATGTCTCCCTACTTACGCTAAATGGTTTCATTTGACTCAGTTTCACATGTGATTGAACACTGGTCGCTGTGCAGTCTGTTCCCCCTGAGTGCCATGTAAATGCAAAATTATTATCAACAATGATAATTAACTATTCTACAAGCAAGCAGGCAGAGGAAGGATACTGGTAATTTAAAGGCTCTGGGTATTCACATCAAGACACAATTGCAGGCCCAGAAGAAATAAATGAAAGTGCTGAAAGTATTTCCTTCACTTTAAAGAAGTAAGCTGAACTTTGAAATAATACAACCTTTTAAATTCGGTAAAATCTTCAGTAATGACAGCCCAAGTTCTTCTTAAAATAGTTGTTCTAGAAAGTAAGTACTTTTTCCCTTAGAGTTTGTATATGAATCTGCAAACTGCTGTTTTCCAGTTAAACCACGCAAATAGATCTTATTTAAAAAGCAGAATCTGTTTCAAATTAATTCCTACCTGGTATTTAACAATGAGAAGTAGAATCTTGGGGCTTGGGATTTGAACAAATTAAATGCCTTAGTGTAAAAAAGCTTGTCATAAATAGTGTACTGTCTAAGTCAGATGATAAGACAGAAAACCTTCTACAACAGTATCTTTCTTTTTGCTGTTCCTGTCAACTGCAAAGTGAAAAGGAATATTTTATTCTATATGCTATATCCTTGTTGCTTAGAACATAAAAAAATCCTGCTCATTCATCTACTTTTTTTTTTTTTTTGGTAGTATCTTGGCTAGTTCATTGTATTTTGTTCCAGTGTAATGTTTGACCCTTCTTCCTTAGCCTAAAAAAATTGCTGAAGAATTAAGACGTTTGAACTTCAAATTTTATGTTAAAGTCTCTCTCGTCACTAAGATTCTACGTAGTCGCAGTCTGAATTACTTGTCAAAATATACATTTTTACTGTAAGATGTCTGACTTGATCAAGGATCTCCTCAGTAAAATGATGCCACATTTTTCTTATATCCAGAGAGATACCATTTTGCCAGTGTGGCATATCTATACATTTCTGCAGAGTACTCTCTGTACTAGAAATATATTGTTTTATATTTTAACATATATCTTTTTTGGGAAGCTAAATATTGTGCACAACAAAATTGATATCGCAACCATTTAAAACTTCAGAGTCACCTGTCTCAACATGCTACTTTACTAGATGAAAGGCCATTTTCACCTTGGTTACCTTCTGTTTCTGTTTTTAATTTTATTTCTAGAAGGCAGTAACATTTTTACTCTTGGTAATTTCTAAAACCATTGTGAATGTTTTAAAAATTCACTTTACTGTAACTCTTAGGATAGCTGCACCTTGAAATTGGAAAGGTGCTTACAACATTTGTACACTTACCTAAGAAGCATCAATTTGCCTAATCTGTGTATCAACAACTAGATACAGAATCATAGGGGTTGGAAGGGACCTCTGGAGATAATCTACCTGCACAGTAAGTCAGTGCCAGAGTCTTAATACAAGTTAAATAGCTTTCCTGTACTGAGGGTTGTTGCATTTAATCTTTATTGGAGCTAGGTAGGGCTAAGTACCTCAGATGTGTCCATTCACAAACTGCCATTGTTGCCCGCTGTAGTACCAGCATAACCAAGGTGGTCCATAACAATGTGCTAGCTGGTAAAAGTTTTCTTTTTTCCAAGCTATGGACAAGTTGCAGTAACAAAGATTCTTTGAAAGAAAGGCAAACCTTTTTGTTTAGGCAAACCTTAGCTACTCTTTTTCTCCTCTAGATCTCAGTCAGCACTCTATAGTTGGCTTTCCAAATAATGAACAAGAAAGTTCAGTTTATTTTTAAATTACCTTGTTTCTTTCATAACAATTATATTAAAATGTAAAACAAATACAGAAGCAAGGTTTGGCTGGTATCACACACATCAGAAGCTGTGTGCTGTTATACTGATAAAGAAAGGTTTATATAAAGCAACATAGATGTGAAATTAAACTCACTAAAGATGTACACTAATACTAAATAAAATGTCTGCAATTCATTCTAAGCAAGTTAAGCATATGGTGCATGTTAGAGTTCCTAAAGTCTTGCTATAGGCAAATAATGTTGCATACATCAAGTATATTCCTGGAAGGACACACAATTGAAAGTGGAAAAAAATGGAGTGTGGAGTTCATAAGAGCAATAAATTATTCTAGACTTTTGAAATGGAATTTGAGATATATCTCATGTTTATTGAAAGAGCCAGTTTTGATGTTCATAGAAGGTACAATAAAAAATCTGGCTCTACTTTACATTGTAAGACTTTTCTCAGTAAAATTAAAATGAAACTAAGTCATCTGACAGTCTAAATTTTAAAACCCTGAAATGAGCTGTGGAGTTAGAGACATTTCCAGTTTTCTGTTCCAACCGTCAGCCTGTCACCACCTTGCCCACTAACCCATGTCCCTCAGTGCCACATCTACCCTTTCCTTGAAAACCTCCAGGCATGGTGATTCCATCACTTCCTTGGGAAGCCTTTTCCAATGCATTGTCACTCTGTGAAGAAATTTTTCCTAATATCCAACGGAACCTCCCCTGGCGCAACTTGAGGCCATTTCCTGTCATCTTATCACTAGTTACCTAGGAGAACAGGCACCCCACCTTGATGCATCCTCACGTCAGGTGGTTGTAGAGAGCAATAAGGTCTCCTGTGAGTCTTCACTTCTCTAGACTTAACAAACCCAGTTCCTTCAGCCACTTCTCTTAAGATTTGTGCTCCAGACCCTTCACCAGCTTCGTTGCCCTTCTCCAGACATACTCCAGGGCCTCGATGTCTTTCTTGTAGTGAGGGGCCCAAAACTGAACACAGTACTTGGCGTTGCGGCCTCCCCAGAGCTGAGTGCAGGACACTTACTTCCCTGGTCCTGCTGGCTACACTGTTTCTGATACAAGCCAGGATGCCATTGGCCTTCTTGGCCACCTGGGAACACTGCTGGCTCATGTTCATTACCCATGGTGCATATTATAATCATGGGCTGGAAACAGAAAAGGATTTTGAAGAACACAGAGGATGCCATATGGAAATTCTGTAGATTATTCCACTGAAACATCTAGTCATATATAGGATTAATTAATTTCACTGTATGGTATTTAAGGACCAAATTGCTGCTGGCATATTTTCAAAGTGTTATTTTTATGTTTTCCTGTATTATGCAACTATGTTAAAAATCACATCATATCCTGCATCTACGGTTTGATACAGTAATGAACCCGAAGAGCTTTATATATTTTCTTCCATATTTTAGCAACTATAATACTCTCACAATTAGTCATCTTTGAAGAACTGTTTGTAATCCATTCACAGCTACACATTCATTTCTGTCTGAACACAGTCTGCAAGCTTTGCAAAAATGAGTGTGGGTGGTATGAAATCACGCTGCTAATTGACAATTACTCAGTTGCTTCCAGTTTGAAGCAAAAAAAATTCAATGCAAAGTGGCATTTAAAAAAAAGAGAGGGGAAGCCATAATACTCCAAGTTCTTGCAGCCAAACTTGTGTAATACTATTTAAATCAGTTTGAGTTAAAATAGCTAAAACTGATGAGCTAAAATAACTTCTGTCAAGACAGCATAATTATATTAATTACATACAGATCAATGCCTGTTCCCATTTATTGAGTGAGCTAGGGTACAAATTTGCTAGCTTGCATTTATCCTGAATATTTTTCAAAATATCTTCATAAAATAACAAAAAGTACTTTCAGATTCTGTAACTTTTTGTAATAAAAATACATATGCGTAGTGTACATGTTAGGTTCAGCACTGAATAAGATTACTAGAGAACTCTTGATTTCTTCACTAGGAAAGGAAAAGACACATCGGAGAGAATTGGAAAGAGGGAGTCTCAGATCACGCTTGCCATGAGAATGGCTGAGTTCAGATATGACAACACCAACATGTACTAGGTTATCATTTTTCCCATTTCACATCTGTACTTGTACTGGAGAGATCGTTTTTCACAGTAGCACAGTAATTACAAAGCACTGGAGCAGAAAATGCACATCTTGGTTCAAATGCATCCTCAGCCCTGCAGCTTTCTAGCTTTCAGGGAAAAAATGAATTAACCAACATGTAGACTACTGTACTATACAGTAGTGTATTTCCACTCATGCTACAAAGCTGAGTCAAAGCATTCTTCGGATGACAGGAATGGACAGAGGGAAGATGGAAAAACAATGTTGAAGTATAGGGGCTTAGGCCCTTTCCAAGGGGACTAGCCACAGCATTGTTTACATCTTTTGCTGTGCTAAGCTGAGAGGGCTTGCTCATTTGTTTGGTGCAGTGAGGCCCTCCTTACATGAGGGGACATACAAGAGTGCAGTGCAAGGCTCTGATCCACTCAGGGCTCTGGGCTTGCATGTAAGCTTTGGCAAAGGAAGAAGAATCATAGAATCATAGAACGGTTTAGGTTGGAAGGGACCTTAGAGATCATCTTGTTCCAACCCCCCTGCTATGGATAAGGACACCTCCCACTGGACCAGGTTGCCCAAAGACCCATCCAGCCTGGCCTTGAATACTTTCAGGGAGGGGGCATCCACAACTTCTCTAGGCAACCTGTTCCAGTGTCTCACCATAGGAAAGGGTGAAGAAATAGGAAGTCGTGGATGTTAGGGACCTGCACAATGCCATAGCCCAAGAGCAGCGAGGCTGCTGCAGCTCTATGTCCTCAGCTGCCACCAGTTGCCAGGCTGAACAGAGTATTCCCAGCACACATGAACACAAGGCCAGAAACTCTCAGCACTCACACAAAGGACATAGACTGCCCTCCACCCCTCTCTGGCTGATGAGGATGGATATGTGTTACTGGAAAACGTAAATGTGTATGTATGCTATGGATCCCTCCAGCAGCTGTGCTCAGACACTCAATGTGAACAGCAGCTGCCCCTAGATCCTCACCTACCTAGCTGTAGCATCTAGGCATGTGAATTCTTATGGCCTGCAGCCCCATTTCAGTTGGGTGTGCAGGACCTCCCACCCCATACACACCCCAGCACATGGACACATACACTTTGGGTCCTTCCAGTAAATTGGCTGAGACACACAGTCCATCCAGTGGCTGCTCCTGCATCTTTTCTATCCCTAGTTGCCTCCTGCACAGATAAACACATGCAACTCAGCCAAATCCATACCTTATATTCTCTTCAGGAGCAGGCACGGACCTACCAGAGTAGGCGCTGTTGGTCTGTCTTACAGGACCGTTTGCAGTGAGATGCACATATATACCTAGCTCTCGAGCTGCCTGACCTACTTGCCAGCTAGCCCAGCCTGACCTTCACTAGCAGTTGTGTACCCTCACTCACTCCAGCTGCTGCAGCACAGATGCACAGGCCCCTGTAACCCATAGCCAACTCCACTTGCCATCACTTAGACTTGGGTGCGCATGGAATACAATACACTACCCCTTGCGCACAAAAGTAGTTAGAAGTGGAGTTTCTGGACAGGACAGGACAGACTACTGGTATGGTGTAGGGCAGAAACTTAATGTAAAGACTGAAGTGAAATGACCTCAGTGGAATGACTGGCCACATGCTTATTCACAGCCAGCCCCTCTTGTCTCCTTACCACTCTATTTTTCCATGCTTGTTCCTCCTCAAACCACTCTGACCCTCCCTTTGCCCACCTTTGGTTGCTCCCCTAAATGTGCTGTGCTAAGTCGAGCACAACTCCAACAGGCTCCTTGTCTGAATCCCATACCCTGTGCTGTAGCTCTACTGGCAGTGACCCTTCCCTTAGACTGTGAGGTGATCCAAACACCTGGACAGTGGGACTGATGCCTGTGGTGAGACAGCTTTGGGATGGGCGAGGACAGGGACTCCATTCCTCTGACAGGGCTATAGGGGTTCCCCACATGCCACTGCACTTGTTCATGTTTGCAGAGACAAGCTGTTTATCACAAACTAACATTGAATCAAATAATATAATCCACTCTTAGATGTTTTTGTGTGGTATCTGTAAGTCAAAGAAAACTAGGACACAATCAACTAGTTCTCTCTGGATCATTTATAATATAAGCCATATTATATCCAATATAATGAAGTCTTATAATTACCAGCTTGAGAACCCCTCATTTGAAAAATACTTGAAAGATTTTACCATTAAATTAGAAAATGCAAATGGGAACAATTATGGTACCTTTTAGAAGTCACTCAGATTAGAATACAAATGGAAGGAAATACCTAACAATGGAAGTAAAACAGACTAAGAAACCAACAATAAATGGAAAAAACAACAGCTGAAAAGAGATCGCATGTTGAGAGCTACTACAGTATTACAGGAATTTTACGTGCCTTACCCTTCCTCTTGGATTTCCTGAAATTTTCTTAAAGAATTGTTCAAAAGAAATCATTCATGTATCCATGTAAAGTGTGCTACAGCTTCTGAATACCTTACATACTGGCAAAACATGCTATGTTAAGCAACAGCATGTATTTCTAAAGGTGCTATTGCTACAAAATACCTAATGACTCAATCTTGCTCCTAAAAAGATGGTATACAACAAATGCATCAAACTTGTTCTTTTCTAGAAGCATTGAGGGTGTGTTTCCCAGTGCACTGTAGGCAAGAGAAAAGAGCATTCTGGCATATTGATTTTCTAGCTAAGTTAGTATTTATTTTGTGTCTGTGTTCATTGTTGCCACAGAACAAATTTTGTATTAGCAATGCAATTCTAATATTAATTAGTCCCTAGAAAACTAATTCACTGACAATCACAGATCACTCATTCTACTTACAGGCTTAGAAAAACTCAATTTGAAGTTTTCTTTTTTTTCTTTCTGGATTTACAGTTACTGAATGTTAGTTTTATTGTTGCCCATAAAACCAAATCAAATGCCCACATGTCAATGTGCTTAGGGACAAAGTCATCAACAAAAACTGAATCATGAAGAAGTTCCAGTGCCACATACTGCATTGTGCCAACTCTAGGATTGTCTCCAACATCTGATGGGTTGTTTGTCAGGGAATGTGTTACTGCAATATGTGTTGCTATATTTAACACAAAAAGTACTTCAGAATGAAAGTTTAATTCAAACAGGTTTGAAGTTAACGTGTTCACTTTATTTAATCAGTATTATCTTTTTAATATTAAATCAACAATGTGGAAAGGCTGAAGTGCTACACCAAAGTAGAAATGCTCCAACAGGAAGCAGCAGATTATTTAATCTACATTAATTAACCTGAAATTCCTCAAAGTTGCAAGCTAGCTGATTTTATCCCTTAGTGAAAGAGACTGAGAACAGGTCAGATTAGCTTTAGATTGCCTTCACATTAGTTCAAGGGCTGTTACTACACCTTAGTGCTGGAAAGGGTTAGAGAGAAGGGGAGGTGATACATGATCAGCCCACTTGTATATTACAGCTGTTAGCCTTACAAAATGGCATTGTTATGCTTGCTGTATTAGCAGAGGTCAGGAGAAGCATGTAGGTTTTTTTTTTTTTTTAATGAGAAAAATGAACCAATAAAAACACATCAGAAAAACTGAAATTGGTATGTGAAAAGCATAATTACATCCAAACTGGTTTCATATTCTACCATTTTAGTAACCCCTCTGGTATATCTACAATGATATACTGTTGAATTCTTAAAAATTAGAAGAATTGTAAGTTTTGACAAAGTGATTTGATTTGGTGCTTTCACATTTTTCTGTGATGGGCATGATTAACTCTTGACTTATATGGACTAACATTTTGTGATAAAAATAGCAGTAGCAAACCACTACTTGAAGTACAAGAATAATCAAGCAATACCTGAATATACATGAAAGCACATGCATAAAAACACACGACTGGAAAATCTGCTTTTTCCAGTCAGAAATGTATTATCACTGGAGATTAGAAGTTCCTCAACCCAGACATTATCTATGAAAAGCAAACCATTTTGGGGTAAGAAGGTCATCAGTGGGCTCTATTGTGGTAAAGATGGCATTAAAGAATGTCATCATGTATTATAATGCTATTGACAGGATACGTCTATGTTCTCAGTCAGTAAGACTACCACTACGCTGCTTGGTGAACATGGGATTGGTTTAGACCGTTACGAAACTGAGATTCCTGTTTTGCATCTTTTAAGTCAAACTTCTAAGCTGATAGACCACAAAAAGACTTGTTTTGGTGATAAAGTTCTCTCTGACATTTGTGACAAGCATGGCACTGTTACTGTGGTGCAGTCTAGAAACGTTAGCAGTGCTGGAATTTTCCCAACTGCAGTCTCTGTCCAACATACAGATATGGTCTTCACATCTGCATCTTCTGATACACTACTTGGCTTCAACTGTGCTGTGTATTGTACAATATATATTATTAATAGTCCTTTTCTAAGTAACTGGAGCGTAAATTGGAGCCTGCAGTGGGAGACAAAACATGGACTGCATTTGCTAACAGAAAGGTTACAGCTGCCATATAGCACTTGCTACAGCATGGGCGTCCAACCTTTTGGCTTGCCTGGGCTGCGGTGAGTGAAGAGGAATTGTCTTGTTAAGCAGCACCGCTTCCAGTACTGATTCCTGAGGAACACCACTCGTCACTGTCTCCATTTGGACATTGAGCCATTGACCGCAACTCCCTGAGTGTGACCATCCAGCCAATTCCTTATCCAGCGAGCAGTTTGTCCGTCAAACCCATGTTTTTCCAATTTATTGACCAGGGCATGTAAAAACAAATTAATTCTGTGTTGATTTTCTATGTGAAAGAACACAAATAGCACAGAAAATGCTTGCAGTATCTTTACCATTGCTTTCAAAATAGGATGCATGAGCAAATTTCTGTCTAGCACTTCCTTATACACACAGATGGCATGAGAACTGAGTCCTACAGCTCAGTTTCTTTTGTTCTCTGTTTCTTAGCCTTGATTTTTCATACTTGATTTAATTTATCATTTTCACATCTTTTGATTTTTTTTGCGTAAGATCATGTTCATGGTCTTGCACAGATGTTTCTTTATTGACAGCTTTAAAAATACCTGCATTATATTCTTTACAATGATGTTTTTCTTTCGTCAAGAAAACCAACTTTATTTCTCAGTGTGTGTCACTGTCTCAATGCTGTTTTGAATAAAGCATTGAAGACATTTGTCTGAGTAAAAAGCCACCAGACTAAGTTGTGCCTAAGCAGCACCCAACGATGGCCAGCTATTCCACATTCTTCTTTTCCCCGTGATCATCCTTTGCTCACTTTTAGTAGGCCTGACATGAACAACTTTGCTGGATAATCAGCTTTGATTTCTTCCATTAATATTTCAAGTTATTTCCTTTGTGAAAACTTGACAAGCCAGTATCACTTCTGCCCCATTTCAGGCCCACAATCATGTACACTGCTAGGACCTGTAGCTTGTACTTCCTGAATGTAGGATTCATCCAAGGAGATAGTTTGGAAGAGGCTCCCCGGGAGCCCTGGAAAAAGCACACAAGTTTGTATTTGAGATTAACTCATAACATACTGAGATACTCATATGTAAATCATGGTAAACAGATAATCACAGAATCCTTAGAGTTGGAAGGGACCCTTAAAGGTCATCTAGTCCAAGTCCCCTGCAATGTACAGGGACATCTTACAGCTAGATCAGGCTGCTCAGAGCTTGGTCCAGCCTGACCTTGAATGTCTCCAGGGTTGGGGCTTCTACCACCTCTCTGGGCAACCCGTTCCACTGCTTCACCACCCTTACTGTAAAAAACTTTTTCCTTAAATCTAACCTAAATTTCCTCTCTGTTTAAAGCCATTTCCCCTTGTCCTATCCTCACAAACCCTGCTAAAGAGTCTGTCCCCCTCTTTCTTGTAGCTTCCCTTTAGATATTGAAAGGCAGCTACCAAGTCACCTCAGAGCCTTCTCTTCTCCAGGCTGAACAGCCCCAGCTCTCTCAGCCTGTCCTCATAGGGGAGGTGTTCCATCCCCTGGATCATTTTTGTGACCCTCCTCTGCACGCGCTCCAACAGGTCCATGTCTCTCCTGTGCTGAGCACTCCACATCTGGACGCAGTATTCCAGGTGAGGTCTCACCAGTGCAGAGTACAGAGGTAGGATCACCTCCCTCGACCTGCTGGCCACGCTTCTTTTGATGCAGCCCAGAACTCTGTTGGCTTTGTGGGCTGCAAGGGCACATTGCTGGCTCATGTCCAGCTTGCCATCCACCAGTACCCCCAAGTCCTTTTCAGCAGGGCTGTGCTCTATTCTTTCATCCCCCAGCTTGCACTGATAGCAGGGGTTACTGCAGCCCAGGTGCAAGACCTTGCACTTGGATTTGTTGAACCTCATGAGGTTTTCCTGGGCCCACTGCTCAAGCCTGTCTAGGTCTCTCTGGATAGTATCCCATCCCTCAGGCGTGTCAACTACACCACACAGCTTGGTATCATCTGCAAACTTGCTGAGGGTGCACTCAATCTCACTGTCAGTGTCACTGATGAAGATATTGAAGAGCATCAGTCCCAGCACTGACCCCTGAGGGACCCCACTCATACCAATCTCCATCCAGACATTGTGCCACTGACCGCCACTCTCTGGGTTCGACCCTGCAGCCAATTCCTTGTCCATCAAACAGTCCACCCATCAAATCCACATCTTTACAGTTTGGAGAGAAGGCTGGTGTGGAGGACTGTGTCAAAGGCCTTGCTGAAGTCCAGACAGATGACATCAGTGGCTCTTCCCTTGTCCATTGACGCAGTTACACCACCATAGGAGGCCACAAGGTTGGTCAGGCAGGTCTTGCCCTTGGTGAAGCCATGCTCGTTGTCTCGTATCACCTCCCACTCTTCCACGTGCCTTAGCACAGCTTCGAGGAGGATTTGCTGCACAATATTCCCTGGCACAGAGGTGATGCTGACAGGTCAGTAGTTCCCCGGATCATCTTTTCTACCCTTCTTAGAAATGGATGTGATATTACCTCTTCTCCAGTCACCAGGGACTTCACCTGACTGCCATGACTTCTCAGATATCATCGAGAACAACTTGGCAACTGCATCTCCAAAGACAACAGTTTTCTGAACTTTGGCTTATATAAGTCACCTCCGGTAGTGCTTTCTGTTAACTGTGGACGTAAAGGAAAAGCAAACACACCAAAACACATGAAATACCCAGTAATTAGACAACTGCTCAGGTGTTACATCTTAGAAAAGGGAACAGTAACAGAGAGGTAGACATGGAACCTCCTTAAACTCTGCTGATGCTTCAGCTCTGCTGAAGGAAGGGATGCCATCCAGAGGGACCTTGACAAACTTGGAAGGTGAGCCCGTGTGAACCCAATGAGGTTCAACACAGCAAAGTGCAAGGTCTTGCACTTGGGTTGGAGTGATCCCAGGTATGTATACAGACTGGGAGAAGAACTTGAGAGTAGCCCTGCAGAGGAGCTGGGGGTCCTGGTGGATAAAAAGTGTAACATGAGCCAGCAGTGTGCTCCTCCAGCTCAGAAGACCAATGGTATCCTGGGCTCCATCAGGAGAGGAGTGGCCAGCAGGGAGAGGGAGGTGATTGTACCTCTCTACTCTGTCCTTGTGAGGCCCCATTTGGAGTACCGTGTCCAGGTCTGGTGCCCCCAACACAGCCGTCAGTTGGCTGTCACTGGGGAACAGACTTATGCTTAGACATGTCAATGGCATGAAATGAGGGCCAAGGTCCTTCTAGGATCAGGGCCTCCACTGGGCACCAGAGGCTTTATGTAGAACTTAAAATTTACTGGTCCTAGCAAAACGTTCAACAAGTTATGTCTCTGGTTGACATGGGGGCTCAGACCTCCATTATCTATGGTAATCCATCTTGGTTTTCGGGTAGGTGTACCGTAATAGGAGAGTTTGGTGGAAAAATGGTACCAGTAACACAAACAAGACTGAAATTGGGCATTGGCCATCTGCCCCCCAGAGAATATATGGTGTCTATCATCCCAGTTCAAGAATATATATTGGGAATGGACGTTATGGGGGTTGACTCTTCAAAGGACAACTGGGGAGTTCAGACTGAGGATAAGGCATACTAGTGTCTGGGTGGTGCAGTCAATTCTGCGAGGGTGTGCAAGATGCAACCCTATCCTGTTGCCTCAGCTATGCCAGATTATTAATACAAAACTAGATCAGCTCCCAGGGGGACATGAGGAAATCTCCCAAACTTTTAAGAGAATTAGAGAAAGTGGGGATAATTCAGCCAGTCCATAGCCTGTATCACTCTGCTACATGGCTGGTCCGAAAACAGGATGGAACCTGGAGAATAACTGTGGAATATAGAGAATTAAATACAGTAACTGCCAATTCATGCCACTGTACCCAATATTGCCACCCTTCTGGGCACATTGAGTAGGGAGTTGGAGACCTACCATTGTGTCCTGGATCTGGCCAATGCATTCTTCAGCATGCCAATTGCTGAGGAATTGCAAGACCAGTTTGCCTTTACNGATGCTTCAGCTCTGCTGAAGGAAGGGATGCCATCCAGAGGGACCTTGACAAACTTGGAAGGTGAGCCCGTGTGAACCCAATGAGGTTCAACACAGCAAAGTGCAAGGTCTTGCACTTGGGTTGGAGTGATCCCAGGTATGTATACAGACTGGGAGAAGAACTTGAGAGTAGCCCTGCAGAGGAGCTGGGGGTCCTGGTGGATAAAAAGTGTAACATGAGCCAGCAGTGTGCTCCTCCAGCTCAGAAGACCAATGGTATCCTGGGCTCCATCAGGAGAGGAGTGGCCAGCAGGGAGAGGGAGGTGATTGTACCTCTCTACTCTGTCCTTGTGAGGCCCCATTTGGAGTACCGTGTCCAGGTCTGGTGCCCCCAACACAGCCGTCAGTTGGCTGTCACTGGGGAACAGACTTATGCTTAGACATGTCAATGGCATGAAATGAGGGCCAAGGTCCTTCTAGGATCAGGGCCTCCACTGGGCACCAGAGGCTTTATGTAGAACTTAAAATTTACTGGTCCTAGCAAAACGTTCAACAAGTTATGTCTCTGGTTGACATGGGGGCTCAGACCTCCATTATCTATGGTAATCCATCTTGGTTTTCGGGTAGGTGTACCGTAATAGGAGAGTTTGGTGGAAAAATGGTACCAGTAACACAAACAAGACTGAAATTGGGCATTGGCCATCTGCCCCCCAGAGAATATATGGTGTCTATCATCCCAGTTCAAGAATATATATTGGGAATGGACGTTATGGGGGTTGACTCTTCAAAGGACAACTGGGGAGTTCAGACTGAGGATAAGGCATACTAGTGTCTGGGTGGTGCAGTCAATTCTGCGAGGGTGTGCAAGATGCAACCCTATCCTGTTGCCTCAGCTATGCCAGATTATTAATACAAAACTAGATCAGCTCCCAGGGGGACATGAGGAAATCTCCCAAACTTTTAAGAGAATTAGAGAAAGTGGGGATAATTCAGCCAGTCCATAGCCTGTATCACTCTGCTACATGGCTGGTCCGAAAACAGGATGGAACCTGGAGAATAACTGTGGAATATAGAGAATTAAATACAGTAACTGCCAATTCATGCCACTGTACCCAATATTGCCACCCTTCTGGGCACATTGAGTAGGGAGTTGGAGACCTACCATTGTGTCCTGGATCTGGCCAATGCATTCTTCAGCATGCCAATTGCTGAGGAATTGCAAGACCAGTTTGCCTTTACATAGGAGGGTATGCAATGGGCATTCCAGGTCCTACCACAAGAGTATGTGCACAGTCCAACTTTCTGTCACAATCTGGTGGTGCAGGATTTGGTGGAATGGGGAAAACCTAATGGTGTAAAATTATATCATTACGTTGATTTAATATTAACCTCTGCTTCTCTAGAAGCATTGGAGAAAGCCTAAATTTGTTTTTGTAAGTCGGCTTACCTACAGAAGAAAGGACAGGTATTTAACTCACAGGAAGTCCAAGGGCCTGGACTATCAGTAAAAATTCTTGGGAGTTATTTGGTTGGGTAAGACCGAAGTATTACCCAACACCACCACTGAAAAAATCCAAGCATCTCCAGTACCAACCACAGCAAAACAATTACAGGAATTTCTTGGCATACTGGAGAACATTCATACCCCACCTCACACAAATTTTAAGGCCTTTATACTGATTAAGAAAGGCCAGTTGCAGGACTGGGGACAAACAGAACAGGATGCCTTCAAACAGGTGAAGTTAGCTGTAAAACAGGCACAGGTGCTCAGGATACTCGATCCCACTCTCCCCGCTGAGTTGGATGTGCATGTGACTAAGGGAGGGTTTGACTGGGGATTGTGGCAGCACCAGAGTTCTCTTTGGACCCCAACGGGTTTCTTGTCTCAAGTATGGCACAGAGCAGAAGATACAATATGATCAAGTAGCAGTTACTGGCTACCTGTTCTGCATTGCAGGTGGTAGAACCAGTTAACACAGACAGCAGAGGTCACAGTAAAAACAACACTGCCTATTCAGGGGCAGGTGAAAGATCTGGCTCATATTCCTAAAACAGGAATGGCCCAAGCCCAAATGGTGACACGCTGGTTCATCTACCTAGGACAACACAGCCATTTGTCCTCCTTGCCACTGTAGGAAGAACAGCAAAAAATATTTGGCCCAGTGACATGCCATAGTCATAGAATCATAGAAATACTAGGTTGGAAATGACCTGCAAGATCATCTAGACTTGTGCTCCAGACCCCTCAGCAGTTTCGTTGCCCTTCTCTGAAAACGTTCCAGGGCCTCAATGTCTTTCTTGTAGTGAGGGGCCCAAACCTGAACACAGTACTCGAGGTGCAGCCGCACCAGAGCTGAGTACAGGGGGANCTGGGGGACACCACTTGTAACGGGATGCCAGCTGGACTTGACTCCATTAACCACTACCTGCTGGGCACAGTGAAGTGTTACACCCCAGCAAGTTTCTGTCACTCTGCCAAAGAAGAATCCTGTACAAGAGGGAACCCACTGGCGTGGCAAGCAGTTCCATATCATCCTGCCATGGAAACCATTTTGTTTGAAGGGGGGGCATGGGCAAAGTAGCCAATGGACAGAACTACAAGCAGTGTGGATGGCAATAACTCAAGAGTCAGGTGAAAGAGCGCTGAACATCTGCACAGATAGCTGGGCAGTCTACTGAGGGCTCATGCTTTGGATTGCACAGTGAGCTGCTCAAGACTGGATAATCCATGCCTAACAAATCTGGAGGTGAGCCACTTGGCTTGCTATATGGAACGTGGTTAAGCACAGAACAGTATATACCTACCACAGATGGGGACATCAGGCCCTGCAGTCACCTGGTGATGATCAAGATGGCTCAGGCCACATAGCTGGAAGATCTGCCAGCAGAGAACATTGCTCATTGGTTGCATAAGAAGTTGCAACAGAACTTGGACAAAAGACAAAATGGCCAGCAGTGGGCATGGGAACCGCCCATTTGGATATCAGATACTGTCCAGGCATGTCAGGACCGTGAAGTCCATGTCAGAATGCAACCACAGCCATTACCAGAGACAAAAGCCCACCTTGTCAGGGGACACAACCTCCTGCAAAGATGGCAGGCTGACTATTCAGGTCCCCTGCTCCAGTCTGAAGGGGCCAGATAGGCCCTGACCTGTGTCAATACAGCAAGTGGACTACTGCAGGCCTATCCGGTAACTTGAACAAATCAATCATACACCATTAAGGGACTCACCAAGTTGATGGCAACATGCGGCACTCCTCAGGTCACTGAGAGTGATCAAGGAATGCACTTCACAGGGGCAGCAGTAGAAAGATGGGCTGAGGAAAAATCACATTGAATGGTGATTTCACCTTCCCTACAATCCAATGGGAGCAGGACTGATAGAGCACTACAATGGAATTCTTAAAGCCTAAACACCTAAATTCTAATGGATTTTGAACACCAAAATTCTAAAACCAGGTGAGTTAAAACTTGTGTGGAACCTTTGTTTATGTTTATTGTTAAAACCTATAATACTCTGCCTGGGACTGCAAAGAACCTGTCCAAAGCAAATTCGTCTCTTCACCTGCAAAACACTGTAATGCAACATTTTTGGGGCCTTTCAGTGAATAGATCTGTAACAAAACAGAACAGGAAGTAGAAGCTCGCGCATTCATTATCCTTTTACTTCCATCACAGAGAGGCGGTGGGAAGTTCTCATTTTTAAAGGAGAAACACCCAGGTTTCTCCAAGACTTTGTTTCTTCTTGAACACCTTGAATTTTGACAGCAAACCCCTGCTCTGCAGAATGACCTGTGTCAGGTAGCATGCAGAACTCCTGATATTAGCAGCTCCTCTTAAATTATCTTAAAATAGCCTCACAGATGTTTCTTAGGCAAGTGCTTGCTGTTCATGGATTTTCAGCTTTCAGTTGGATTTTTAAGCTATGCATAAGTCACAGAAAGACCCAGAAATTATGTCCATGGACATTTTGTCTAATCCCCGCAGCAATGTACAAATATCATGCAAGTCCATCTTTCACTCAGATCAAAAATTACCTGCCCAGAAGAACAACTCTTTGCTATCAAGTGTATTTTAATAATCTGATTTTAATCTGAATCTTACTCTGAAAGCATGAAACAAGTCCATATTTGATAAAAAATTAAGCTTGGTAGACAGAAACACTACAATGCTATTTTGAGGCCATGTGTTTCCTCTGCTAGTGGCTTTACAAGAGCAACTTTGGATTTTACTGTATTTTGGTTGTTTGCAGGGGTAGGCCTTCCTCTGGCCACTTGTGGGAAAGAAGCACGTTTACAGCCAATTAACTGTATCTCCTGTGAGAGAGCTTAAAGAAGGCATTTTGTCGTAACTTTTGGCTCAGGATATCTTAAGGATTCCTGTTTTGGAGAGAGCTGGAGAGAGTCTACTGGAAGCTTTACTGATGCCCTTGCAGCCAAGAGGGCAAACTACATTTTGGGGTACATTAACACAACATAGCCAGGTGGTCAAATTAGGTGATCATGCCACTGGTTTTAGTGTGCAGGAATAGCCCAAACCTGTGGTAGGGGTGGTTCACACTGGAGTTTAGGAAACATTTATTTACTGCAAGCATGCAACAGGCTTCCTAGTGAGGTGGTGCATGCCCCATGCCTGTCCATATTCAAGAGGTATGAGAAAAACACCCCTAGTAATACGCTTTAAAATTTAGATAGCCCTGAAGAGGTCATGCAGTTGGACTTAATCAGGCATGTCCAACACACGGCCCATGACCCAGCACAGCTCATAATGCAGCCTGCCCTCTGCTGCTGAACCATCATGCTGGTGGCCTGGCCCAGCCCACTCAGCAACTAGCACTGTCTGAGCTGAAGCAAGGACAAGGAGTACGTGCAGTACAGTGCATGCAAATAATTCTATGCATTTTGATACAGTGGCTAAACACAGTCCTGTGAACAGTGAGAAATATGCAACCTTGCTTTCGGTTTTGATAAAGGAATTTGAGATTTAGGTTTCAAGATTGCCAAAAAAAAATAGACTTTTTGGTATATTTGCAACTCCATTTTCAGTTGACAGAGACACATTACCTACACATTTTCAAATGTAGCATATAGAGCTACAATCAGATATTCAAAAATTTGATCATGTCTCTCTACTTGACTTTTATAAGACCTCTCTTACCAGAGAAATAGATCCCTCGCATCACAATCATGCCTTACTCACATTGCTTTTTGGCAGTATGTACATTTGCGAATAACTATTTTCAAGGATGAAGCACAGGAAGAGTTATATTTCAAAAATCTCTGACAAACACCTTGGGAACTCACTGAGTCAATAAGACTCATGCATTAGTTTCACATAAATAGTCAAATATCCCACTAGTTTTATGTTTTTGTTCCTCTTTTTTGTTTTTATAAAAAATAAGTGCTGTTAGTTATATACATTAACTGTATTATATATTTTACATGCAGCCCGAGACAATCCCTCTTCACTCAGTGTGGCCCAGGCAAGTCAAAAGGTTGGACACCCATGGACCAGACAGTAGGCCCCTTCCAAGTAAACCGTTATAATACAAATAGGTGCACATAAGGTTATGTAAGAGCAAGATGTCTTAATTTTTTGTTGTGTCAGCATCTCAATTCCTTCAGAAATTTAACATCAGTTTGTAACTGCGTTGTGGACAGAAACAATTCAACTAACACTATAGTTGGTGTTCTGCGATGCATTGGGGTTAGCTGCTTAAAATTCTCACATACATAAATGTAACTGCTACATAAACTAGAAACAAGGCTTTATAGCTAATCATTAGTTATTTTGCCTAAAAGATCAGAGATACCAACAAGGTATCTATCCAAAACTTATTTTAGGACACAAGGAAGATCAGGCACATTATCATAATCTGTACAGCATATGTGGGATGGATTGCTTCACCATTAGCAAACCCCTCTATCATTCTCATGGCAGCAGAAATTCCTTCAAGGCAAAGGAATTCACATGTATTTACTGTAAATTCACCTTTTGCCAGTTAAGAACATTCCTGTAACTTCTTCCTCTGAAAGACAACTCGCATGTTTTGGGAAGGGGGGAAAAAAGAAAAAAAAAAATACTGCTTTAATCTTTCTTTTGTAGTGTTAGCACTTAACATAAGCATCCACTCGTCTGCTGTCCTATTTACAATCAATTGAAACGTATAGCCTAGAAATACAATACATATTTTCAGAAACGTAAGGGGAAATGCACAATTTTGTAAAGTTTAAAAAAGTAACACTCATCTGTACAGGATCAACTTTATCATCCAAAGAG
The DNA here is from genome assembly GCA_013396635.1 of Penelope pileata. Lineage (NCBI taxonomy): Eukaryota > Metazoa > Chordata > Aves > Galliformes > Cracidae > Penelope > Penelope pileata. The sequence goes on from WBMW01006308.1 coordinate 585,510, forward strand.
TAAAATTTACAAGGCAGTATCCACACAACTATGTAAAGGGTAGGTGCTACATTGTCAAAACAGCAGACATGCTAATACAATAAAATACAGAAAATTAAAGTGTTTTGGGGCACCTGATAATAGATTTTATACCGCTGAAGCTGTAAATTTAGTAATACCCATATTTCTAGAAACATGTAACTGCAAACCTGGAGACTGTTCTGAAAAATATTAAACATTATATACACGAGGTAAACGTACCTTGGTCTTTTAAGAGGTAATCTTAGTTTAAAACAACTGATAGTGATTTTTTTGAAGTGTAAAAATGATTAACAACCTTGCAATCGTTTCAATGGAACAATATAAACAAGGAACAAAAAGCTGAATTTCATGGCGATCACTCAGAACCATTACTGAAAATGTAATATAGCCTCTTACTCATTTGACACCTTCATGTCTTCATACAGTCAAACCCAATGTCTTTACTCTATATACAAAGTCTTTCTTAGAATTACAAGTGAAACCACTGGAGAGTGACAGTATCTCATCATGCTTGAAAAATCAGCTTGAGAAACATCCCAGAATTCCAGCTTTTAACCTTGGAAGGTCCCTGAAGAATTCCAGCATTCCAAAAGCAGTACTTTGGACTTTTCAGTATCACAGCATTTCTAACAATCCTTATTCTCCATGTCTCTGTGTGTCCACCTGATCACTGAGGCTTCCAATGCTACTAGCAGATCAAATTGATTGAATCAAAAAAAACTTAAGTGAACATATAATGTATGTATATTTACAATAAACATTTGCATCAGTATTCAAACTGGTTTAGTATATACTTGAAATGATATAAAATTAGTATTTTGAATGCTAAAATATTTTGGTCCCCCTGGATTTCCAAGAGCAGATCTGGTGATATTACAATCTTAATTTAAAAAATACTTATGTGTACCTGTGTCCATACATATAAGATATGATCTTACACAGGTAACATTTGAAGTTACATAATATATACAGACACAGCCTTTGTAAAAGGTGTTCAGTTTTGATAATGTAAAAGAACACAGCATGACGTTGTGGTATCTGAACTAAGGATACATTCAGATTTTTCCTGTTCTGCATTCCAAAATGAACAACATGGTCATCCCAACATAACGTTCATAACATCACACAGTATTAAGTGTCCCTCCTGTAGTCTGATGTTTCTAAATATGAACTATACCATTTGTATCTACGATAAAGAACCAAGTAAAGCCATGGCAAACTCAAAATTTAACACTGTTTAAACAAGTCTTTGAAATTAGTATGGAGCTAATAGTAAGTTCTCTTTTAATGCTGACCTGTTTCCTTTAAATATTTGTCTACATACATAGAATTTGTTAAAGGAGCATAACAAGTTAGGTATAATGGGCAGTTTAATTATATTCAGTCATTTTGTTTAAATGGTCATAATTGGAAAACTCTGTGGTGCACAGCTAGTGCATAAGGGCATATGCCTTATATGAAGGCAGTTTCTTTAACATCCCTATGTCAAGTCATTTTGCATTAACTTTGATTGATAAGAGGCCTGAAAGCAGTAGTGCCAAACATAAACGTAGTTGTATGTATGTTTCAACCCAACTGCTTTCTGCTAAGAACTTCTATTTTTTTTGTTTTCTCTCAGATGAGTAAACTCATCCATAATGATGGCTGAAGAGAAAGAATTCCATTACCTGCAGTTTAGCCTCTGCCAGTCTGTAATACCCATATCATTCAAAAACCCATCTCCAAGCAAGCATTAAGAATTTGGAAATGCACAAATGTTTGTGAAGTGCTAATGCTAAGCCTTGGCTAAATTGGCTAACTCTTTTGCCACCTACATAGCCTCTTTTCACTAGGACCCACGTGTTACTGCTTTAACTGTTGTATAACACAAAGCAAGACAACCTCAGTGACGCTTCTGTTAGCAACCACCTTGCCATTTTTACTAGCTTTGTGAAAAACCTTCAAGCAACTCTATGCTGAAGAACAAACAGAAAGCAGAATTAAGGTTGCTGTGTGTTGGGTACTAAGAAGGATACTTCTGGAGAGTGAAAGGTTAACTGTTAGGTGGCACACTAGTTAACAGGCACCTTTACAAACAGAAATCCTGATAGGCATTAAGGAAACCAAAGGTCAACCAGACTCTGGTTTGAAAGAAGAAAATCCCTCTTAAGATCATCTTAGTTTTCTTGCTGTTTTTCTAAAGTAGATGGGTGCTTCAAGCATTTTAGAAGTACAACATGATAAAATAAATCTTAAATATAATTATGACTCATGGCTTGACAATTACAAAATATGACAATGAATTAACCAGTTTACACTATTTCATACTCCTACACTGGTTTAAGAGTCAAATTTCAGTAAAATTAAAGGTATTCTGCAAATTATATACTCGCTGAAACGGGCATGAATTAAATCTTAGGGAAAGGAACAGTTCATTTTTGAACTTGGATTTTTGAAACCAAAAGTACCATAGGTTTTGTACGCTCACTGGTTTGCATTAAAAGACTCAAAGGCGGCACTTACTGGTATAATACAATCTATTTTGAAGGCAATGTAGTGTTCTGAAAATATGAAAAAACAGTAATCATGTATATAGTTGCATAAATTATGTTCCCCACAACTGAATGAGGTCAATTTGCAAATCAAGGTTAAGAGTCCAAAAGACATACAACCTTAATAGCTAGCAAAGTATAATTCCAACAGTACATTCAAAATCTGAATCAAAGAACTGTAACAGTGGTTCAGAATACTTAATGTACCAGGCAGGAATAACGTTGCTTAAGAAGCCATCAATGCACTCTAGAATACTACAGTGATCCAGTTCCATTTTAAAAGTGATCTTGTTTTCAGCACAGTTAACTAGAAGTTAAGACCAGCTATGAACCTTCCAAATACAAAATTATAGGTTAATAAAAATAAAACTAGACTATACAATATTCTGTAAGTAACCTTGGAAAGAGGTTCATGGTGCACAGAAAGGACCCAAAACAACTGTTTAGCACATCCACAGAAATTCTAATAAGTGACGTTCCTATGAAGTATTAAAAGGCAGCAATATCCTTCTGTTCCCCCAATGAGGTAGAACAATTAACCTTCTTAACACGCCACTCTGGTGCAGATATGGATTTTTACAGTATTTTTGGTAGCAAATCCAGGATTACATCTTTATCCCTTCCTGTTGACTAAGCTGCGACAGAGTTTTCTTAATGCGCAAAGCTGTTAGCCTTGCAGCTCCATTGGCATACCAGCATTCCCGCATGATTTTTGCCATTACTCGTAATGCCTGCAAAGGAAAGACAAGTAATTACATGCAGTTCTGTTCCCATGGAACCTCTGTTCTGCCTTAGCCTCTTATAGTACACATTTCTGAAGTCTATTACTATTACCACATCTGCATGTTGTATAAGAAAACTCAAATTCTTATGTTAAAATAAAGATTTTTTTCTGTAAATGAGAACATTACTATTCTCTGGTGCATGCAAATATAGTTTAATGAAAAATTAGTAGCTTGTCTATAACTGTTTTCTAAATTTTTGCATTAGAACGCTTATTTTGCTTTAACTCCAGTTGAAAAGCAGTAGCAAAAAAACCAGAAGGCACTCAGTGTTAGCAAGGAAGTACTGTGTATAGCTGGGAGTGTAAACACTTCCTTAATCAAAAAGTGCTTTTCCAATAGTTAATTAAATGTGTAGCAATTCAGTAGTTTATATCAGGTGTTTTCCTCAAACTTAAGCTTTATAATACTCCAAAAACATTTGGAGCCTTTTTATCTTTTAGCCTTTTAGCTGTTCTTCGACATTTATGAATGCTACTACCAAGTAACAATGGAAATAAAAACTAATGATGAAATGTATATAGTAGGTTGATATTCCAAGATTTTACACTCAAGAGCTGTATGACAAGGAACTGCTAAGTCAATTTGCAAGATTTGAATGGCAGAATTTAAAAAAAAAAAAAAAGGTTCTGTAACCTGTGGGTGTGTATTGCTTTTCTCTTCCAGCTGCACTCTGCTGCCTAACCTTTTCTCTAAGGCCTTCAGGTATGTATTGATTTCACACATTCCACAATCCAATTCCCTCTTCCATCTAACAGACATCACATCTCAATCTCTTACTCCTGGCTTTACCCTCCTTCTTCTATGCTCTGAATCAGGAAGTAACAGTTCTAGCCTTAATGGTTTCCTAGGGCAAGCACTATGAACAAAGCTGGCTGGAAAAGCAAGAGCTCACTGCTGTATATATTGCTGCTTGTGCCCTGCTAAGCATTGACTACCAGTGTAATGAACTCACTCCAGAATCAGGCAAACGTTTCTACAGAGAGATATGATGAGGAGCAATCACTGCATGCACACCTCAGTTCTACGCCTCTGGCTTGCATGATTCTCAACTTTCTATCAACTGTGTTTGCATTTCAGTAAGTGCATACAGTACAAATCCTGAGAGATGAAACATTAAGGCCACCATAGTTTTGGATGAAAATTCATAAAAGCATTTACTATTTTGGACAGTCTAAATTTTGCAGGATATGCCTCTACCAAACAATGATAGGGAAAAGACCCCTGAGTTAGTTCCAATCTGGCTTCACATGAGACAGGACAGCACTGCTGAAGAAATCATTTGCATCCCAACAAACAGTACTGCAGTGCTGGCAGAATGCCAAGTTGAAACTACTTCTGCAACTTGAAAAGATAACTAACTAGCCAGCCTAGCTACAAGCCAGCTGGCACAGAGGTAATGAGAAGCTATACGTTTTTTCCCATTAGATCAGGTGTTTTTACTACCCCTGACAGGCAACTAACTGCCCCCATCCACAGAGCTGCTTGTTCACTCATAGCAGGGTGGGGAAAGAAAATCAAAAGGGCAAAACCAAGAAAACATGGACTGAGGTAAAAACAGTTAAATAACAACAACAAAAAATCAACAAAGAGAAAAACAAAATACAAGAGCAATTGCTCACCGCCAGCAATGGCAGCCACCTAACCAGTCACTAAGCAGTAGCAGCTTGCCCAGAGTTTCACTGCTGAGCATGACAATTAAAAGGCATGGAATATTCCATTGACTGGTTTTTGACCTATGCTCCCTCGCAGGCTCTCGTCCACCACCAACCCACATGCTGTGGTGGCAGAGTGAGAAATCTTTGGACACAGTGTAAGCACTGATGTTGTAGCTGTTGCTGAACAGTGAGCTATCAACACTGTTTTGGTCACAAAACAGCACCATACAGGCCACTATGAAGAAAAACTGGATCGCAGCCAGATGCTGTACAACCTCCTACTACACAATTTATTCACAATGACACTTCTTGGATTCATAATTCATACTAGCTTTAATTCATATTGGCTTCACATATACTTCACAGGAGAGGATACTACAATCCTCCATAGAATATAAGCTATTTAATAAAGTACTACAAAAGTGAATATTTATGCATAATCAAAGTTCAACAGCATTCAGTAGAGCCACAATGGTTAGAAAGAAATGAAGTTTTTTCAGAGGCAACCCTTCTCCCTTCCACAAGTACAGCTTCTAAGCTGCTGAAATCAATAAAAGCTCTAGTGCCCATTAAAACAGCTTTAGAAAAGTTAGCCAATACCTCACAGCTCTGCCACCTGTTTGGAATATTGGGCCTTAACTTCTGCTCACAAACAACTTTTTTCATTTCTTCAACAGAAGGATCTGAAGGAACTAGGTCATAGTATGGTAACTGGTAATCTTCATGGATTCCTGTAATTGGTTAAAAAAAATCTTTTAGTTTAGCTAACACTAAACCACATCCTTTACTTATATTCCTTATTGGTATCCACCATTTTCTTTTTCCGCATTTAGTTTTTAGAAATTACATTATGACTGACCATAAAATTTTAAAAAGAATCCTTAAATATATCTTTGAAGAAATTTTCATTTTGAAATGTATACATTTGGAAAAGACAAAAGCTATGTCAAATCCTTCACATGCTATACTAAAGAAATCCTTTTTGGAAGCATATAACTGTGTTTTGTTTTAAATAAACTATGCTCATTATCTGAACACATTATGTCTAGTGATTAGTTGTGTTTGCCCCTTGCTCTCAAGGGCATTTAACTTTACCCTTTTATTCTCTTATGTGAAAGATTTTAGAGAAAAAAATAATACAGGCAAGAATATTTCCTGTTTTCAACAGGTATGTTTCATTATTTTACACAGAGGTGGAACTGACCAGTCATTACTCACAGGCTTAACAACTAGAAAGTCTGAGACATACTGCACCGTTTTTAAAGAAAACTTTAAGCAAGCTTATGCAGGTTCTGCAAATTACAAAACTTGACACAATTATAAGTAAAGATCTCCACATACCACCAATTGAACATCGCCGAGCTATTTCCCAAAATACTAATCCCATTGCATAGATATCTGCTCGTTTGAACGACTCAAAATGTTTCATATTTATGGAATCATCTAAAACTTCAGGTGCCATGTACCTATTTACAATAAAAGAATAGAAAACACTTGATTTCATAAACACTTACTGTAGAAGAAATTCAGTGTTACTGTTCAGCTCAAAAACATTTACGTGGAAAAGGAGACAGACAAATAATGCACTTTACAAAGATGTTCAAAGCTTCTCTGCTATTGGCATATACATTTACGATAAAAAAACCCACAACCCTAGAACGTCCAAAACAATTAAGATTTAATGCAGTTCTTAAGTGGAATTTGTGGGGGATAGTTATGTTTATTAACAGAATATATACTTCACAGTTTAGAACACAGTAAGTAAAGAAAACTATGTGCCAATTTAAAGAGCAAGGGAATGGAAAGTAGAAAGCCTGAAAAGTCTTAAGCTTTCACAAAAGAGAGAGGCAGAAAATAAAGCATCAATGGAATTCCCACACAAAAATACATGGACAGTAGTTTACAGGAAAGCTAGTTGTTCTTTGCACAGAGACAATAGATAAGTATCGTTTTTGGAGAAGAACACTTCTGAGGCACAGAGACAAAGACTTGCAGGAGTTGATACTAAAAGGTGGTTTAGTTTGTAAGGGTACGTGGAAGGTAAAAGCACTGGCTTCATTAAGGTTATCCAATGACCTTTCAGTGTAAAGGAGAGAGAGCAAAGAAGGGAGAGATAATTAAAAGGTGAAATGATAAACTACAAGATTCATAAACCTGGCAGACACAGGATAACAGAGATGATGACAGAATAATGAAGATCAAAAGCCTCCAGTCACTAATTGATGGGCTATTAAGAAACTCCAGGTTCAGCTTTGGAGAAGGCCAGTCTTGACTGATAATAAGTGGGGAAATGAGGAATATGACGACTGTGGATATGCAAGGTGTACTGTGGGACTACATCAGGCATGTTCAGCCAACTCGTGGCCCCACAGAGCTTGCAATGCTGCCCACCCCCAGTTGCCACACTGTCATGGCAACAGTTCTGCCCTGCCAAGTAGCTCAGCCCAGCCCAGCCCAGCAGCTCTGCCCAGCCTCTGGTACGCACCCACTCCTTAGCAACAACCAAAAATTGGTGTGTGATGACACTGAGCTTCAGCTGGGACACAGGGACGCACAGGGTAGTGCTAACACTGCCTCCCACGCACGCCACACATACTCGCTTGCACTGAAGCCTGCATGTTATTACACACGGCACGCGCTTGTGCTGCTTGTTGAGTAAAACACAGTGATGATAGGTAACATTTCAACCTACCTAATGGTGTCTCAAAAGAAAACAGAAAAAAAAAAATTGTGAATGAAGAGTGTTCAATGAAAAATGAACAAATGAGTACTTGTTTGTGAAGAAAATAATGCAGCACTATGCTTAATTTCTAAGGAAATTGTCAGTTTTCAAAGACTGCAGCGTGAAAAGACATCATATACAAAAACATGCTGCCACATTCAATGCTTCATAAAGACAAAATAGTGGAACTGAAAAAAAGTCTAATCTCAACAAAGTTGTTCTAAAAAAGATAAACAGATTCTGTTATAAAAACTAGTTATGTGATAGCAAATGTTATTGCAAAAAAAAATAAAAAACCAAAAAACCGAAACCATTTACTAATGGTGAGTTTTATTAAGCAATGTTTGGAAAGCGTGGCACATATAATTTGTCCTGATAAAAAAACCAAATTTTTCTAAAATTAGCTTGTCTCACCAACTACAGCTGGGTGAATTGAAGAAATAGGAAAATCTCTCAAAAGAAATTTGGAGAGTAAAGCTACTAACAAGAAATTTTATGTTTTAGTGATACATGAAAATACTGATGATATAGACACGGCTCAGCTTGCCATTTTCATTAGAGATATTGATTTCATAAAGTCCAAGGGATTGAATCATCACCAATTCCAGGAGTTCTTTAAAAGTATGGATGCTCATTATGGGGACATAATTTCTGAAGCAAGGTGGTTAAGTCGGGATAAGATGCTAAAAAGATTTTATGATTTGTGAAATGAAATCAAGTCATTCATGGAATCAAAAGGGAAGTTTGTGCCAGAACTCAAAGATGAAAAATGTCTCACAGATTTAGTGTTTTTGATGGATTTGACTGCTCATTTGAGTGAGTCAAACGTGTCTTCAAGGTGACAAATCAACTTATCTGTGCTATGTTTCAAACTGTAATAAAAAAATTAAACTTAAATTATGGCAAGCTCAAGTTATGACAAATAATTTTATGTATTTTGAGACATTGGCTAAACTCAGTCCTGTGAACACCAAAAAATATGCAGCCTTGCTTTCCATTTTTATAAAGAAATTTGAGAATAGGTTTCAAGATTTTCAAAAAAAAAATAATCATCCATTTTTTGGTATACTTGCGACCCCATTTTCAGTCAACATAAACACATTACCTGCAGATTTTCAGATGGAATGTGTGGAGTTGCAATCAGACATTCAACTCAAAGAAAAATTTGATCGTTTCTCTTTAATAGACTTCTCTAAGACTTATCTTAACAGAGAAAAACATCCTTCGCTTCCTAGTCACACGTTATTCACATTGCTTTTTGGCAGTATGTACATTCGTAAACAATCGTTTTCAAGGATGAAGCACAGGAAGTCATATTTCCTCAGAAATCACTGATGAACACTTTGAGAACTCACTAAGAATTGCAACCACTTTCATCAAACCAGACACTAATGCTTTAGCTTTACAAAAACAAGGTTAAATATCCCACTAGTTTTATGTTTTTGTTGCTCTCTTTTTTTAGTATTTTAATAAAAAAAAATATAGGAAAAACAGTTTTGTTAGTTATGTACGTTAACTATATCATAATATGCAGTCCGAGCCAATTCCTCTTCACTCAATGCGGCCCAGGCAAGTCAAAAGGTTGGACACCCATGGACTACATAAAGCTTATCAAGAAACGTTTAGTAGTAAAGGACCCAGAAGGAACAAAACTAAGGAAATACATAAAAAGGCCTATGAAATGAGCCAGGTGCAAGTAAACAGCTGCCAGTCAGTCTGCTTTTCTGATCAAGCCCTGTGCCTGCTCATTGCAATGCATACCATCTTTTCTTTAAAACTATCATTTCTACATAATCTCACTCACCACACCACATGCCCATGTGCTCTAAGATCTACATGCCACCAACTGGCAACAGGTGTGATTCAGGGCCAGCAACTGGAATCAGACCAGGGATGAAGGTGCCACTGGGTCTGGGGGTGCCACTGACTAGAGAGAGTAGAGCGTTGCAGCAGCAGCTGGAAAGGGAACTGCAGATCCTATAAGCATGAAGCATGCATCCGAAAGGTATGCACCTGGAGCATGTATCTGGAGTGTCAGCTCCTGTGGGAGTACCAGTGTGAGTGAATTCTGGGCCAGTAACTGAAGTTTGACAGTGGATGAAGGCATCCCTGGGAATGCATTGCCAGCAACTGGAGCAAGTGGTAGTCTCAGTGCCAGTGCCAGCAACTGGAGCAAGTCTCTGCTTCAGGCACTGGAGTGGAACCATGACATGTACCAGCTTCTGCAGGAGCGGGATGAGAGAAGCAGAGTAGGGGCTCTCACTGACAGACTGGAGCTGGAATCGCAGGTAGAAGCCACTTATTCCACTAACAAGACTAGAGTGTTGAACACATGGGGATCAGGTTAAAAAAAGGCAGCATTATTAAGACTTCCTTTGGAAAAAAAAAAAAAAAGTCTCCCTACCTTGCATTATGTGATTCTTCATGATGTAGTCAGTGTGTACTACCATAAACCAACATGCATTTCATAAAAGCTGGACTTTTTAATCTTTTCGTTGGAGAAGTAAATCCAATTTGGGTTACACACTTGACAACCGTGCCTACAAAAGAAGGTGACCTTCTCAACATTCCCTACAACAGAAAATCTCTTATAATCTTTCAACTGAGAAAAGGGATCGGACACTGCTTATGGTATCCAAATGAAGGTTTATCATTCTTAGTAGTACTTAATGTAGGAACACAAAGTAAAATGCCACTGCAGAACTCAGTGAGTTAGCCATAGCAGCCTGTGGACATGCTGCTGGAAAGAATTAATGGTATTTATCAGTCAGCAGGAGTACTGGTATTGCTTTCTCAGTCTAGTATAGCTCTAGCAGATAAAACCAATACGTAACATTTAACAGAATCCAGTGTGTTTTTTCACATTGCTGCCTCATCAATTTCGAGCTGATGTACTAATGAAGCAAGCAAACAAATGACACCAAGGCTTTGGAGACCACAGTTACAGTTAACATCCAAAAAAAGTAACATGCACAGATTACTGCACGTCAGCCAATAGTTCTACCTCTGGAACAGTCACAGAAGCCTGTACACAATTCTATCCAGTCAACGTAACATAGCAAACACTTAAATATACTAGGACTCTGTGTTCCCAGCACCAGGGATAGCAGGCAGAATACAAGACTGGAAGTGACATATGAAGAAGCAAGGGCTATCAACAACAGAGCAAAAATAAGGATAGTCTGTAGTAAGGGCTGCTGACAAGAGTTCTCCTGAGCAACATACAGGCATATAAAATCCTCACGTGGTAACAGGAACATAAGGCTTACCCTCTGATAGTACTCACTGAATGAAATACAGTTGTGAATTTCTATGTCACAGTCTTTGACATGGACCAGGCTTAAATTACTCAAGGCCATCCACATCGAAAACTTTTTAATCAAGAAGAATGCAAGACTGTGGTGAGCATTTCCTGATCTCAACAAGGATTTTGTATGCATATATTGGATGGTAATCTTACGTTACTTCATGTTCTTAACAGTATAGTTATCAGCTTCAGGTCTAGAGGGAAGAATATTTAATCCATCTCAAGATCACACGAGGACAGTGGGGACAAGAAGACTGATGGAGCTTGAAGGAGAAGGGGAAAAAAAGCACAAACCAAAATCCCCCAACCACGATGCTAGTCTGTTAGCCATAATCACTTATACAAGCACTAAAGAAAACTGTCTCACTGCTGTATGCCATTCTAGGGACAAGGATTTTAACAAAAGAACGTAAGAGGCCTGTGGTAACGGAGCTGAATTCATAAGCAAAAGAACAGAACAAAACAAAGAAAATCTCCTCCCCCCGAAAATGTTATTTCCACTGAATCTATTGTCGAATGGACTTACCATGATTGGAGGTAGTCTGGACTGTAGTGACCATGCCCTGATTGAGTTTCTGATCTCAAAGATTATGGGCCTGGCAAAAAGAGAAGTCAGGACCCTGAACTTCAGGAGAGCAAACTTCTGGTTATTTAGGGAATTACTGAATGAGATCCCCCTGGAAGCTGTCTTTAGTGACAAACAAACGGAGCAGAGCTGGCAACCCTTTAAGGACACCTTGCTGAGAGCACAAGAGCTCTTCATCCCCCAGCAGAAGAAATCAAGCAGAGGAGGCAGGAAACCAACATGGTTCAACAAGCACCCACTGGGCAAACTGAGGGAAAACAGAGACATGTATAGGCAGTGGAAGCAGGGATGGGTGGCATGAAAAGAATACAGGGATGCTGTCTGGACATGTAGAGATGGAAGCAGGAAAGCCAAGTTGCACATGGAACCAAACTTGGCAAGGGATGGGAAAATGACAAGAAGGGATTCTATAGGTACATTGGCCAGAAGAGACAGGCCAAGGAGTATACCCACTCTGATAAATGAGAAGGGAGAACTAGCTTCAACAGACATGGAGAAGGCTGAGGTACTATAAGACTTCTTTGCCTCATTCTTCACTGTCTTTCAGGCTTCCCATGTCTCTGAATCTCTAGGCAGGGGTTGGGTCAACAACCTCCCTCCGGTAAGCAAAGAGCAAGTCTGAGACTGCCTCATGAGATTGAATGTGTGCAAGTCTATGGAGACAGATGTCATGCATCCCAAGGTCCTGAAGGAATTGGCTGATGTGGCTGCCGGGCCACTCTCTAACATATTTGAAGTCATGGTTGTCAGGTGAAGTCCCTGCTTACTGGAAAAAGGGAAACATCACTCCTATTTACAAGAAAGGGAAGAAGAAAGACCTGGGGAACTACAGGCTGGTGAGCCTCATGTCTATGCCTAGAAAGATCATGGAACAGATTCTCCTGGAAGAGATGGTAAGGCACATGCAAGATAAGGAGGTAATTGGAGACAGTCGGTATGGCTTCACCAAGGGCAGATTTGGCCTGACCAATCTGGTGGCCTTCTACAATAAAGTTGACAGCATCTGTGGACAAAGGATGGGCAACTGATGTAGTCTACCTGGACTTCTGCAAGGTCACTGGTATGGTCCCACACCACATCCTTATCTCTAAATTGGAGAGACACAGANATCCTTATCGCTAAATTGGAGAGACACAGATTTGAAGGGTAGACTATTCAGTGGAACAGTAATTGGTTGGATGGTCACAGTGGCTCTACATCTAGGTAGAAGCCGGTGATGAGTGGTATCCTCCAGGAGTCCATTTAGGGACTGGTGCTCTTCAGCATCTTTATCAGTGACACAAGACAGTGGGAATGAGTGTATCCACTGCAAATTTGCGGATGACAGCAAGCTGAGTGGTGCAGTTGATACAATGGAAGGAGATTCAGAGGGACCTACAGAAGCTTGAGAAGTGGGCCCATGTGAACCTAATGAGGTTCAATAAGGCCAAGCACAAGGTCTTGCACTTGTGTTGAGGCAATCCCAGACGTGTACAGANGCCAACCACAAGGTCTTGCACTTGTGTTGAGGCAATCCCAGACGTGTACAGACCTGAAGAAGAACTCACTGAGAGCAGCCCTGTGGAGAAGGGGATTCTGGTGGATGAAAAGCTGGACATGAGCCATCATGTGTGCTTCCAGCCTGAAAGGCCATCAGTATCTTGGACTGTATCAAAAGAAGAGTGGCCAGCAGGGTGAGGGAGGTGACTGACCTCCTCTACTCTGCCCTTGTAAGATCCCAGCTGGAGTACTATATCCAGGTCTAGGGCCACTCAGCACAAACAGGAGGCAGAGCTGTTGGAGCAGATCCAGATCCATGATGATCAGAGCAGCTTTCCTATGAAGGAATGTTGAGGGAACTGGACTTGTTCGGCTTTGAGAAGGCTCCAGGGAGACCTCTCTGCAGCCTTCCAGGGAGCTTATAAACAGGAGGGAGACTACGTGAGCAGATAGTGATAGGACAAGAGGGAATGGCTTTAAACTAAGTGAAGGGAGATTCCACTTAACAGGTCGTCCAGAGAAGTTGTAGATGCCCCAAGGCCAGGCTGGATGGGGCCCTGGGCAACCTGTTCTAGTGCGTGGCAGCCCTATCCAAGGCCAGGGCACTGGAACTACATGATCTTTAATGTCCTTTCCAACCCAAGCTATTCTATGATTCTGTGATTCTCCATCAATGACTTTAGGCTGGTTTTGGCTTTCCTAACAGCTGAAAGTCAGAGATGATTGCTGGAATAAGAGTCAAAAGGCAAGTATGTGATCCAGCTAGAGTTTCATGGCTATCATAGAAAAGCAAGAGAAGCACGGATCTCCTTGTCAACTTACATACTGTAAATACAATTTTGAGAGAGTACTTTAGGTTATGGAGAGAACTACTCTATGTGGACTAACTTTGACCTTCTGAAGGTGGTCTGCAGCCTCAATACCCTCCAAGAACAGAACGACAGATCTGCAAAAGAATTTACAAATGATGTTGAGCATGGTCTTGCAAAGCTTCAGGTGCCTGCTAGTTTTCACTCCTCACACTCAGTCCATAAGCTCTGTATTTGTTGCCTAAATTTCTACTACAGCTTTTAGGGACTGTGGCTTCAAACAGGACCCAGAGACATGCTGAATGTGACATTTCTCTTCACACATCTGTTCTAAAGCACAGCTAGAGTGCTGTTCATGTTGGGCTCAGGAAAACTGCAGAAAAGTACCCATGCTAAGGTGTAATTTACAACCCAACTGCTTCTCAAGTAAATACAGCCTATTTTAACTACTGAATGTAATAATTAAGCTACATTTATTACATTTCAGAGAGGGCTTTTACTTCCTCCTCAGTTTAAAGCTTGCATACCCTACTCTATATGCTGCAGGCTAAGCTGTGAAAACACACATTCCACATCCCCTGATGAAGCCTCTAAGCAGAAAACAAATAAAGATTTATTCAGCCAGAGAGAAGAAACAGACTAACTCCGTACCTAGAGTACACATCTGAAAATGAGCTTTGCTTGCTCCCTACATCATATGTTTTACTGTAGATAATCACTGAAAAAATATGAACTTAGTTAAGTCTCTCTGAACTTGCATACAGAGCTTCCATGCACGGAAGAGACAGCAGCAGTGGTACTCATCAACTGGAGTAAAATTGTAATTGAACAGGTGAGAGCTGAGCTTTATTATGGGAAAATAAGCGAAGATCCAGAGTTACTTACCTAATAATACACAAGAGGAAGGAAAAAGGGACCAAGCCTTTTATAAGAATGAACAATTTTCAAAGAAGTGACTAATGTCTAAAGCAGGCAGTGGACTTAGTCCTGCTGCTGCCCGTTGCAGAAAGAGTTGCTACACCTTCAACCTTGTGAAGAAGCACAAGGCAACCATTAGCGAGGACTTGGAGGAGGAATAATGCCCAGTATCTTGTAATCCAGTAGAAATTCAGAAAGTACGTTATCCGACCATTTGTGTTGTATTTTTATATTTGACAAAGGAGCAAGGGTAGCAGAGCTTTAGAACAAAGTAATCTCAGCAACATAATTGTCAGTAAAATAACTTTCAATACAAGTTCTAAAAGCCTTATTCACTAAACCCTATTTTCCTCCTCACAAAAAGACCCAACTAAAGGTGTATTCTAGCTCATTTAACATCATTTAACATCCCATTCACACAGAGACACCTTCAGTAACACTGAAGAGATTAAACAAAAAAAAAGTTTTTTTTTTTTTTTTTTTTTTTAAATGTAAGGACAAGATTTCAGGCAACATCAGCATAGAATTTTCTCCAACACAGCTAGGGCATATACTGAAGTTAATCTTGCAGAGCCCTAGATCACAGGGTTTCCACACATTTCTCAGTGGCAGAAATTTTAGTACAAGTAGCATCACTGATGTAACACTTTAGCACCTAGTTGCACATCAATGCAACTAAACAGCGCTCAGGAGTTATTCTGAGAAAGAAAATCCTTATTTCCAAATTCAGTGGTACGCCTTTGAAAAGAATTTATGGATTCATCTACTGGTAATTCTATTTATGCAGTAGATGACAAAGATTTCTTTGTACAAAAACGTAATTCCATGGAAGTCCATGTTCAAGACTGTGCACTTTGTTCTACCACATAGGATTCAAACTTAAAACAAACAAACAAAACACTGTCCCCCTCCCCCCAAAAAACACACAAAACAAGGAAAACAAAGCAGCAGAGAAAACCAAAAAACAGTAGCTTTTCACTTTCACTATCAATATCCTGTCTTATATGTCACCAAACTGCAAGAAGGCAAAAAAAACAAACATACAGTAAGTGAAGTGTCTACAAGTGTCATTCATGATATCTCCCAATTGTTTTAATATATACTTGTGCTCTACTACATTTTGCATATTTTCGAGCATTTTACACATGCTAGCAATAGAAGCCAATATTCAGCATGTGCTTTAATTATAGTCCAAATCCCCAGCTGGAAGAGTGTGCCATGGAACTCTACCTGGCACTGTTTACTTTTACTTGCTATTTACATTTGTAGCTACAAAAGTCTTCTAAACGAAAGAAGAAAAAACAAAGCACATTTTATGAAAAGTCACCTGATACATCACACTAATATGTGATTTTTTACCTTTTTGTTCCTACTCTGTGGTTGGGGGCAATGTCAATTGTGTCTGTAGCTGAATCATGCCTAACTGCCAACCCTAGGTCTGCAATGCAGCATGTTCCATTCTTTTTAACCAATATGTTTTTTGATTTCAAATCTCTGTGGGCAATCGCTGGTTTGCCTGTAAATAAAAACAGAAACGACACATCTGTAAAAGACAGTTTTACAGACTGACAGTAGCATTTAAAAAATCTGGTGCAGATTTTGCTTCAAGTTACTGAATTTCTTCCGGTTCTGCTGATTTATGGGCTCATCCTCAAGGTAATCCCTGAAATCATCCACTGTGGACTAGGTGGCTGACCAGAGAAGTGCACTAAATGCTTACCCTAGTCTCTGCTGCTCCCCTCCCTCATCATATGCACATATATACTGTGCATAAACACTACTTGCTGTCAAAGGACTTCTATCATCTCTGGAGACAGACCCACAATGCTGCCACAAATCAAGATTAGAAAGATACTATATAGGCACTACATAGGTGTTTTGTATAAAAGATGATTACATCGTCACAAGAACTGAATATACCACAGAAGGGAAGGTAAAAAACAAACAAACAAACAAACAACCACCAAAACCAAACCCCAGAATCCCTCAACAGATCATCAGTTAGGAAGTTACAAAAGATATCACCAATATTAGCAACTTCATATATGTATTAACAGTAAGGGAGTTTATTTTCTCTTTAAGCTTTTGAAGGAAACTAAGATGCTTTTCCTGTAGTAACAGAAGAGCAACCAATTTTTCATGTAAAGGAATGGGGCTGTGGGGTGAGGGTTGAGGGAAAGGGTATGGCAGTCGAGGAGGAAGGGATAAGCACACTAGTATAAATCATACCTCTGGAAGTTCACCACGCATTTCTTAAGTAGTGAAAGAAAAACTTTCAATTTTACATCATTCTCAGCAGAAACTGACACTGAGGCACACTGTCTACATCAAACTAAGGACTTCATTTAGTTCAGAACTTATTACAGGTCCCATACAGGTATTTTTTTCAATTCACTAAGCTCCTCAAAAGCTTAACTTCAAGTATTTGTACTGAGGTCAGCTGTCTTCTCATCACAAAAGTAGGTAGTTTTCTGCAAAAAAACTAGTCTGAAAGGGTTCAACATTCTAATTAAGAGAATTATGGTAGAAAGAACTATGTATGTGTCATATAAAAGAAAAATCTAGCATTATCCACATGACAGACTGAATAATTCTAAGATTACCTTGTGTGCCTACAATTTCCATGTGAAGATGAGCAAGGCCACTGGCAGTAGACAAAGCTAATTTTATCATTCCTTCCACGGTTACTGTATACCTGTTCAGGTAATCAAAGAGCGACCCGTGTTCATGATAATCTGACACCAACCACAGCTGAGTCCATGTACCATTGTCTGCAAAACAACATTGGCATAAATACCACACACAAAAACTCACTCAGTTTGATACAATGCATACAAATTATTTTTTCGAACAGTTAGACTAAGTCTTTACTTCTATCCCTGTAACATTTAAATGTCTCTGCAAGGGCTGGGCTTACCATGCAAAACATTATGAACAGCTTAGGGAATATTTGTTTATTTAATCTAAAAGGCAAACTGCAGAAAGCCAATGTCACTGTTATTCAGGTGTGACATTATCCATGAATAGTTATTCAGGTTATTTAGTCAGGCCCTGCTGTCCCATAACTTTTCTGCTTGGAGAACAAAGCTGACTGCATGATGTAAGCTAATGCCACCAGTACCAACAGTCCAGTCTATTACAAAGTTTTCCACACTACCTATGAAAAAATCTGTCTAAAAACTTCTGCAAGTTTATTACATGTATGTTTACAGCATAACTTGCGTCCTTTCTCACTTTATTTTTGCTTTACCAGGCTGGTTACATAGGGTAATAAGAGTTAGCAAATAAAATAACTAATTATCTCCTGCCCTCCAAAATTCTTCTGCGCAACTATGTTCTTTTGCAAATCGACTCTTTCAAGCTTTGCCTTGTAACTCCTTCAGTCTCCCCATTACCTATCCAGCCTTAGCCTGTGACAATTTCCACAATTAGCAGCTGCTGCTGGATTTTCCTCCTGGAGCAAACGCTTAGGAACAGCAACCTAACATTACTTCAAGAATAAAACCAAATCCCACCATTGGTGACCTATACGCTGCTGGGCCAAAACTGAGATTTCTAGGAAGCACAAGGGTAAAGAGAACGAAATACACTCGTTAGAGAAAACTAGCTTGTTGTATGATTTTTTACTGAACCATAAACCAGACAGGCTGTAATACATTTGCAAATATCTCAAGACATAAAAGTGACATGCAAGAACTAAGTTGTTCAAATCATACAAGCAACAGACACAGTATCTTTAAGTTCATTCACTATATTGGAGTAAATCAAATCAAAGGGAACAAAGACTTTTTGACCTTTCTCTCTGCTGTCTTAGTAAATAGCTTTTATCTCAACCCACGAGTTCTACCGTATTTATTCCTTAATTCTCTCCCCCATCCCACTTGGGAGGGGGGAGGGTGAGCGAACAACTGTGGGGGACTTAGCTGTCTGCTAGGTCAAACTAGGACACCTAGGTATCTGAAGTACACCTACAAAAGAACAACCCTGCCACTAAGTAGGTTTTCTGATTTTTTTTTTTTT